>JARHVA010008467.1:0-483626 GCA_037957365.1 Torreya grandis
ATCCTCTTTCTTCTCACAAGTTCCTTCCTAGCCTTTATCTCCTACTAGCCCTGTTTATGGGTAAATATCATTGTTAGGAGCATATGAAAAACCTTAATTATAAATTAAATATATATTTAAAGGACACATTTTACCCATAAAAACTCCTACATTAACCTTCTAAACATAACTCTCAAGTAAAATGGTACTTCCTTTTTTAGGCCTCTCACCAATTAGCCCTCCATTTGTGAAAACCTCCTTAGTATGAAACATGTACAAGACTTTATCTATAATATATTGACCTTTACCAATACCAATTAAAATAACCTATTTGAATAAATCATATTTATACCATCTTATTTGAACAAATCCACTTTTTCTATACCCACTCTCACTCCTTTGGCCCTTTTCCTAGGCCTAACACTAGCATGAAGTCTCTTTTTCATACGTGTACGTACCTAGAAACTCTAAAATCACCTCCATAAATGAGATAACATAAAATAATGTCAGATTATTAATTTTGGTACTTTTAAAATGGTGGGAAATCCCACAATAACAAAAAACCCTGAACCTAGGATTAGTCAAGCCTGCAATAGGCCAAGAGTACACAAAATGGTTTATCTGGGATCCTAAAACTAGTTTTAAAACAAAATAAAGGAATTAATGTGTCTATATAGGTTTTTTAAACCTTTTTAATTCTATGGGAAAGTTCACTTGATCCTTGAATCCTATACAATCTCCAATTCTCATCTTTACAAACATTGTCTTTCACACAGTGAATTAGGGTACTATGGTTCCTTTATTTTCTATCAGTATATAAATATCAAAAACCTTAAAAAGGTTATAAAAACCTTATAAAAATATTCTTAAATCAATTTCAATCTCATTTTAATCCCAAACACTATTATATTCAACAAAATTTAGACTCTCTTTGTTTGACTGTTTGCCCTTTACAAGGGTATACACATGGTTAGGCAAGGTTTTAGTTACTTCACTATATTTTCAACACCCATAACTCATTAGGAATTTAAAAAATCACTCATAACACTAAAATTATACATTAAACTCCTTTCCAAACTCTTTTTACAATCAACAAGATTTAATACAATGAGAATACTTAAGTACAAACTTTGATATGTGTAAATTGTAGATTTCAATTAACAAACCTTGGTAATAACAAAATCAACCTTGATCAATAAATCATTGGAAAAAGTAAAATAATTATATTCAAATGTGTATTATCTCACTAGGGTTTATATAAACTCATTAAAGGAAATGAATGAAACATTCAGGTTGTTTCATGAACAAAGTTTATACAACTAATTATCTTGTTGATAGACTTGACTGTCTCCAAAGACCATTGTCTTATTCCCAATCATTATCCTTCCCTGTCTCACATTAGGAAATAAAATTTTAAAACTATACAATCAATAAACATTCACTAAGACTTCTTACCATGTTATAGACTCAACAAATAATGCTCAGTCACAACCATGCCAAGAAAACTTAGAATTTTCACCACATTATTCTTCTCATTCATCAACTTCCATTATTTTTGCATGTTCATCTCTATCCTTCGAATGAAATGAGAGGTTATCCTCTAAAGGAATTAATTCCACACACAAAACAAAACTCCTATTTAAATCCAAGACTACTTAAAAAAAAATTATAACTAATTCTTCAACAGGATTTAAAAGAAACCTCTCAAACCTAACGTGGGGTGGTGAATTTACACCCCACACAAACTTGATAAAATACATTTGAAAACAACTTAGGACATTTATGAGACCATAAAAGGTCATTTACAACATTTTTTCATCTATTACACATCACTAGACTCACCTAGACCAACTATTACATTATGCAAATTTGAATTTCCTTTTTTGGAGGGAAAATCTATTTAAACTCAAATTCAAATTTGAACATGCTTAAGACAAATTTTAGACCTTGTATTGGTATTCCAAGATGCCCCTGCATCACTATGTGATAATAGTTGGAGAATTTAAAATGGGACATAACATGTTCCTCTTCATGTTTGACATGTGTAGTAGAATAACCAATTCTATGGTTTGGAATATGTATGAATTTTACTTTATGAGAAAAATAAATACCTTGTTTATTTTGTTCAATTCATGAATCCATTTGATATAACCAAAATTTTCCCAATGTAAAGGAGTGTAATGAAGTATTGGGTAAGACCCATACTTTTGTAAAGAAAAAATGAGGCTCAAAAGAAATAGGAATGAAAAAGAAAACCCAACAAATCTTTCCATTTACCCTTATCACATAAATCTTTGGCATGGTACCTAGGTTGTGAAAAACATCTTTCACTACAATAAATTTTTTATTCCATGGTATCAATTTGATTATGCCAAAATTAAGAATCACCCATGAAAATATTAATTATTAAATCATGGTGATGTTGATGCTTTTTAGTTTTTTGCAACTTGAGGATTTTGTAGAGGATGTGGGCCTTGAATTGGATCCATATTAAATAATATTTTAAAAACTGGTCATATAAAGATTAGGGAGACACAATGTTCCTTAGGTAATTTATCTCCCTCATTTTCATGAGGGATAAAACTTTGGTATTTCAAGGGATATATATTAAGCTCTTTTGGATGAGTAAGTATGAATGAACCATATCTATGCACATCAATAAGTAAATGGGTAAATGACTCATATTATTTATGCAATGATATTTCCTTTAATGTGTAAATAAGCCCTATACTAAAAATGAATTTCAACTCCAAATTTGAAGTTCTAAATGCTAGCTCATATGAGGTACTTTTGAATCAAATGGTATAATTTTTAAGGGATTCATCGTCACATTGTTTGAAATTATGAAAATGTTCTAATGTATGTTTTGGCACATATTGAAATCCATGAATAATGAATCTTATAGTTGTGAAAAATTGGATAAGGAATATTTTTGTAGGCTAATTAACCAATTTTGAGCCTCATTAGCAATGTTAATATGGAATACTTTTAGCACTAGTTTATCATCTTTTGCCCATTAACCAAAATAATGTACATAGTTAAACATGTGGTCGAATGGGTCCTTATGACTCAAAAATAGAGGTAAACCTTCTAGTTCAAAATCTTGTGGATAAGTATATTTAATTATACATTATGTAAGAGGTTGATTATTGAATGGGGTAACATTTACATTAGTATTATGGAAATCCATTTGCATTTGAAGTGTATAAACTTGTTTTTGAAGATCCCTAGTATGGTTCATTGTAGAAATAATATATTCCATGGTAATGGTGGTGTTATCATTGGTTCTAATCCACCACATTTTTTTAAGTTAGGCATATGTGTATCATCATACTCATGGATAATAAGTGCAAGTTCATTATCACAGAAGTTAGGATATTTTGGTAGTGGTAAGGGATCTCTAAATTTTGATAATTTTGATATATCATTTGAATATATTAAACCATTATAATAATTTGGTTCATTCCATTTTTGTAAGGATATATCAATTTGATCTTGAGGAAGCTTTGGTAAAGGTACCAATTTTGGTATAGTAGAAACCTTTAATGTAAATGCATCTTTTGAAAGATAAATATCCTTTAATTTAGGTACCTTGGTGGATATTGGTAATAATGCCATATTTGGAACATTAGGATCCTTTTGAACTTTAGTTTTATAATTATTTCATCTTCTTGATGGCTTAATATTACTTGGTAAATATTCCATGTTCTCTTGGTTAACCTTTCAAAAAAAATTCAATATCAAATGAAGGTAGGAAAAATTCATCACCTTGACAATGGGATATTATTTGGAAATGTTGAATAGGATTTTTTATCAATAAATTTAAAGGAACATCCCTTTTTTAATTAGTTTTTAAATTCTCCATGATATACTTATGAATTTGGTGAAATCTTTCATGATCAAATGAAGGAACACTTTTTCCATGTGAACCAATTTTTGTGTAAAAGATGAAGGATTTTTATCTTTCGTAATATGGAACAAATAATTTTTTGAGATGGTGGGAGAATAGACCTAATTAAAGGGATAGTATCTACCACCATTAAAATATTTTATATTATATGTTTTATCACTTAGAGGAATGCAAGAGTAATCAATTTTTATTCCTTGAGATAAAGTTGGAGAGTTTCATAATCATAGTCATCAAAGAAATTGATATCATCCATGATGAGAGAGATAAATAACACAATGATTAGGACAAGGCAAGATATAATCATTTAAAAAATAATGATTATGCAATGATTCTCAAATATTGGGTTCACCAAATGTTTAACCCTAAAATCTAGATCAGGGAGTCTAGGATTAAAGGGGATAGAGATAGCCTAGGGCACTAGGGTGATAAATTATCTCTATAGGAGACTAATTATTTATGAAACTCAGATAAAACATACGCTAAATTTATTATGCTGATATATGTTAAAAATAGAAAGTACTAATATGTTAGTTATGGAAATGAAAAATAAATAAGATGCTCAGTTGGTTCTGATGCCAATATAGATCTAGATATGGAACATGTAGGAAGCAAACTGGGAGATTATTATGGAATAATAATTACATTATATATTTTGTGCCTCTATATCATCAGACACTTACATCATCCTATGATATTTACATTGATGCTAGTGTCTAATTAAAATGTAGGCATCTTATATGGAACAATTGATGAAATAAGATGTAACCACCTGAATGCTTCTAGATTTTTTATTGTCTTCACTCTAGTGCATTCAGATCTAGGTCATGGGTTGTCACTCTATATCAAATGATCAAACCCTAGTTCTTCATCATCATAGTGGCTATGAAAAAATGAGTTAGTGGGCATGTGTTATTAATCTTCCCAAATACTCCTTTGTCAATGAGTATTATCTACATAGTTAATACTCTGAAGAGGGCATCAAATTTATGTAGTTCTCCCCTACATGTTGGCTTCTATGTGAATCATAAAATATGTGGAAAGTAAGTACAACAATGACCTAACTTGTAACTTAGAAAGTATATATCTTAGGCTACTCCTTAAATACTTTAGACATGTAAATATGTTATCCTTATGACTGATATGAAAATTACAGAAAATAAGGAAGATTTACTCACTTGAATGTTTGATTTAATGTATTTGGTAAGTTTCTTGGTGAGTAGGTAAGAATTTTATAGATGAGGAATGAATGAGGGTTGATATTATATTTATCTGTATCCCTTTAGATAATAAATTGTATTTAAGAACTTAGGCTTACCATTAGGATATGTTTTATTTAAAATTATATGACTTTTATGGCACTGGATATTTGTGTTGGAGAAGGACACCTGCATCAATGTAGGTGTCTATTTGAGATGCAAGTGTCGATGGAGTATAATAATAAGTAAAATTTTAAAACTTGTAGAGGCATAAGATAAACATATTTTAAGCATTATGGGCAAGATAAAAGACTTCGGTCATCAACATAAGATTAGTTGGAATAAGAGATAGGCCAAGGGGTACAAGAGATAATAGATGTAAGACTTTCAAAAGTAATAAAGGTCTAGTACTGAAGAATAATCAAGGACTAAGTTTTCCAAGTATACAAGACTGAGGTGCTATATAATTCAAAAATAGTGTTTACAGTATCCATATATTTTGATGTGGATGATCATACATTTTGAAAATTATTAGATAATATCACATGTACCTATATTAATTTCTATGATAATATCCCCCATAGAGGTCTGAGGCAATCCTCTTTGACATCTCATCCTTTTGGATGAGGTACTCCAAGTGAATCTTCTCAATGTATGCATACTGCTATTGAGTCGGTACGCAAAAGTCCTCTTGTATTTGATCATGTTGAGTTATTTCTTGAGATTAACCTGAACCTTACTAATCCAAATCCATATTTGGATATAATTACTAGATCCACTTTTTTTGTACCTAGGAAAACCATTTCTTATAGTAAGAAATGTGTTGGCATCCACATGAGTTAGCCTATGGTAACACATGTGATTAATAAGTTCAAACTTGAGATTGATGATGACTATGGAGGCACAAACTTAGTTGAATTAGCTACTACACCATTAGAATAAACATAATATTAGATAGATGTGGAGTCCATCTTATCAAACTTATCTCTGGTAGAGATTTTGACTAGATTGTTATTTGATATTATTTCTATTGATTCAAATGTTCATAAATTTGTTGATATATGCTTATAGTTTATTCATGGATACTTTTTAGTTTTGAGCTTATTCAGATGGATGCTATTTTTGATAGTATTTTACTTTTGATGGCATGATAGCTTTAAACTTTTTTTTATCAGTTTCGGTTTTGATAGTGAAATCAGTATGTTTATGCAATATTATACATTTTATCTTTGAATTTGATCTCATGATGTTTAAGGATAAATGATATTTTTATGGATTATAATGTTAAGTTTATTTAATTCATTTAACATTGGCATTTATTTATTATTTGTTATTTACATAGTTAAATGAGTGTCTATTGAAATATTTAATAATTCAAAGGGCCCCCACTATTAGAGATTTTAAAGTTGGTGTATATTACTTGATTTAATCTCTTGGACTTATTTTAAATTTAAAATTTTAATTTAAATTATAAAATTTATAACTTATAAAGTAAATTTATTATAGATTAATTCAATTTTAAAAGTCAATTAACTTTATAAACTACAATTAAATAAATTTAGTTGTAACTTAAATAATAATTATCTTAAGGAGAGTTGATTTATAAGGAGATTAAAGACATAAAAAGGGGAGAAACACAAATGTATTAAGAGTTCTTAAATTTTTAAAACTTTCCATCTCTTTTTTCTTGTGTGGAAGCAATCTCTAAGATTGAACAATCATTTGTAGATAGACCAAATAATACTTTCTCTGATGGTGAAGTAATCTGCTTGAATAATGTAGGTATATCCATATTTATGGATTTATTTATAACTAATTATTTGAAGATTATCACATACTAATATCATAGATGATTGTATATATGTATTTATATGCACAAAATTTCACGTGCTTTCCCTGAGTAATGTTGAAAACCTCATAGTTTGAGATAGATTGTTAATTTCTCAATTGTATAGTGATTTTCCTTTGGGGATTTTATTTGTAATGAGACTTGTGTCATTTGTTTCTCAATAAAACTTATCAATTTTATACTCTATAATATGATTCTTTATCAAAGTCTTGCACTCTTTAAATTTTAATTAGTTAGTTTTATTTCAATTTTTCTTAGTTAATTTTTTTCTTAGTTTAATTATTTAATCTAATTATTTTAGTTGGTTTTATTCCTATTTTAGCTAGTTTTCTGATTATACTTTATTTAATTTAATTTTCTCTATAGTTTTTTAAGATAAGTTACCATTTAATTTAATTTATAGTTAATATCTTTCTTATTAAGTTTATTTTAAATATTAGTTATTATATTCATCATTTACGCTTTTTCATTGTTGCTTTTGATTTCATAATTTTCCATTTAGTTCTTTTCTATTTAGTAGTAACCTCATTAAATTATAGTATTATTTAATTTTTATCTTGCATAAAGTATTATTAGATTAGCCTTAGATATATTTATGTTCTTAGTTGTTAGCCGTTGATTATGTTAGTATTTATTTTTGTCCATTTATTTGATTTTGCTTTCATTTGTTTATTTATTGTTAGGTTTTTTTTGTTACCTTTATTTTAGTTTCTTTTAGTTTTTAAGGAATTGAAGATGATAATAAAGATATATTTTTTTAATATTATTGGATAAGATATCTCTCTTTTAAGATATTTCCTCTCCCTTAGGTTTTACTCAGTTGAATATGTTAGATTATATCTATTAGATCTGATTCTGATTTTACAATGAAATAAGTATTTGGTTTCTAAAATATAATGATACTTAATTCACTTTATATTTTGCTAACTTATCGTCAAAACTATTTAAAATTTTCTCTATACATATTAAGATCAATATTTTCTCTATATATCCCCTATGATTAAATTGGTCTGATTTCATCTTGTTTTTCATGATAGATGAAAATGTTGATTCATTGACATAACATTTTTTACTATCAAAAAATTTAATGACTTTGCTAGAGAGTTGTTTCAGGAATCTTATATATATTTTTAATTCTTTCTCTCTTTCTTTCTTTCTTTCTTTCTTTCTTGCTTATGACCATTAGTGGTCCCCCTCCTATCATCCAAAATGAAGTTGATATTACTAAGGATCAAGTAGATATTTCTTCTAATATTTTTCATTTTACTTGGTGTAACAAACCTTCTAATTTTCATTGCATTCTTGAGGTTATAGTCAAGGAAAGAGATGAAGTAATATTAAAAATAGATTGGTACACTACCTTTAGCCATAAAAATTAGTTTTATATTCAGTAACAAAATCATCGCATTCAGTGAGAAAGAGAATAAACTTTGATTGTTAATCATCAACCTAGAACTCACTTTATTTCTGAGGGCTTTCTTTCAACATTTTTTTTACTGATACTGACCCTAATAGATCTACATAATCAATTCAACCTAGTCACATAGTAGATCCTGTTGAATCTTCTAATGGAAGAATGAGCATAATATATACTTAGAGACTTTATTCTTGGTTTGTAAAATAATAAAAATCACATTGAAATAACTAGTAATGAAATAAATGTTGATGTAGATAATGATCAACAATCTATAAATATTTATATTCGTGGGAATGTAATTAATATTGGTATTCATCTTGATAAGCGACCATCACTTAAAGGACTTAATGTTATAATTTTTGTAGGAAATCTTGGTTAGTCTTCAAAGATTATTTAGATACATTTAAGTTAATTTATTCTAATCTTAGCATTACTAATGAAAAAATTTATCTTAGATTGTTTTTAAAAACTTTAGAAGGTAAAACATATCAATTCTTTAATAGTTTACCTTATAAGGTGATTAATACCTAGAAATATATAAAATATTGGTTAGATATTTATTTTTGCAAGCGTAAATAATGTTTAGAAATATTCAATGAAATTTTAAATATTTAAATTGATCTAGGTGAAATGGTTTATCATTTCATTACTATAATTACTAAGTTACATCATAAAATTTCTTAATACATTAGACCGTCAAAAAATTATCTAGGTTATATTTTTGTAGTGAATTTCCTTTCAAATATAAAATGGATTTCGATGATAATAACATAGTAGAATATTATGCCACTTTTACGTTATATATAAAATATGAAAATAAGTTAAAACATGTTGGATTTAAAGATAAAGATTCTACTAGTTTAACTTTTGATAATGCAAAAATTTTAAAGGTCATCCATAATCTTGGCATTAAGTTGGTTGCCATTAAGTGATAATTGAATGGCAAACCTTCAACATCAATAAAAAATTCTAATCCTCATAAAGGTCAAAATGAATATTTTTTTTATTATTGTAATGTTTGTGAATTAGATTATGACCTTAATTTATGTATAGTTGTTCAAAAATTTAAAATTTTTATTCATGTGAAGGATATTATTGCCATTGACTTTTTTGATAATATAAACATGTGTTTTTATGATGAATCTTTGAAAACAAATTTCTAGTACTTATACCATTAAAACAAGCAAAGGGATTGCAA
This sequence comes from Torreya grandis, assembly GCA_037957365.1. Taxonomy (NCBI): domain Eukaryota; kingdom Viridiplantae; phylum Streptophyta; class Pinopsida; order Cupressales; family Taxaceae; genus Torreya; species Torreya grandis. Next base: position 9,550 of record JARHVA010008467.1, read on the forward strand.
TTCTTCCCCAAAAGACAATCCAAATACAAATAGTAATAAGACATGTTCTTCTAAACATGTAATGCAATAAAAAGGTAAAGATGTACATAATATTACTACTATAGATAATCCTAATGAAAATTTTAAAAAACTTAACCCTTTGTCAATTGGATTCAATAATATGTAATGTCCTCCTTATAATCTAAAAAATTATACTCATATTCGTCATCCTGATATTGGTACTTGAATTAAATTTTAAGGGTTATGGAGTGTAATTTATAGGTTGATAAAGGGTATGAGTATAGTAAATTAGGGTATAAAATATACAATAAATCTATCCACTTATTTTTGAAAAAATTAAGCTAATCTGATATTTCTAATAATAGTGATGGACACAAATGAATACTTAGCTAGAAACTACTTGAGAAGAAATATATGGAAGTTAAAACTTGGTATAAGAGCTTGTTTGAGTGTCACAAAAAAGATACAAGTTGAAAAAATCCTCTTATATAATAACACCCCACACTAGATAGTAGTGTTGTGGTGTTAGTGTCCACTTATGGCACTAGTTTCCTATGTGTAGGAATTGGTATATACTTTTGGGAGTACCTGTGTTTAAGTCAATCAAGATTGTTCATGTGTGGAAAAAACCCAATCCAATATATATGAATTTTTATGATTTATATCATATTCAAAACCTATACTTACATGTGATTAAGTTATTTGATTGACACAAGTGGTAAACGTGTGGTATTAGTTGGTTAGGCTAGATATCCTCAATCACCCTAATGTGATGAAAGTTGCCTATATACCAATAATATAATGATGGATCAAGGATGATGTTATTATAATCAAAATTATTTAGAGGGGGGTTAATAAATCTTCAAAACCTTTCAATAAATTATACTTAAGCAATCATGAACCATTCAAACAAACATATAGATCTAGTAAGCATATGTAACTATGCACATAAGCATGCAACATAAGAACACATAACATATGTGGGAAACCCTAAAGGGGAAGAAAAATCACTGATATATGAAAATTTAATACAGTCATATAATATAAAAAATAAAATTTAGTGAAGCACCAACTCTACATGGAGCACCAATCCCAACTAGCCAAGCACTCACTTGACTAGGCATTAACAAGCACCTACTTACAAGGAGGCACCAACCCCCTAGATGAATAAAAAATAAATTTATTTATTTATTTATTTGAACACATTTAGAACACTATTTTTCTAAACAAATTTATGATGGCCACCTCTTCATATCTTCACACTCTTATCTCTCTCAAACTGCCTTCTAGGCTTCTTTGCTCAATTAGGTCTCTTCAAGACTGATTAGGTCATATGACCTTGATATTAATATATAAAAACACTATCAGATATTCATTACAAATACTTTATGATCATATAATTTTATATAATACCTCCTTATGATATTCAATCTCCTATTTCATTTGCTTGTTCTCTACTTTCACCAATAGGCCTAAAACTACCTTGAATATATACCATTCCTTGTTCATATACCACTTAGTTGGCCAAACACCCTTAACCTTTTATGTAATCCATATAATAGGTATTAAAACATATTTTTAACATTATTAAATCATAATTTGTATCCATCTTGGTTTTCCAAAACTCAATTAGCTCTTATTTCTTTGTTAGGACTCATGGAGACTTAATTGCATTAGGTCTATCTAGTAACACATTACCATTTAATCCCTTGGAACACGTCTAAATTCCTTATATGTAAATATTATTTAATAAAAAACTAAGATAGGAATTATAAAATATCATCTAATATTCATAACATTTTTTAGGTCTAACCACCACATGAAACACTCTATTAGCACTATTCACATTAGGCCTTTGAACACACAAAAAAGTCTATCTTGAACAATTGAAGATAGCACATCATTTACCCACATAACCATGAAAATAAATAACTTATTTAGAATATAAAATACCTAAAAAATATCACCATATGAATTAGACACTTCAACTCAAGTCCTAAAGACTTAAACTCATCACTTCAACTTGCTTACTCAGAACTACCAATTTACCTTAAAGACTAGTCATGGTGACTCAAACCTCCAACACCTGTATAGACACTTTCCATGACTTATTATGCATTAATATGGTAATATGAGATAATTATACCATTATTATATAAAAATATCATATGGTCAAATGGAAAAATATTGGTATTGTATACCAATCTCATGACCTTATATCTCATTGTCTTATCTAAACCAAATAGGTTAACTTGTGAGAAACTTTTTCACCACACACATGACCTCAAAATATTATTCCAAGCATGAAAATATATTAAAATTCCTAAAAACGTATCCATGCACTTGGTTTCATCATTATATCATGATAACACATTCTAATTCATCTTCTTAATGCTACCTGGGGTTTTCACTATTTTCACCATTAGGCTTATTAGCAACTGGCTAACTTGGATGACTGGTTTATAAAATTTTAGGAATATTAAATATCCAAAAAAATTATGTACATAAATCATGAGTCACTAGCTTCTTCCTACATCTATTTTCTTACTATGTCTAATGCAAATTTTGAGTTCTATAATAACTTCTTCATAAACAAGCCTATAACTCAACATTTTCTCTCTCCTCTCTCTAACCAATACCACCTATAGGTACCTAGGAGAGTCAAATATAATATAAAATATATTAATTAATAAAATCAATCTATATTAAGCACTTTTGAGCAACATATTTAACATTAGGTCTTTATTAGGGTTCTATGAGGATTTAAACCTATTTCCACTCTTAACGATAATTCATAAAGCATAGCCCCTAAATCCAAAAAATAATGCCTATAATTTTGAGTAGGATCCTTCCCCATATACCATGAACTGATTAGGTTTCCATGAAAAATTTTGGCAAGCTAATGATCACAATAAAATCCTTCTTGAGTTGAGAACCTTTCATTCTGAGAACTTGAGAGACCTCCAAACAAATTTTCATACCTTATCCTTCACACTCTAACCTCAAACTATATGAAAAAACTTGAAAAAACATACCTCACCTTTGAAAATTATTACATGAGTTCAAACGCCTTGAAATATGATCATGAACCTTCATTAGGCCACACTCTCTCTCTTTGCTCTTTAGACCTTGACCTGCAAATCACATTAGGCCTTAAATTGACCTTCATGCCTATTTACATGTACTCTACACATCACTTACATAATCAAAAAACCTATCTCATTTTTTAAACACTACCATACATCCTTCACATGCCTTGATAATAGATCATGATATCTTATTAGGCTAGATAAGGTATAAGAGTGGTCTAGGTGCAAACTTGGTCTAAATATCCTACCCTTATAGGCTCACCCTAAGAATCTCATGAGTTTTACAATGCCTCACATAAATGATCAAACAACCTCATAAAATCACTCATGCCTATGTCCACTCATCTCACCAAGCCATCATACTCATACCTTCTCACAAGGTCTCTTTATGCCATGAGTAGGCTTAGTCTATTTAAGCATTTGACCTCAAAGACCTGATATTTATGTATTTATAAACAATGTAAATAAGACAAAAACATTCATAACCAATGAAATACTACATAACTTCAATGCTCATAAGCTTGTCACAAAACACACTACCAACTGGCCTTGCTTACAATAATACTCTTGTAGAGCTATTTGTAATCATACCTTCACAATAACCTTCAATGACAACACTAACAAATTCAAGATGACCTAAACCTTGACATCAACCAAAAAAAATATATATCAATTACCTTAATATTCTATCCTTCCTTCAAACTCATCTTGTCACATGGCTTCCTATGTAGACATTAGTTATATTCAAACATATTCCATGATCTATACCTTCCAAGTTCACACCACTTATGAAAAATATCATCAATGCAACACTCTTATGTGTCTTGAAATATCACATACTACCATATATCCTTAGTCACCTTTTACATTAACCTTGAAATTACAATATTGACATGATACATCAATGAAAATATGCCAACTCCCCCTTTGTCATCTATGGCAAACACACTACAACCTGATCATTCTCATCTCCCTAGTCTAGTCTTTGTCCCCCTTTGACATTAATGACAAAGAGTCTTCCACAAAATACTATCTGATCATAGGACCTCAATAAATTTTGACATTTCACAACATAGAGCTACAAATCTTCCCTTGAGTTAATGTTTCTCCTCACATACACTAGATGACAACCACTCTTAAAAACTGATCATTCTATCAAAAAGATACATCTTTTTCTAGTATTCATTCTCCCAAAACTAGATCTTTTCTCAAATAAACATATCCTTGACATGACTGATATGACCCAAGCCTTTGATCATACATTAGGCCACCATATTCTTCACATCAACTAAATAATTATGGATTCCCCCTTTGTCTTCATAGCTTGAGCTCACCAGATGAGTCACTAGGACTTTCAAACCTACAACATAGACAACCTAGAATACTCTCAATATGAATCCTTTTTTGACTATAACCTCATGCTTTTATAGATAGAGGAGTGTCTCCATGAGGCCTAATAGATTCACCCCTTTCCATAGGGCTCTCAAAACTCCATGAACTCATGAAATTCCTAGATCTCCAAGCCACTTTCCTAATCTATCTTTCAATCATGAGATTGAGCGCCCATACTTAGAATTCACTTAGGCTTTACTGAAGCATTTAACTCATCCACCTTGTCATCCTTCTTCTTGTCTTTGACTACCTTACCAACACATGTAGATAAGAAGTCTTTTTGACATTCCTTTACTTCAAATCCTTGCTCTATCTTAACAAATTATCCATTTTTACCATTGGGCTCAATATGATCAATCTTGATTTTCTTTGGATTCCATACCAATGTATGACCCTTCTCATGCACTCTAAGAGATCCATATACCTTTTTAGGTATTTAGATCCTTCTAACTTCATTAGGATACAATATTACAATATGTCCTATATTGTGCCAGCTATAACAAACAACATTTATATACATACCTATTGATTGATCACTCCTTGTCTCATAGACCCATGATAACTCACTCCTTGAGACCATTCTAAAATAACTTTCTCTATGACCAAAGTTATGACAAACAAAATAATAATTATTGAAATAATTGAAATACCTCATTTCATGGGTTCCATGATTGGTTTTTTCATGTTGACTTTCATGTTGGTATTATTGACTTGTTGATAATCACTATGAGTCTCAAATTTGAGAGTTTCTACATAGATATTTGAGGTCTAACACTTTTTGTTTTCCCTTTGATATTATTTGAACCCAAGACCTATTTTATCATGTAGAGACCTTTTCTACTCAAAATATCACCAAGAAATTTAGTACTCTTCTTAAATATATGATGTGTATTTAACTTGACTGATGCTTGATCTAGTTCTGCCTTCAAGGACTCTATTTATGTTTCAAATTTGATTTATTCTTCTTCTTTGGTCTTAATATTTGTAATGATAATTTCAATATGAGTTTGTATATATTTGATGATTTACTCATGTTCATTGGTGTTGATGTTTAGTCTCTCTTTAAAGAGATTTATTTAATCCTCATAACTCTTAACCAATGATATTAGTTTCTAATTTTTCTTTATTTGGAATTTTAACTCCTCTAGAGTACTCACCAATTCTACCTCAAGGTTCACTTCAACCTCTTCTTCATATGATCTTCATCATTCATAAGACCTTTCCATTTTAACCCTCATTGTTTGTTTCTATAGCCATGAATAAGGTTTCATTGTTTTTATGTTCATTACTATCATCATCACTATCATATGTGCTTGTGTCACTTTCATCAGATGAACTATTATCTTCTTTAGTATAAAAACTTCTCTTTTTCTTAAATGAACCTCTCTTTCCCTCATACTTCTTAAAATATTTCTTGCTTTTTTCAGGTTTATCGACCTTCTTATCATCACCATGATGTTCATCATGTTATTCATCATGCTCAGTCTTATCCTTATTAAGACACTTAGATACAAAGTGACCAATCTTACCATAGTTGAAACATTTGAAAGGCAACTTACCCTTATACTTACCAGATCCAAACCTCAATTTCCTAGCAAACATGGATATCAACTCATCATAATCAATATCTAAACATACCTCATTATTGATCTTCTTGGATTTTGAATTATTTTTAGCTTTGAATGTTACTTCCTTCTTGGGAGGTATTCCTTCATTTGTTCTCATCTCATAGGCAGTCAAGATGCCATGAAGCCCATCCATCTAAAGTGTCTCTAGATATTACACATTTTATACTACAAACACCTTTGAATTAAATTGAAAAGTTAGGGATCTCAATACCTTTTGTATAATTGTAGACTCTTTCACTTATTCTCCTAGACCTTATATGACATTGACAACTTCATCAACCCTTAATAATTAGGATATAATGTTTTCATCCTCCTTCATTTTTAGACTTTAAAACTACCTACGGTGATTCTAAATTTTTTCCAACTTATCTTTGGTGTCTCCTTCATATATGGTTTGAAAATTTTTCCAAATTACTTTGTGTATATATCACAATGCATGACCTTAACAAATTCTACTTTTGAAAGACCACATAGGATGACATTCATTGACTTAGAGTTGTTCTCATTTACCTTAATGCATGTTGCATTAGTTAGTGGTGTAGAAGGTGGATTTAAACCATCAATAAAAAATTGACATATGTCATAAACCAAGGAAATTAGATAGGTCTTCATTTTTATGCTTCAAAATGCACAGTCAGTCCCATTGAATAAAGGAGCTTTATTGGTTGAGAAACCTCCTTGTGCTTGTTGACTAGACATGTTTGTGCTTCAAGAATATCCCCCAAAATGCTAAGATTGATTAAAAGGACCAAAATATGATACCAATTTTTGGAAGAATAATTATTGAGAGAGGGGTGGTGAAGAAGTATTTAAAACCTTTCAACAAATTACAGATAAGCAATCATGAACCATTCAAACAAACATATAGATCTAACAATCATAATTAGCTATCCATATAAGCATGAAACATAATAACACATCACATATGTGGAAAAACCTCAAGGGTAATAAAAACCAATGATATATATAAATTAAATATATTACTATAAGACAAAAATCAAATATAGTGAAGCACCAACTCTACATGGAGCAACAACCCCACCTAGTTAAGCACCCACTTGACTAGGCTTTAACAAGCACCTACTTGCAAGGAAGAACTAACCCCCTATATGAATTAGCACCAACTCATCCACCTAATTTATGTTAAAAATTTAATAACACTATGTTGATCAACCAACTGATGATGACCACCTCTTTAGCTCTTCACACTCTTATCTCTCTCAAACTACCTTCTAGGGTTCTTCACTCAACTAAGTCTCTTCAAGATTGATTATATCATATTACCTTGATATTAACATGTAGACACACTATAATATCTTAATTAAAGATATTATACACTCCTATTATGGTATATAATACCTCCTTATGATCTTCAATCTCTTATTTAATTCACTTGTTCTCTACTTTCACCAATAAGCCTAAAACTGCCTTGTATATATACCATTCATTGTTCATATACCACTTAGTCAACCAAACACACTTAAATTATTAGGTATACCATATAATAGGTCTTATAAAATATTTTTAAAAATATTAAATCATAATTTAGATCCATATTGGTCATTCAAAACATAATTAGCTCTTATTTCTCTATTAGGACTCATGGAGACCTAATTGCATTAGGATTGTCTAGTAACACACTACCATTTGATCCATTGGAACACATTTCACTTAAACATAAATATTATGAAAAAAAAATCTCAAATATACCTCATAAAAAATTATTTGATCTTCATAACACTTTTTAGGTCCAACCATCACATGAAACACTCCATTAACATTATTGACATTAGGTTGTTGAACACACGTAAAAATCTATCTTGAACAACTGAAGATAGAACATCATTTACACATAAAATAATAAAAATAAATCACTTATCAGGAATATAAAATACCTCAAAATTTTCACCATATGCATTAGACACTTCAAATCAGGGCATAGAACCTCAAACTCATCACTACAACTTGCTTACTCATAATTGCCAGTTTACTTTAAAGACCAGTCATGGTGACTCAAACCTCCAACACCTTTATAAAAATTTTACATTACTTATAATGCATTCATGTGGTAATATGAGATAATTATACCATTATAATGTGTGTGTGTGTGTGTGTGTGTGTGTGTGTGTGTGTGTGTGTGTGTGTGTGTGTGTGTGTGTGTGTGTGTGTGTGTGTGTGTGATATGGCTAAATGGCAAATATTAGTCTTGTAGACCAATCTCATGACCTTATATCTCATTGTCTTATTTGAACCAAATAGGTTAAATTGTGAGAAATTTTTTCACCACACACATGACCTCAAAATATTATTATAATTATATAATATATTAAAATTCCTTAAAAACATATCCATGTACTTGTTTTCATCATTCTATCATTATAACACATTCTAATTCATCTTCTCACTATTGCCTAGGTTTATCACTGTTTGCACCATTAGGCCTATTAGTGACTAGCTTACTTGGATGACTGGTTTAGAAAATTTTATGACTATAAACTATCCAAAAAAAATTATGGATATAAAACATGATTCTATACCTTCTTCCTCCATCCACTTTCTTACTATATCTAATGCAAATTTTGAGTTCTATAATAATTTCTTTAGAAACAAGCCTGTAACTTAACAATTTATCTCTCCTCTCTCTAGCCAATACCACTTAGAGATACTTGGGATAGTACAATACAAGATAAAATAGCTTGATCAAATAAATCCATCCTGAGCATGTTTGAACAACATCTTCAACATCGAGTCTTTATTAGGGTTCTAAGATGGTTTAAACCTGTTTCCACTCTTAACGATTATTCATAAAGCATAGCCCATCAATCCAAAAAAAAATTCCTAGAATTTTTATCTAGGATAATTACCCATATACCATGAACTACATATGTTCCCATTAAAAGGTTTGGCAAGTGAATGAGCACAAGAAAATCCTTCTCAAGTTGAGAACCCTTCATTTTGAGCACTTGAGAGACCTCCAAACAAATTTTCATGCCTTGTCCTTCACACTATGAACTAAAACTATATGAAAAAACTAGAAACAACATAAATCACCTCTAAAAATGATTACATGAGCTCAAATACCTTGAAATATGATCACAACCCTTCATTAGGCCACACTCTCTTTCTTTGCTCTTTAGACTTTGACCTGCAAATCACATTATACCTTAAAACTAACCTTGATGCCTCTTTCCATGCACTCTCTACCTCACTTAAATATTCAATAAAACTATCTCATGATTAAAAACTTCCATTCATCCTTCACATGCCTTGACAATAAATCATGATACCTCATTAGGCTAGGTAGGGTCTAGGTGCAGACTTGGTTTGAAGATCCTACCCCTATAGGCTCACCCTAAGACTCTCATGAGTGTTCCAATGCCTCACATACATGTTCAATCAACCTCATACAACCAATCATTCCTATGTGAACTCATCTCACCAAGCCTCCATGATCATAATTTCTCACAAGGTTTCTTCATTCCATGACTAGGCTTAGGCTAATTAAGCACTTGACCTCAAAAACTTGATATCTATGAATTTATCAACAATGGAAACAAGACTAAAACATTCATAACCACTACAATAATACATACCTTAAATTCCCATATTCTTTTCATAACACACACTGACAACTGGACTTGATCATAATAATACTCTTATAGACCTATTTATCATCATACCTTCACAAGAACCTTCAATGACAACACTGATAACTTCAAGCTAACCTAAATCTTGAGATCAACCAATAGAAAATATATTAGTTGGCTTCAAACTATCTCTTGACTTCAAATTATCTCTTGCCTTCAAATTATCTCTTGCCTTCAAACACATCTTATCACATGGCTTCCTATGTAATCATTAGTTGTCTTCAAACATCTTCTATGACCTATACCTTCCAAGCTCACACCACTTATGACAATTCTCATCAATGCAACACTCTTATGTGTCTTGACATATAACATACTACCATTTATCCTTAATCACCCTTGACATCAACCTTGACATTACAATCTTGACATGATACATCTTTGACATTAATAATAATAACATGCCGACAAATGTAGTTATCCCCATCTAAATATTGCTGCAAGTACAATTAAAGCTAGCATGAATGCTAGTTTGAGTGATTTGAGTGATAATTAATAACAAGCTTAGGGGGGATGTAGATGACTATATGTAGAATTAGGGTAGAACAAGGATTAATAACCTTGATTGTACACCACTTGTTCTAAGCTTGGGGGGATGTAGATGATTGTATGTAGAAGTAGGATAGAACAAGGATTAATAACCTTGATTATGAACCACTTGTTCTAAGCTTGTTTACATGTATTTACATCTGATTTCCATCTAATGGATAAAGGGATAAAATTTATTTATATATATTGATCTGGTGCTTATACATGGTTTAAAATAGGTCTAGGCTGACCCTAGGTGTCTTAGGAATTAAAAATATACCTATTAGATATAAAAAGAGGGGAAAGGATAAATGCACCCAAATATGACATTAACATTGTAGCACCAATGTCTAGTTATGGTACTAGTGTCTAGGTGGAAGAACTTGAGGAACTATGGGCCTGGATGCCTAAAGAAGCGTTTGAGACTAATTTTGAGATGTCTAGGGATGTGTGTGTCCTACACAAAAGCTAGATAAGTGTATAAATAGGCCCTAAGATAGGTCTAGCACTAAGCTAGGGATGGGTGGTCTCAAGTAACACTCTTGGAACTCAAATTAATTTTTTTAGATGACTACATTACTCCCCCTACCTTTATTCTAAACATACAGTAAAACAAAATGACTATGATAAAGGAAAAGACACATACCTAGACTTACCTAAGAGGCAAAGTCCATGAATTTGGATATGAGTATATGAAGTATGCTTCATTATGTGTACTACAAATGAAATATGCATATATTAGTATTTAATTAAGAGGTATCAAAATTAAATTCAAAATTGATTAAAGAGATAAGAAAGAGGAAAGGAATAAATACACCTCACTAGGTATGCAAACTAGTGTATAAACTTGGTGACATCATGTGTATGCATGTAAATAATGATTAATTATTGAATAACATGGAATAAACTAATGGATTTCTCAATACACATGTGTGTATGGTTCAATAACTCAAATTGGCCTTGAATCCATCATTTCCCACCCCTACTTAGTGGATCATTACCTGTGAATAGCTTGGATTGGACTAATGGCTTATCCAATCCTCTTATGTAGGTGGCTCAAGAGTTAAATTAAACTATAACTCCATCATTGCCTACCAAAATGTAGTAAATTCATATTAACTAAATTGTGTAATGTAACTAAAGCTATATGATTATAACTAAAACTGTATATAACAACTATGTGGCCACTTAGGAACTTTGGAATGAAAATCAGCTTAGAGGATTCTTGGGCAATCGAGTATGTAGCTCAAAGACTAAAAGGTAATGAAAACCAATATAGATAGAGTAAGGCATCAATCTAGTGCATAACTTGGAACATGGTGTTTGGTGTGTACAAGATAGAGAATGACATGGAATTTGTCATTCCATCTGATCAACTATTGTATATGTGAACATATGGAAACAATGTGCCATGCACATGACCCCAAATCTGATTTATGAGTATATATATTCTAGATTAAGATGTAATAATCTATATATGAGTATATGAAATTTAAATAAGAGTGCTCATGCCATACATGATGCCCCCAATCTAAGTAAATTGATATGATTATGTGCAAAACTAAGCGAAATTAAGTAAAATTGATGATATGTAATTGAATCTATACAAACCTAGACTGTAACTACTATGCCTTTTTGGTAAATCTAGATTTTTCTACTTATGGGGATACTAGAAAATATCACCATACCTTGGACAATAGCACTGTGTTGCTAGTATCCACTTTTGATGCTAGTATCCAACTGTATGTTTTTTACCAAACTAACTATGATCACTATCTAACTATTCTCCACTATTTTTTTTCTAAAATTGAGCTTTGTATTTTATGCCTACATGTTGTAAACTATAATTTGAGTGTATTTAGATGGCCTAATCTCTGTGACAAACCTCTATGAATGACCTCTCTTTTGAGGGGAATTGTTGAACCTGTGAAATAATTGTCCTCAAAATAAAAATCTTTGCATGATATGTATTAGCCTAAAAATATATGATATCTACATAATAAACCAATATAATGTGTATACATGACATCAAAATGTAAGATAATTTTAAAATTAATCGGTAATGTACAATGTATGTTAGATCTATTATCCATAATGCTATCAAGATAGATATAACAATGTGTACATGTATATAAACAACAAATATGAGTAATAAACTAAGTAAATACCTAGGGGATGAGGCATGATGTCCATCACGACACCCAAAGAGGAAAGGGATATCCCTAAGGTCCCTCATGGTATCTAAAACTAGAGTGTGTAATAAGAAAGAGGCACACAAAGTAGGATAAGGGTCCACAATACAAGGGACATGGGCACATGCCATTAAATTTTAGAAAACAAAGACATATAAAGACATGTTCAAATGTCCACATACACATACATCAATCAATTTTGCATGGATCCACAAGGAAGTACATGTTCAAATGTCCACATACATAATCAAGAAGGTTCACACCAAGACATGGGTACATGTCCAAAGCATACACATAATGAAAGGAATTGGCATAGATCTATAGAACAATGGAATATTAAAATGCCCTCGAATATAGGTCAAATCATAGAAACACAATTGAGCCAAAACTAATAAATATATAAATGAAAGTATGCATGAACATGTGGTAAAAATATGTATAAGAGAAAAGATGTACATATACTAAGTCTAGAGTAGTGGTAGTCAACAAAAAATTTGAGTAGTGTAGGATGATCAATACCAAGATATAACGATGTTAAATCTATGATATAGAGTTTAAAAATATGTAATCTGGCAATCAAAATTATGTATAGGATGTCCCCAAATGGGTGAATGTATCAAATGAGGAACTTGTGTATGTGCCCCCAATGGGTAGATAGTAGCAAATTTGGATTTGTGTGATGGACTTGGGTCCTATAAGTATCTGCAAACACTCGACAAGAATAATTGAAACATGTATGTATGATAAAACCAACTATATTAAGATAGTTAACATATTTAGTAACTATAAAGTATAATAAATGTAAACATGGAAATGCATACAATTTATAATTTGTATTTTTAGATCAAATATTTAAATCTTTTTATGTTTTTGACATATTATATTATTTTTTTTTAATTTATAGATATAAGCTATGTACAATCAACATGAAAATAAAAATATGTACAAGGAGAAAAAATGAATGACATTATTTATAAGAAAGAACATACTAACCAATGAATCTCATAAGAGACTCACTATCAAGGTGTACTATATAAAAAAAAGGAATAATGATTGTATGTGATGTGTGAATAGGTATATGTGGTCTAAGAACCAACTGTGTTGAGTGATTTATAGATGACACTACCTATGGAGTAAGGCTAGGAATCTAAGAAGCTAATTTAACTAGCCTGTGAACTATGATCTAAATACGTGAAGTTGGCTAAACTGGTCTATGAGCTATAGGGTTCTTAGGGACCCATCTAGTAGAAGATGTTATAGCTAATGTGTATGCTCTGTGTTGAAAACCTTGGGAACTCAGTGACACTAATCTTTGAATGAAAGGGGTAGAGAGAGGATCTTTAGAATATATAACATGTCTTTGATGCATGGGTTTCTCTAATAAGGGTGTTTTTGGGAGACTATGCATATCTGATAACACTATATAAGTAGAGCTCACCTACATTGGTAGCGTAACTAAAATCTATGGTGTACTAATAGAAACTATAATAAAAAATGTAATTAGTGGCTACTATATAACTACTTATGGGATAGGTAATGGATACTCATATTATATACCCTCAACTATAACCACCTAATTATCATATATATACTTGAGTCATATGTGTATGGTGGATGGAATGGATTGAAGCTACTGTATCCATGGCCTACCCAATAACATGTCAAATGTGTCTACACTAGGTATGACTAATAACCTAGTCATCACATGTTCTGGTCCAACCTATAATGGGAGTACAATGTCCTTAATGGATTTTTTAACATGGCCACTAAAACCATAAATAAATATATCAATCACATAAATGTAGTTCTATGAATAACCCAAAAGATGTATAAGTGTGTAATGGTCCACATGTTCACACTTGATCCATTTTCAACCATAACACTCTAAAAAGGATGATGGCCAATGTAAGCTTTTACAAAGAGTGCATATAAATTCGAATCATCATTAATGATCTCATACTCTAAAAAAGTTATGAGAGGTCTAGTTGGCATGGTAATATGATACACACCAATGATATTATGTAGGGTGTGTGTACTCTATAGTAGTGTGATAGTATGCTAGTGGTGGATGTACCTAATATGTGTAGTGAACACCTAAAGTACCTCTTGCATCATTAGCTATATGTTTTGGAAATAAATATAAAAATATTTTTAATGCATTAGCTTCCATTGGTTGAAATTTATGTGCCTCTTTAGGTGTGCCCACATCAATGATATTAGCCTCTATCAAATCTTGTATCTTATGTCTCAAGATGATGCTTTTGTTTATAGTATGGATTGGTGCCTTGTGATAGTCATAAAATGCATCAAAATCATACTTATTTAGAAGAGTCCTAGTCATATCAACCTCTTTGATGGGAGGGAGAGATATAGAATTGCATTATAAGAGCTATTATAAAACCTGTGCCAGTGAATCTAGAAGATTTGTGAAAACTCTTTGTGGATGAGCTGATAAAACCAAGAAAAGAGGTGGATTTGAAACTATATTAACTATGGACTTTTTATTATTCTTGTTTTCACTAGAATTTAAATTATATGTAAGATTATTAAAACTATTATTAGTTGAATCTAATCTAGTTGTGTACTTTAGTTTTCTCATAGATAGAATCTTGACTTCTCTTTCTTTCACTATGTGGCATAAATCTATGAATGTTGGAAACTTATTGAATAATATAGCCTCATGCAATGCTAGGAGTAGACTTTGTTTGAATATGTCTTGGATATCTCTATCTATCATGGGGATATTCATCTTTACCAATAAATTTTTATATCACAATATATATTCTATTATAGGCTCATTGGATTTTTTCTTAAGTTGAGCCACTTGAGCATATGAAACCTTATCACTAATGTTGATTGAAATGTGTGACAAAATCATATCTACTAATGGATCAAATGTAGTGATGGACTGATTTGTAATATCATGGAACCACTATAATGCATAGTCTTTTATATTGCATGGTAACGACTTAGTAAAGATCCAATCATTGGACACATAGTCCAAACATGTTGTGGAAAGATCATAGATGGTGCTCTAGGTCACCCTTACCATCATAAAAATTATGCTTAAGTGCCATAAATCTAGATGGAAAAGGATTTTACACTATGTTATATGACAAATATGTATTTAAAAGAACATGTGAATCCAAGGCATGGGACAACCCAATAGCATTCTACTGAAGATATAACACCTTGGCCTATATTTCATGGATCTCATACATAAGGGATTGTACATCAAGAGAGGAGAAACTAGACATAGGATGTGTTTCCATTATTTAAGGTTTTTATTTAAAAATAGGTTTTTGTACAAGCTAAGTTACCCCCAAAGTAGGTGTAATAATATTATTATCTAGGGAAGTGAAGGATTGACCATTATTAGAGTTTTAAAGTTCTCCATGGACAATATTGATAAGGTCATTGTTGACCAAATTTTACCCTAAGTCAAATTAGGGTCAAAACCTAATATTTTTATCTTTTGAAGAAGTTTTAATGTCATATGGGGTTTCATAATGGTCTAACCATCTTGCTTATCCTTCCCCTAGTCCTTGTCTAAGCTCATCCCTCTTTGTGTTAAGCTATTCAACTAAAGTCAAAGGTTGGTCAACCCTAGTCAAAGGGTAAAATTTTGTTGAAAATATCCTAAGTTGGTCTTTTACATGTTTTAATGTGTTTAAAAGTCATAAATTGGTCATAGGTTATGTCTCATGTGGAAAAAGGGGCCTTTTGGTCATATTTTAACCCATTTAATGACTTGTACAGACTTTCATGCAAGAAAATATAACACGAAGGTGAGTTTAAATGTGGAAGATGTCAAGATCATGTCAGGAATAGTTATATGTTAAATAAGAAGCATTTATGTTTAGTGGATGGTAGTTTTTCCTTGATTTTAAGAGCTTTCAGGCAATTATACAGACTTCTTGAGTCCATCATCAGATAAAAACATGGGTAAAGTAACTATTAAACTCCCATAATATATTTAAATTCCTATAATGCAAAAAAAATCATTTGTAACTTTTTTTCCTCTATTTTCCCTTGGCAAGCAAAGGAAAATCCACTTCAAGCACTTGGCATGGGCCGTATAAGTGGAATTGGGAAGAATAATTCTAGGGGTGGATATTAATTTGAGTGAACTTAATTTTCATAATAACTTGAGATTTGGTGTATTACCCTTTATGAACAATTAATTTGATTTCAGACAGCTTTTTATGCTTATATAACCATGAGGGGGTCACTACTTCAGCTTGTCTCAGATTTTCTTGATTTGGATTAATGGAATTGTGTGTTTTAGGTGTTTTTATATGATTTTAAAGAAATTTTCATGCTTATTATTGTTTTTTAGAGTTCAATTTTTTGAGAAAGCCTCTTCTACGCTTGCAAAATGCCTAGTTTGCACTTGCAGTCATTTTACTTGCCTTGAAAATGTTTCTTCCACATAGGAAAAAAGTGTTTTGGTATTGTTTTTGAGATGATCCTAATTTATTTTAAGCATATAAGTGTTTAAAATTTTTCTTAGGGTGTTTGGAAAGCCATCTTCACATGTTTCTTGTCATTTCATGATTCCCATGTATGTTATTGTCAAGAAGCTCCACTTTCATAAGCATGATGATGTCAAAAGTGAAATTTGGAGGGTCTGATATGGTCCTTAACCTATTGAGATCACTAATGTACATTTAAATGTTTGATGGAGGCATGTAGGTGCTAAAAACTTGCATATTTGGAGAATGGGCTCAATTCTGCCTATGTAGAAGGAATGATCATCTACAACTGATGCTATAGGTATGCCTTCTGGAGGTGTTCCAATAGTTGGTCAATCCCTTTTGAGATCACTCTCCATGGAAAAGGTCTAAATAAAACCTATTGATAATTCTAATTGACTAATAAAGGTGTTAAAACATCAAATGGGAAGTTGGACTATGATTAGGCCCTTTTGCTCCAAAATGACCAAATAGAGGCCCATAAGGTTTTATATGACCTATTTAAGAATTCCCCTTAAGTGACCTAAGGCACCTTGAGAATTGAATCCTATATTCATCATATTATATAAGGCCTATGACAATTTTTAGAAGCAAAGGATGAGTGGAGATTGGATTTTGCAAGGTCCAAAGATGGCTAGAAAATCATTGAAGTAGGGTAGTGTTATCTATAAGATATTGATCAAAATGTTAACCTTGTTATTCATTATGGTGTTCTAGGTTGTGGCATCAAATTGTAATGATTTCAATGGTTAAAATGATGCTTTTAAATTCAAAATACAATGAGATAATGTGAATTCAATTTCTTAACCCCTAATGCATACTCCTCTATCCATACATAAGACTGTGAGGAATCACCTACAGCTGGGACAACAATGAAGTGAGATGATGGACCTTGGAGGAGTCTTAAGGCACTTTTAGGCTAAAGGAGATATCAATGTCAAATATGATGAGTTTGAGGACCTAAATATGTTATAAAATCATTAATCAAGATCAATTTCATCTCATTCTCACCCTAAAACAACCTACATGTAGGGTCCTAGGACTGTTTCAGTCCATGAAGGACAGTGAAGCAACTAGAAGACCTAGAGGGCCAAGATGCTAGGTTTGAAAGATGGGATCACATTGGAATATTAAGGTTAGTAAAATAGGCTATAAAATGTTTTTAAACCTTGATTATAACCTCAAAATAAAGGTAACTAAGAGAGAATACCCTTGTTCACTGTCACAATCAGACAGGTTATTAAGCTTGAGAGGAACATGGTGAGAGTTTGATACCTAAGGAAGTGAAGGAAAGTTTCAAAAAATATGATGTGGATTCCCATGATCAAATGAAGAAAATAAAATTTCCAAGACACTCTCAATCCACCTAATCCCTTTTTCCACAAGCAAAATGGACTCAGTCCGTATAAGTAGGTTAAGGCAACCCTTGGTTCAAAGGGTGAGTATGGGATTCCACTTAGGAGAGAGGTTTTGAGTGGATCCCTAGGCTCCATAAGAATGATAAAAGTGTGAATAAAATTCATGAACACTTTTAATTCATCAAAGAAGCTTATAAGGAGTATCCATGTGGAAGTTTGGACAAAACATGCAAAAAATAAGGTTTTTTACCCCTTTTTGAGAAGATTGAGATGGTTAGACCCCATAATCATGGAATAAAAAAAACCATTTGGTAAAATTAGTAATTAATAAATTTTGGATATTCTAAAATAGTCACTTAACATAAAAAAAATAGGCCTAATACTCTCTATTTTGTCTCATAATAGGGGCAGTCCCTTCGTGCACAAGAATGATAGTTTTGGGGAAAAGTGGTGAATTGATGATCCCAAGGAAAACAAGGACCAAATAAAGGTTGGATATGATAGAGTAAACTTAACATAAGATAAAAATTCTTGATATAAGTATTGTAAGAAATCAAGATTCTCTAACCAAGGAGGGTTATAGTCATGTGTGAGGGAAACCCTTAGGCCTCAAGGCCTAATTGAGGGTCATGTGCATTTTTAACCTTATCCATGCTTTACACTTGACTAGTTCATGATTGTAGTGGTATTTTAGAGATGTTTATGTCATAAAAAAAGATATAGAATCCATCAGTCTAGCTACAGACTCCTACATCAAAACTATATACTCCATCAGTATAACTACGGATGGAGCAGGGGACCAGTTTCTTTGACAATTTATTGTGTTTTAAAATTTTTGAAGATGATTAAATTATTATAATCACTTGAGAGGACATATTGGTACTTGAATCAAATCCCCATGTCATTATCAGAACTATAGACTCTATCAGTATAACTACGAATGGAGCAGGGGAGCAGTTTCTTTGACAATTTATTATGTTTTGAAAGTTTTGAAGATGATAAAATGATTCTAATCACTTGATAGGACATATTGGTACTTGAATCAAATCCCCATGTCATTTACAAAACTTATAAATTATTCTAAGTGTCTCTATTAGGCTTCTCATTTTATCCAATCCAAAATGAGAAGAGTGATCACATAGTAGAAAGAGTGGCAACTCAAATTTGAAGGTATTTTAATGTGTTTTGGATTGATCTTATTATATCAGGTGCATATATAGGTGTCATAACACCTATTGTATGGATCAATTGATAAAGATGAAAATATTTCTAGTGTTAGTTGTCAAAATAAGCCTAATGGAGGGTGATCATGGTAGTAAATAATGATTGTGAATGTGTATGAGAATATCAATGATAAAATAAACTTCAAATTCATGTAAATTCCTGATTATAACCCCCTATTCTTATTTCACATGTTACACTTGTCCCTAATCTTCTTTGGAGTGCTCAAGAGGGGCCAATGATGAAGGAAATTTTCAAGGGAAAGTGGAAGAGTTCCTACGCCACATGTGAGGGAGTTTCTTGGTTTGAGATGGAAACATGTCCACATCAGTTTATTTACCTCTCTTACAACTAATTCTCATTCTTTATAACTGATGGGAGAACTTTGACACTTGTCCTTGTGTTCTTTAGACTTCTCTTTTCTCACATTCTATAAATGTAAGCCATTTTGGCTTTGCAAGTGGATTCCAACTCTTGGTATGGAAAAGCCCTACCAAAATTGTACCTTGATTTGTACTTAAGATAATGAGAATAAAGATGGTGATACTCTAATCCCATTTTCACTATGTGTTAAAGTGATCCATCTTCAATGTCAAGTATAGATTGAGTTCATCTTGTTTTCATGCAATCCTTGAATGTGTTGCTGCAAATTAATTCTCTCCTAATAGGTTTCATGAAGTGTATGCTATTACAATAGACTATTGAAGTGTGTACGAGTTTGGTAGTTTCATATCTGACCTTACCTTCACTTTCCTTCATTTCCTGAGTTGTTATTTGAGGCTAGCTTGGTTATCTTAGTTAATTATGAAAATTCCAAGTGTATGAATGGAAGAAACTCTTAGTGTATCACTTCCTAGTCTAGGTTTGATTTATGTATCTTTCTCTCCCTTTTCACCCATAATAGATAATTTTAGTAACATAAGCACATCAAGTCATATCTATGGAGATAGCCCTTAAAATCTAGAGGTTTACTTGCACTATAGGTGACCCACACACCTGAAAGTATTCCCATGTTGGCCAAATCTTGAAGAGGATTGAAAAACCTCTTCTAGGGTGCAAGATTTGGAGACAACAGTCATCTTGCATATTTGAATATTTAGAAATGAAATCTTGCAATTTTCTATTATCAATTTCATTGAATCAGTTGTTAAATTTTGCCATTGTATGTTGAGAAGTAGGAAAATAAATAGTTGTACTTTAAAACTTTAAAGAAATTTAATCTATGAACTATTTCAAGAATTAAATACCGAAACAAATCTAATATTTTGGAACTAATATCTTAGCATAGAAAACATACATATACAAACCCTAAGGGCATATAAGGCTAGGGTATGGATTTTTATCCCTAGGTTGTTAAAGGGTGTGAGTACTATAAATTAAGGTATAAATATGTAATAAATATAACTACTAATTTATGAAAGAATCAAGCTAATATAATATTTCTAATAATAGCAATGTAGGACACAAAATAATACTTAGTTAGAAACTGCTTGAGATGAAGGATCCAAAATTTGAAAACTGGATAGGAGCTTATCTAAGTGTTATAAATAGGATCCAAGTGTCAAAAAACCTCCTAAACAATAGAACCACTCTATATAATAAAATTTTGGTGCTACTACCTACTTATGGTGCTAGACTCCTCTATGTAGGAACTAGTCTATACTTTTGGTAGCACTTATGTTTGAGTCTGTTAAGTATATTCCTATGTGGATAAACTTGATTTATTATTTATGACCTATTATGACTGATTGCATATGTAAACCTTAGACTTTTATGTCATGAATGCATTTTATTGGCTTAAGTAGTAAACATGTGGTGTTAGTTGGGTAGGATGGACATCCTCAATCACTCCACTATGATGAGAGTTGCCTATATACCAATACTCTAAGGAGGGATCAAGCTTGATGTAGTTCTCCCCACCTAAGTGATGGTGCAAGTACAAGTGAAGATAGTATGAATGTCATTTTGAGTCTTTTGAGTGAGGCTTGAGACTACAAATCTATGTATTTTGAGCTTAGGAGGGATATAGATGATTGTTTATAGAATTAGGGTAGAATAGGAATTAATATCCTTGATTGTGCACCAATTATTCTAAGCTTGTTTGTGTGCATTTACATCTAATTTCCATCTAGTGGATAAAGGGATAAAATCCATGTATATATATTAATCTAGTGCTTGTGTGTGGTTTGAAATAGGTCTAGGATGACCTTATGTGTCTTAGGAATAGAAAAGATATCCATTAGAGCTAAAAAGAGAGAAATGGATAACAGTGCCCAAATAGGACATTAGCACTATGGCACTAGTTTCTAGTTATGGCTAGTGTCTAGGTGCAAAAACTTGAGGTACTAGGGGCCTGGATGCCTAAGAGAGTGTCTAAGACTGATTTTGATATGTCTAGGGTTGTGTGTGGTCCACGTGCAAGCTAGATAAGTGTCTAAATAAGCCCTAAGATAGGTCTAGGGTTAAGTTAAGGATGGGTGGTCTCAAGTATCACTCTTGGAACTCAAGTGGAATTTTTAGATGAATACTTATAATAGTAACAATGATTTGGATTCTATTAAAACTAGTTTTTATTTATTATAAGCTACTAGTTTTCCTGGTAATGATGCTATTAAAAATCTAAATTCTAAGAATGCAATATTATTTAAAGAATAATATAGTAATAATGGATCTAATTATGTTTTTGCATAGTCTAATGATCCTCTAGCTGATTACATTGCCCCATTTTATGTTTCTATTAAGATTGTTGATAAAGTAATCCATAAATGTATTCTCAATACAAGAGCCTTTAAAAATATTATACCTAAATTTATTGTTGATCAAATAATCATATCTTATTAAACTGATATTATGAAACTTTCTAATTTTGATTCTTTCCAAACCAATTGCTATGATAAGTTTTGCAACATTGTTATTAAAATAGATCAAGATAAAAGAATCAAGTGTATGTCTAATGTACAAGTCATAGACATTCTTGTTAATTGTGTTATGTTTTTAGGTAAGGATTGGTCAAAATCAACTGGCGCTTTTTTAGTTAACGATACAACTTGGGTTCCTATTGGCAATGAGATTTAATTTATACATAGGGAGGAATGAAATAGTAATCTTATAAAATCCATACCGACCAATGTTGTTTATGTTGAAATTGAAATCAGTACTTATGAGTTACTAACCTTGGATGAACTTGATCATTATTAAATAAGGACTATTTCTAGAGAAACCATTTGATATTTGTATTTTAATGGAGCTTGTTTGTAACATGGCAATGATACTAGAATTGTTTTAATTTCTCATATTAGCAATTTTTTTGCTATGATTATAAATTTTCATTTGACAACACTAACAACATAAATGAATTTGAGACTTTATATTTAGGTATTGAAAAGGACATAGATTTAAATAGTAAACATTTATATGTTTTTGGAGATTATGAATTAATTATTATACAAGTTTGAAAATTTTATAAAATAAACTAGACTCGTTTCCATAAATATACTCATAAATTTTATTCACTTCTTGAGAACTTTGAAGCATTTAATATCATGTATATAATTTGATAATTTAATTCTCATGCTGATAAACTTGTTTTTGTGCTTTCAATCCCACCTTAAGTGATAATGAGCCAACTATAAATTATTCTTTTTTTGATATTTTCAAACCAAAGGTGCTTGATATTAATGATAATTGGCCTATTTTTTTATTGTGATGAACATATTGATTCATTACTAAAAGGTAATTAGTTTGATCATGACTAGTATGTGCTAAATTATGGTGAGTAGTTACAATTGAGTACTAAAACATTTTTTGATGGTTTAATCAGCTTGGAGTCTATGTTAACACCACACTATCAACCTAATTTTTTGAGGATAGGAGAAACATCTAGGAGAATCATAGGTGATAATATTCATATTAATCTTAGTGCTGAGGAGGATATTAAATTTTTTTATTTAAGAATATAATATACTATTGGAGAAAAAAATTAGTTGGTTATATTATTTAAAGAATTTATAGATATTTTTACTTGGTTACAAAGACCTAAAAGGTTATGATACCAAAATAATAAAACATGACATACCTATTAAGCCTCATATAAAACTTGTTAGGCACACAATTAGAAAAATAAACCCCTTGTTGGAAGACATCATCAGTAAGGATCTTGATAAGATGTTGGATGGTGGTGTCATTTTCCCTGTATGATATTCAGATTAGATTGCTAAATTAGTAACTTTTAGAAAAAAATGGTGATATCCATTTGTGTTTAGACTTTAGAGATTTAAATAAAACAAGTGTTAAATATAAGTTTCCTTTACCTTTTATAGATAAAATTTTACATTAGGTTATAGGGTTTAAAATGATGTTTCTTTTTTATGGTTTTTCTAGTTATAATGTTTTTTTTGTGAATCTAAAGGATAGACACAAAACCATGTTTACTATGTGAATAATAATGTTTGATTTTAATAGAATGCCTTTTGGTTCAATGAATGCAGGTGTCACTTTTTAGATAACTATGCATGTAGTTTTTGATGAATTGATTGAAATTGTTATTCAAGTCTACATTGATCCTCTCACCATGAATTCTAAAAAAAGGAAGAGGCATATTGAGCAACTACATGATATTTTCAATATATGTATAAAATATGGCATCTCTCTTAATCCTAAGATGTCATTTTTTAGAGTCAATAAAAGAAACTTATTAGGTCATATCATCTCTAAGAATAACATATCAATTGACCCTAAACACATAAGGGCTATCAAAAACTTACCACATCTTAAAAATCAGTCTAGTTTTAGGTCTTTTTTTGGTAAAATTAATTTTGTGTGTAAATTTATTTAATATTTTGCTGATAAATCTCATCCCTTATAAATTTTTTTAAATAAAAACCATAGTTACATAAGGGATGCAAATTAAATTCAAAATTTAATAATTTAAAATATGCCATTGTAAGTGCTCTTATAATTGTTAAACCAGATTCAAACAAACATTTCATTCTATATGTCAAAATTTATAGGTGATGTTGTTTCTCAACATGATGCTACTAATGAAGAAAGACCTATTAACTACAAGATTTAAGTCTTGAAAGATGCTGAAATTAGATATCTTTTGATCAAAAAAATTGTTCTTCCATTAATTTCATCTATCACATCCCAATTTTACCCTATGCTAAATAAACCATTAATTATTGATTAGTATGGTCATTATCTGATTACCATTGCTTTGATTTGAGAATTTTGACATATAATGATATGGGATAGTGATATTTTTGAATAGTATACATTGCACGATAATTATATTTTGTTAATTCTATACATTGACGATGTAAATTTGTTAGTTTAGCATCATTGGTAGACATATATGATGACTCAGACTAACTACCTACTTGATGCGAGGTGGATGCAAGATAGGTCCTACCCTCAGAGATTGATGAGGGAGAGCATCATTAGAAAGGATCAACTAGATGGAATGAGTGGGGGAATAATAGTGGAAATTATAAGTGACCCTACTCACACAATTGATTTTAAATACTATTAGCATGAAAATGGTATGCATATGGTTTGTGATAATATTTGTGTGTGTGGATTTAGTTTTAATTTGCATAAGAGTCCTTTATTACAATTAATTTGATTTTTAATTTAAAATGAGAAAATAATTATTAATTCCTATAAATGTATTATTTGTTTAAATATGATTATTTTGAAAATAAATGGAAATTAATGACATAATTATACATTAGTAAAATAGATGATCATCCTTGAAATAATTATTTTCTCAAAAATTAGAATTATGCATGAAATTTATTTGAAACTAGAAAATAAAGATATAAGTAATTATTGAGACAACTTAATATTAAATTTAGAAAACAAAGAAAAAGGGGCGTAATAATTTAAAGTGTCATGGTTTTGATAATGTTTAAAGAAGACAAAAGGTGAGTTAACTATGACTAGAAATAAAGTTCTAACTATAGTTAATAAATTTAGAAGTTGAATTAAATGTAATTTTGAATATTCATGCAAGAATTTATTTGAAAATTAGGAAATAGATTTTTAAATGACTATTGAGAGAACAAGAAGAATAGATGGACATGCATGGATAAATAAAATAGAGAGTATTCATGCAAAGGAGTGCTAGATTTATAATATAAATTAAGTCTTATAAACTAGAGAAGAATGTTTGGAGAAAAACACAGACAAGGGGAGAAAGGAAAAATAATTGGTAAGGGCACATTTGATAGGTCAGTGTTGTAATTATTTTCTATGTGTGTTTCAAATAAGATGGTATGTATATGTGTATTAATTTTCTTGAGCATGATTTTTAATTTAAACATGGTATCTTTTTTATATTAAAGTAAGCAATTTCATGATAACTAGCATTGAAGGTATTTGGTGTTGTATATTTTTGAGTTAAAGATCTATGTTTAAAATCAAGAAGTCAACATCTTAATGTAGTAGAGGTAAGTTTAGCATTGGTTTTGAACCTACGTCCCACTAATTAGGTAACATTTCAATTTAAATAGCTTGAATCTTATAAGGTTTGCATTTCATATTAAATGTGGACTAAGTTATAAATGTCAAGCCCTGTATTTTTATTTTTTTTTAGTCTTTTTGCAGTGTTTTTTAATTTTTGATGGACCTGCATGGGGATTTAAAATACCATCATTCTTATTCTAAAAGGGTTTGCATTCTATTTATTAACCATGTTTTTCTTTTATGATCATTTAACTACATCCTAAATTATATAGAGCAGCATATTAGTTTGAGGTGAATGCATTTGTGTCTTTGAACCTAAATTTATGATATTTAAGGTTGAAACATATGCTTATGGGTATTTTAGCATCTTATTGTGATTAGGTTGTGTCTAAAAACAAATATCTTTGGATTATTATTTTTTATAAGCTAATGTCTTAAATGTCAGCCCTGCATCTAAATCATGGACCTGAGTTTTAAATGATCTGAGTTGTGTTTTATTTCATTAGGACTACATTTAAATTCCTTCATGGCACTTGAGGTTTTGTATTATAGGCATTCTTCTTAGTAGTTTTTATTTTTCTAGGTTTTTAATTATATGGGCAACATCTCATTAATATTTTTAGTTGCATCTTCTTTGCATGTTGGTAGCATTTTCGTCTACTTGAGCATTGAAATTATTAAAAGGTAATTAGCTGAATTCTATAAATTTGATGCCAAGATATAAAAGCAAAACACCAAGATTTATATTATAAAAAACTGAAGTTAATGAAAAGTACTGTTGAGTTTATATTTTGAAAACATGATGTTTTTATAATGAAATGTCAAATGTATTTTCAGAACCTTGAGTTAATATGTAAATAGCTATGTATTTATTATAAGCTAATTATATAATATTATAATGTTAAGATAAAAAATAATGATAGCTAAAGCAATGATTTATATGAATAACATTAAGTTTTTATTTGAAAATGTTGAGTCCTATGTGTAATTAGCTGCAACATATATTCTTGGAAGGAATAAGAGTAAGAAATAATATTTCTTCTTTAATACAAGATCAAATGTTTGGTGGAAATTTGTTTTACCTTAGATTCTTGAACTATGGCTTGAATGAGTTGCATGTTAATCATGATTATCATGGGACTTGTATAATAATATTAGAATAGTTACTATTAAGTATGCTTTTGGAGATTTTTATAAATCTAGAGTTAATAAGATAATTAATTCCTTGGAATTTTGGTAAGATATTGGTTAAATATATATGAATGTTTAAATAGACTATATGTCGAGATGATATATATTGTGAGGCATGCTAAAACATCCTTGAGAAGGTAATATGACAATTTCAGATAAAGAAATTCATTGGTCAGACACTAAATGACAATTGAAACCATGCAATCCATTTTAAGAATTGTTAATAAGTATTTCAGAAGAAATTATAGAGTATAGGGGTTTTTCATATAAAAATTGATGTATGCATGAACTTGAGTATTCATATGATTATGTAACTCCATAGGACTATAGATAATAAGCCTACACCTAAATTAATAGATTGATAATAAGAATTCTAGGAAACAAGGAACTTCAACCATGTGAATACTAATCCTTAGGTTAAGTTCCTCCAAAGTTTAATTTGATTTACATATATTCAACATTAAAATAATAGTTGACTATTAAAGTGTGTGTGCAATAAATTTTATGTGAGTATTTATATGAAAAATTAATTAGACTATTATAGCGTAAATTAGTGCATCAAGATGTGTACGTAGATATTATGTTTACGTTTGATTATGATTGTGTAGTAAAATCGAGGATATATCCAGATGATATAGTTTTATACTTTATTGTTAAATAATTAAAGTGTAATATTGCATGTTCATGATTGAGTAGGGAAATAATGCATGATTGACTATGACATTATGGGATGTCAAAGATTTTTACAGTATGAAAGGTACCTGGATGGTACATACTATATTTAACCCACACCTAAGTAATTATATATGTATTGGTTTTTACTTGAATAGTAAGTGTTGTAACATTTTGTAGGACATAATTTATGCATACATACAATCTTAAAAGTGTAAATGAGTGTTAGGTTAGACTTACATGAGTTTGTATGAATTAATTTACATGTTTTTACTTAATTAAAAGCATATGCTTCTTCGTATTTATGATTACTTGAATGACTAATTATGGAAAAATCAATAGTCATGTCTAAGAGAACACTATACTATGATTATATGGGTTGTCATGAGGTATAGTTACTTGGATCTTATTTTAGTAATAGTAGTAGTTTATTGTGTGTTTTACCTAGGTGGTATAAATAGTGGTCATTGTTTCCAATTTGAGATTGATTTAAATGTAAAATTAATTCATGCGTAGATGATTATGTGTATATCTTTCTTTCTCCTTGTCTAGCATGTGATGTGATATTATTTTTAGGAGAATAATTTTTTTAGTGATTCTTTGAGTTATATAATATATTATATATGATTATTTGAGAAACTGTATTGATGATACTAAAAGGTAGTGAGATGGATTCCACTTGTCTAGGTAGTACGACTAATAGATAATCTGATCAAGTGGTGTGTTATGAAATTGACGGATCTAAATGATCATATGAAAACTTTGGCCAAAGTAATTTTAGATACATTATCATTTCATATGTTTGATTTACATGCTATGTAATATCATGTTAGAATGGATTTATTTATAGTACACTGTATGTTTTTAGAAATCTTATAGTACATGGAGTACTAACACATCTCACTAGATTCTCACACCATTCGACCTACCTATCCATGAAATGAGGGCCATTTATTGATAGAGAATTGTGTAAGAGATTGTTGGTTTGTGGTTGGTGTGGTAAAGTGCTCAAATGATGCTCTCCCTCATCCATCGTAGTACTACCTGGAGATGATACTTGAGATTATCAACGATACACGAGTTGGATTGACTCAAGATCCAAAAATATTTGTATCTATTTATTATATTAAGATTTATGCCTAAAGGAATGTAATTGTATTATGTATTTATATATTTGAACAATGGTTTCTGTATTGTTGAACCAGTCGTAGTTATGTCCTATGATGTTTACTTTACTTGAAGTTGTATAAGATTTATATTGTATGTAGTAATTGAATTATAAGTACTATTGTTATTTAGCTATGTTTTATTTTTTAATCCTATAATTTGAATGTTAAGATAATTGTAATGATTGTAAAAAAAAATTATTGCATTTACATAAGTAAAACTTGAGGGGTTGTCACATCATCTTTAACTAAATTGATATATATATATATATATATATGAGAAATAAGGTTATTTTTTGTTCAAATCTGTTTGTTCTTTCCTATCTTTTAAAGCAACAAACTATTTAAGGAAGGTTAAAAAAATGAAATTTTAAAATTTAAGAGTTTTATCTTGAATTTAAAACTTCTAAAATTGTAAAGGGAAATGATTTAGCTAAACATTTAGCTGAAAATATAACCTCTAACACAAATATTTTAGTTATTTAAATCAATGATACTCTTCATGCTAAACCTCATCTAAAAATAACAAAGGTTACTAATTTTTTTAATAATAGTTTAATGTTTTCATTGAAATGCAGTATTGAGACTATTTTTTTCACAAGATGATTGGTAACATGACTTTATTTATTATTTAAAAAACTAATCTTGCTCTGACACTTTAGATAAAAGATGTTCTGACACTTTAGATAAAAGACAAAGAAGAGCATTTAAATTATAGGCTTTAAAGTTTGATTTATTAGATTTTTTTCTATTTTATAGGAATATAGATGGTGTAGTATATTAGTGTAGGTTTTTATTTTTCCCTATTTATTAATTAGGGAAATTGTATTTCTTGTTCATACATGGAGTTTTCCTATATTTGTGGGATAGGCTAGCTTATGTGGAGGTGTGTGTCATAGATGTGTCATAGGTGTCATAAGAATGTCATAAGTAACTCCCTTGATGGGAATTACTTCTCTATTCTTAGCACCTTGTCACCACCTTTCATGGAGGAGTTATTGTCTATTTTTGGGCTACCTTATCCACCTTTTATGGAGGAGTTACTTACGTACTCTCCTATATGTATTCCTCACTTTGGCCATCTCATGCTAATCAGATTTTGGCTTTCTCCATTTTGTCTTGTGCAATTTATCTTCTTGTGTTATTTTCAAATTGCTTTAGCATCTATGTGGTGTGCACTTATTTCATCTTGCGTGATCACGTCTCCATTGTACTCGCGTTATCTATATTTTGGCAACAACTCCGATATGGTATCAGATCAAGAACGGTAATCGTGTGTATGGTTATGCTTTTAGTTCATTTTGAAATCAAGAGGAGTGGAGTTTTCTTTGTTTTTTTTATTTTCTAGATTTGATCTAAAATTTTATATATATATATATATATATATATATATATATATATATATATATATATATATATATATATATCATTTCTTGCATCTTGAAAATCCTTGGCGTTTGGGTGTCTTGGTTGTCTTCACTTCAAGCGCTGGTTCAGCAGTTAGCTTGGGCACCATTGTTGAGCACTCAGTAACAAAGGAAGGAGTAGCACTCAGCAACAAGGGAGGTGCACCACTCCACAAGCTTTTGCACTCCAAGAGCTTAGCGTGCAAACCCATGCACTTTTGGTCAGCAATCCTTCCAACTTTGCGCCACACTCCTTCCAGCTAGGCGCCTTCAGTTTCAGCAAAAAAAGTCTGTCATTTCAGCACGCCAAGAAGCAGCAAGGCACCTTCACTTCTGCCACACCATCATCTGTACGGCATCCAAAATAGGGCTATTTTTTGTGAATATGGCACATTTTTTATTTATTCTTCTGCCCAGACCTGTTGTGCATTGAAGTCAGCAGATTTCATCATCTTTTCTTGCCCAGTAAGGTGCCAAGCAGGCCATATGGCATCCAGTAGGTCTGCACATTTATTTTTTTGTCTTTTTTGAAACAAAATTTTGGATTGTTTGCTTTTGGACGCCCCTTCCTTACTTGGCATCCCATTTGGCACCCCTTGGACACATGACATCCATTATTCTGTCTATGCTTTATTTATTTTTAGTTAAAATTGACTTGATAAAATAAAAATCACTCAATTTGGCTAAATATTTAGTTTTATAGACAGTTTTTTAATTTGGGGCTTTTTAATTTAAAACTTGTATCTTTGACCTACGAAGACGAAGGGTGAGGCCCGGGTTGGCGGGAGGCCAATTGTCCCTCACACAAACCTCCTTTGGATTCCTCATTCCATGTCAAATCTAATGAGTGGTTGGAAGGCCACTTTCTCTCTCATAACAAGTATTTTTTTAATGTTTTAATGCTCTTTTTTACAAAAACACTAGTTTACGGGAAAATTAAACCTTTAATATCTTGCAAATGGTAGCTCGGATTTGGGTGCCATTTTTTACAAAAGTGTTTGTAATTCAATTTTCCACAGTGTAGGATTTTTATTTGTCAAAAATTCACTATTTTATAAAGTGCCAAAAATTTGGGTCTCTTAGGACGCATTTTCAACCGAGTCTGACGTCCTATTTGCTTTAAGTCTTGCACTGATTGCTCTAAGACGCATTCTCGACTAAGTTCGACGTATTTTGAGCGTATAATTGCATATTTTAAGGGGGCTCAATATCTCAGGGGGGTGTGATTGCTTTTCACAACTTGCAAATCTTTGTTTTCATTCTCTTTTCTGCATAATTCCATAAACTTGCAATCAACACAACTTCACTTAAATTTAGCTAAAAATAGATTATTATCAACTTAAACCCCTAACACCCTTCAACTATCATGAATGGAAGGTTAAAATGTCAATCATTCTTAGAAGCAAAGGGTTGTATAGGATCACCATGGGTACTGAAGTAGAACCCAACACTAATGCTGAAAAGGTCAAGTGGTACAACCGTAGTGATGAAGCCTATGGATTACTGAGCTTGTCTGTGTCTCCAAAAATTCTCTTCCATTTAGAATCCTCCTAGACTCCTAATGACATATGGGACACCTTAGAAAATTTATTTGGAAAACTTGATGAGATGAGAGGCCATGAGCTCAAAAACGAACTCATAAGTCTAAGTCCTAGCAACTTTGACACCCTATAGGACTTCTTCACTAAGTTTAAGGCCTTATATTGCAATTGAAAGAATGTGGGATAGAGAAGAAAGATGATCAACTCATACTTTCTATTCTCGCAAAGTTAGGTCCAAGCTATTCAGTCTTTGTCTCCACTTTCCATGCCACAAAAAGTGCCCTTGGCACTACATGGAAAATGCCTTATTTGGATTCATTCATTACCAACTTGACTAGGGAACAAGATAAGCTAATTCAAATGGGCACAATGAAGTCTACTCAACCCCAAGCTTTGATAGCTAGAAATGGTAAGGATAAGACTTCAACAAAAGAGAAGAAGAAAAAGAACAAGGACCAAGAGAAGAAGAAAGAAAACACCAATCCTGCCAAAAATAACACTGAGACTTCCTCTTCCAATGCTAAACCTAAGAAGGAGAAGGTTAAGTGTGCCTATTGTAAAAAGGTAGGGCATGATGAACACAAATGCATGAAGAAACAAATAGATCACCTAACTCATCTTCTAGAGAAGAACAACATAGGTGTTCCTGAGTCCATCAAGCAGAATTCATCTACCCAAGATTCTACCAAGGCAAAAGGCAAGGGTAAGGAGAAAGAAAAGGGCAAGGCTCTTGTAGCTACAGCAGCTTCCACATCTTCATGGGTTATCAACTCGAGTTCTTCTCACCACATGGGCTCTTCACTAGTTGAGTTTTCATCTTTAGAGCCTTGTAGCATGAATTTAATTAGTTTGGGTGATGACACATTAGTTTTCATTGCAGGGAGAAGGTCAGTTGAAATGGAAGGAGGAACATTCAATAATGTTCTAAGTGTTCCTTCTCTTTCAACCAATCTCCTATCAGTGTACCAAATCACTCACATTGGTCAGGGCATAAGAGTTGAGTTTTCACCAGATTCAATTGTCATCAGGGAGTTGCATAGTGATACTATAGTGGTAGTGGGTAGGGAAGATCACCAAGCCAGGTTATACACCTCACATTTTGCATCAGATTCTTCTCTAATAGCATTGCTGACTCATTTAGATGGAGTTATCAAATTGTGGCATGAGTGGTTTGGCCACTTTAACTACCGCTATCTTGAGCAACTTTGCAAACATGACATGGTCATTGGTTCTCCTCGTGTCCAATTCTCAAAAGGAATTTGTGAGGGGTGCTCCCTTGGGAAGCATCCTAAAGCAAAATTTGACAAAGGCAAAGCTTGGAGGGCTTCACAACCTTTGGAGTTAGTCCATAGTGATGTATCGGGACCCTTTCCCAAACCATCTTTCACAAGGGCCAAGTACATCCTCACTTTCATTGATGATTTCTCTAGGTACACTTGGATATATTTTCTCAAACAAAAGTCTAAAGTGTTTGAAAAAAATTTAGACTTCAAGGCTCTTGTTGAGAAATAGAGTGAGAAATCCATCAAGGTTCTTCAAACTGATAATGGAGGGGAGTATGTCAGCATCAGGTTTGAGCAATTTTGCACCACATAGGGGATTGATTTGTAGTGCATAGTCACATATAGTCTTTCACAGAATGGGGTTGCAGAATGCAAAAATAGGTTCTTGAAAGAGATGGGTAGCTGTATGATTCACTCTAAATCCTTAAGACCACAGTACTGGGCCAAAGCCATCAATTGTGCTTGCTAAATTCAAAATAGGGTTCCTCATAAAGCTTTGAAAGGGATAACACCCATTGAAGCTTGGCATAAAAGAAAACCTGATGTTGAGCACCTTAGAGTTTTTGGATCCCCAACCATGGCCCACATTTTGAAGAAGAAATGTAAAGCTATGGAACATCAATCCAAGCCTTGCATCTTTGTAGGATATCCGGATGGTATTAAGGGATATCACCTTCTAGATCCAGTCACTCATGAGTTGTTCATCAAGAGAAGTGTCCATTTTTAGGAGAGTCCTAGAGACTCAACACTTGACACTTCTTCTCCCTCATCGGATCTACTTCTTCATGATGATTCCTCATCAGATTCAGATCAGCCACAGCAATTTTTTGAGCCAGAGTCATCTTCTTCTTCGAGTTCAGATAGTGAGGATAGTGATCAGAGTCATCCACCTCTAGTTAGTCAGAGGATGAGGAGTTAGCACCTGACTCACCCACTTTTGAGCCACTTTGGGCCAGACAGACACTTGAGAGTGTTGGCACTTGGGCAGGAGATCCCGTAAATGATAGACGTACTAGGGGAGATTTTCAGAGAGATCCACATGCCTTCTTTGCTTTAGTTTTAGATCCACAGACTTTTTGAGAGGCATCGGGGGTACTTGAGTGGGATAGTGCTATGGAGGAAGAATATTCTTCCTTAATTAAAAATCACACTTGGGACTTGACATCACTTCTTAAGAGAAGAAATATGGTTCGATGTAGGTGGATATATCAGACCAAGTTTGTAGCAGATGGGTCAGTTGATAAGTACAAGGCATGATTGGTTGCCAAGGGTTTCTCACAGGTGGCAAGCATTGACTACTCTGAGAACTTTGCACCCATTTCAAAGATGACTTCTATCTAACTCACCTTAGCTATTGTTGTAGCACATGGTTGGGATGTGCATCAGATGGATGTGAAGAGTGCCTTTCTTTAGATATCTACATGGAGCAACCACCAAGATTTGTTTAGGATTCTTCCTTAGTATGCAGACTTAGGAAATCTATCTATGGCCTCAAATAAGCCCCTCAAGCTTGGTATGCCAAGATAGATTCCTTCCTTCTCATAGTGGGTTTCACTAGGTGCCATTCTGATCCCAATGTCTACTTCTTACGGCAGGATGATTCGCTCTTGATTTTGGTTCTATATGTTGATGACCTTTTGATCATCAAGAGCTCTTCATCGGCTATTTTAGTGGTGAAGGCATCTCTCCAGGATAGATTTGACATGACAGACTTGGGTTTGTTGCACTACTTCCTTAACATTGAGATCTCACAGTTAGATTCAGGGATTTCTCTTGCACAACCTAAGTATGCTCTTGACTTATTGGCTCAGTTTCACATCGCTGATTGCAAGCCATCTCTAACTCCCTTTCTATCAGGAGTCAAGCTTGAGGCTGATTGTTCTTCACCATTGGTTGATGCCACTCAATATCGACAACTTATTGGTAGTCTCATCTACTTGACTCACACCAGGCCTGACATATCATATACAGTGGGACTTGTCTCTAGATTCATGCAAGAACCTCATGAGCTACATTGGAAAGCAGCTAAGAGGATCTTGTATTACATATAGGGTTCACATAGATACAGGATTCATTATAGATTTGGCATAGAGGTTGACTTGGTTAGATATACAAATTTAGACTGGGTTGACGATTCACAGACTCGCAAGTCCACTTCTAGTTACATTTTCTCTCTAGGTTTTGGTCCTATCAGTTGGTCTAGCAAGAAGTAGAATGTTATTGCTATATCATCCATAAAGGCAAAGTACAAGGGAGCTGTTAATGCAGCTACTGAGGCTATTTGGTTTTAGGGGATTCTTTCTGAGTTTGGCATTTTTATCAGGCAGTCCACTATCATTTATTGTGACAACCAGAGTACCATTCAGATTTGCAAGAATCTAGTTCAGCACCAGCAGACCAAGCACATAGAGATTCACATGCATTTTATTTAGGAGCTTATTCATAGTCAGGTCATTGACTTGATATTTTTTCAATCTTTGGAGTAGATTGCAGACATCTTCACCACACCTTTCACTGAGAGTAAGTTCATTCATCGATGAGCTCTTCTTGGGGTGCGGTCCACATCTGCAGCATCATCATCTTCAGGGGGGCCTTCTAGCCTCTTCTTTCTTTTATGTCTCTCTTTTTGGGGGGAGTTTTTTCTTATGGGTTTTCTCTTTTTCTCTATCTTATGGGAGATTGTATTTATACATGGGTACCTCATCAGGCCTAGTTGTCGGGACCCATTTTTTATTTCCACACTGCCCACCTAAGTTGTGCTTATGGGGGGGTATTAGTGTAGGTTTTTATTTTTCCCTATTTATTAATTAGGGAAATTGTATTTCTTGTGCATACATGGAGTTTTTCTACATTTTTGGGATAGGCTAGCTTATGTGGAGGTGTGTGTCATAGATGTGTCATAGGTGTCATAATAATGTCATAAGTAACTCCCTTGATGGGAGTTACTTCTCTATTATTAGCACCTTGTCACCACCTTTCATGGAGGAGTTACTGTCTATTCTTGAGGTGCCTTGTCCACCTTTTGTGGAGGAGTTACTTACGTACTCTCCTATATGTATTCCTCACTTTGGCCATCTCATGCTAATCAGATTTTGGTTTTCTCCATTTTGTCTTGTGCAATTTATCTTCTTGTGTTATTTTCAAATTACTTTAGCATCTATGTGGTGTGCACTTGTTTCATCTTATGTGATCACATCTCTATTGCACTCGCATTATCTAGATTCTGGCAACAACTCCGATATAGTATTCCATTGTTTAATTCACAATTAGACCTAAAACATTTTTAGGGGATGTCATGAAAGTAGTTGCAACAAACATTACATAACAAAAACTACTTCATACAAAATTTTACATATAGGTTATTATTGGCCTACTTTATTTAGGATTCATAAAAGTTAGATTAACCATGTATGCCATTCACCTTTTTACTGATAGAGATAAATTACCTTCTATGCACTTGAACCTTGTTATTCTTGAAAAATATTTCGCTAATTGGGATATTGATTTAATTTCAAACATTCACCCTCTTTTCTCAATTGGACATATGTGTATCTTGAATGCTACATATTATTTATCTAAATGGTATGAAGCCATAGATTTGAAAAGTTTTGTTACAATTGAAGTTATTTCATTTTTGAGAATCAAAGTTTTCTCAAGATTTGGTGCTCTTTATGAAATGATATCTGATAATCGTCCTCAGCTTATTTCTAGTGATTATTTAAATTTTTTAAGATATTATTCAATTATTTATAATCATTCCTCAAAGTATTTTCTTCAAGGAATGGACAATTTGAATCCATGAATAAAAATATGACCTTAATTATTAAAAACCTAGTTTGTGAAAATAAACACAATTGACACCTCAAAATATTTGAAGCATTATGGGTCGATCACACTATATTAAAAATTACAACTTGATATTATCCATTTATGTTGGCCTATATATTCAAAGCCTCTTTACCCATAAAGCTTCAAATTATTTCTATTATAATTGCTCTTCAATATTCAACATAATATATTAAATTTGTTGATCAAAGACTTGATGATCTCTTAGCCCTTGATGAAACTGAAGTCACTACTCTATACAAATTAGAAAAGGCTAAGGAGAAATTTAAGATTTTTTTGACAAGAAGGTTCATAAAAGAATTAAAATTGATGATATAGTTTTATACTAGGATAAATCTCATGAAGAGTCTGACAAGCATCACAAATGCAATTCAATTTAGCTTGGGCCGTATAAAATAACTATTATTCTTGGTAAAAATGTCTTTCATTTATAATATCCTAATGGTAATTGACTATGTTTTTTTATTTAATGGCCAACATTTTAAAATTTTCTTCAATTAGATTCCCTCTTTTATTCTTATTCTTTATTTCTTTTGGTTTTCTTTTCTAGTTTTGGTTTGAGTTTGAAAATTTGTTAAGATATATGAGATTTCATCATTATTGAAGGAGAGACATAGTTATCTGCCATATCACTGTAAGTATGTTTATATCAAAGATTTGAATACTTGGATTAAGTTTTTATAAATAGAAATTACTAAATATTCTATTGTTATGAATATTATTTTGCTTTCGAAATTGGTATTCTAGGATAATACAATAATTTTTTCATTTAACCCAAATTTATTTGTTTTATCTTTCCTATTATTCATGACACTCTAGCCAAATAATTCATCCATTGATCCTAAATTTTTAAAGGGGTTCATACAAAGCTACTTAGGAAATAATTTATCTAGATCATATTCCTAAGTCTTTTAACATTCATAATTTTGATTTAAAACTCAATTTCACAAGTGAAACCAACCAGTAAGGTCACCAGTATTATAGCTAATTTTAGTACCCCTTATTTTCTTTAAAAAACTTAGAATCATCATATTCTCACTTATGATAGCTTAATCCATGATATTTAAAAATATTTATTGGGGACAACTTATTTTCATTCATTTAGTAATTATTTTTGTGCTTATGATTGGATATGATATCATGATTTGTTGATTATTTTGAATATTCATAACTTTATTAAAGGAGTTGTATATAACATAAATTGATCAAATTATTGGGAAGACATTTTTCACATTAAAAAATTGCAATGTTGTTTGATAATTTTTTGTATAAGTTTTGATTAGTATGTATCTACAAATCATGATGCTCAGTTTCAAAAATATTGATATATATTGTATACTAACATGATTATCTATGACAATAGTTTCTTGTCTTGATAATAGATTTTCATCTCCTGTATTATGTCACTTAATTTTACAACTTTATAGCTCAAATATTGTGTGCTCAAATTTGTTTAAAATTTTTTAAACATAATGACATTGCATAGACATTCTCAATTTTATGTTTTTGTGACATTGATCATTGATGGTGACTTTAGAAAATCTTCCAACAAATTCAATTCACATGATACAATATAATATTTTCACATGTATTTTTAAATCATAATATGAAGCATTACCATTAGTAATTATGGAAATATTAAACATAGATATCTAAGGTCATGGTTTAATGTTTGGCATAATATGACTTTGATAATGTGGTAACTGTTGACATTTTGGTCTCACAGGCCAAATGTCAACCCCTACCAGAAAAAATTTACATAAGAACCCCTCTAATCTTATATATGATTCCTAAACTATCATGGTCTCATGAATTTCTCTTGAAGTCTTTTAATCTTGTTGAGAGGTCTCATGTTGTCATAAAGTCATTTTTTGATCATCATATATCACAACTATTTTGAGGCCTATCTGTGATGTATTAGCATCATAGTGATCATGGAGTAAGTGGGAAGTTTCCATTATCCTTCTCAAGTATAGAAGTATGTTTTAAATAGTTTTTAATAATATTAAGGTCATTTAGTAAATATTAAGGTAATTTGGAGAAAATGAGGTTTTCAGTGCTTATGGTTTTAGGCTTGTCTAAGCTATTTCATAAAGGGAGAACTTTACCAGTGGGATGTAAAAGTGGTTAAACCTTATTGGATGTCATGACATGAGGTATAATAGTGTGTTTGAGGCCATTATTCATGATGTACTCATCTAATCTCAATTCACGCCTTAATTCACCCTTAAAAGCCATCAAATACCCCTCAAATGCCTCATATAGGTCTACAATGCACTAAAGAACCTTAAAAGGGTGATATTTCAGGTGTTTCATAGATTTATAAGGGTCTCAAAGGTCACATACTCATTTTATATCCATCACTAGGTGTTTCACATCATAAAAGGCTTTTTTTAAGACTCATATTCACCTCCCACTAGCCAGATGGGTCCCACACATGGTAAAAACATAACTCTTTAGCTTCCCCTACCATACCAATCAATTTAAAATGTCAATTAACTCATGTTTTCCCTCCCTTAATCCTCCAATAGTATTTTAGGGTCAAAATCATGGAGAAAATATAGGAAAATAAGGATTATAAGGTGTTGTATATAGATTATATGGACCTACATAGTCAGTCCATATAAAGGGGAGTCAAAGGTTGTAGGTGAGTTTATAACAAATGTTTGGATGAATTTTTAGGTCAAAAGGATTCAAATAGGCTCAAAATTAACCTTTTGTCCCCACCAAGCTCCTTGGTAGTCCAGGTAGACCTTCAACTTTTCATTCATTCCATATAGGAGAGATAAGATAAAGAGATAATATTTTTGGGAGATGAAGGAGGTCCCTTGACTTTATTATCAATGGATTTTGTCTCTAGGTTCATGCCATATTCCTTATGAATGAATGCTAATAATCTAAGCACTCCAGTGAGCTTCTTCATCTATACAGGGTTTAGGAATGATAATAGTTTTGGTGTATTTTGAAAATAAATGATTGGTGTGTGTCCCTAAGGTCATAATAGACCACCTCCACCACCCTCCACCCATGTTTCACATGTGTGAGAGTGTGGGAATAAATAAAACTTCATGTTTTTTCATTTTGTAGATGGCAAGCAGTGTTGCTCTTAGTTATAGATTCTTCAATATATGGAAATGGAGGTGAATAATGTTTTAAGATGTATAGTGGAATACTTTAAGACTTACATACTTTATCTTCCTCTTAAACTCAATGAGGCCACTAGATGATCAAATAGACCTTCTAAATCTTACTTTAGTGTGACTGGCATGTACATAATGTTTCATCCCTTATAGGTGTGAATAAGAAAGTTTAAGGAAACATAAAAGTAAATTATAATGATCACTAGCCTCACCTAATGATTCATGATCTATGGTGTTTTCATCATATTTATCATTACCCTGATCATTCCTATTCTCATCTCTGAACCCTTGAGAGACTACCCTCCATAAAACCACCCACAGGCCTGGTGTAAGATAAAGAGAGGAAGTTGACTATTAGGATGAAGTATATAAGGTGAAAAAACCTTAATGAGTAGATATATAGGTATATAATAAGAGTATAAATGGAAATATCATTACCTAAGTAGAGACCAATCTAC
Source organism: Torreya grandis (assembly GCA_037957365.1). Lineage (NCBI taxonomy): Eukaryota > Viridiplantae > Streptophyta > Pinopsida > Cupressales > Taxaceae > Torreya > Torreya grandis. The sequence goes on from JARHVA010008467.1 coordinate 50,248, forward strand.
TAGTCCTATCTTGAAGGAGCACATATGGTCTAGGCCCAGAGAGCCACCTACAGGCCTGACTTCAAGTGAGGAGAAATTGAACAAAGAACCCTGTATTGAGGGTAAATAAGATAATATTGAGATTAGGACTAGACCTATTAAGGCTATCAATATTCACTAAATGTTTTCACCCCTTAGATAACCAAGGGTCTTGATAAGACTAGATAGACAAAGTGAATAATCTATAATAAGACATTCATAGTCAAGATCTAAGTAGGATAATGTCAGTTGTGGAACCTTAAAAGAGGGTGAAATCTAAAGTTAAAAGTATATTTTTATAAGGGATTTTTATATTCCTAGTGTGAAAACTCATTCCTTGAAGATAAGAGAAGGCCTGATAGTCCTTTTAGTCTTACTAGACCTAAAACTAGTATATAAGCCCATGACTAATATATGAGGTCATTTTACATATTTGGAGGGTAACATGAAGATTAATAAGTATCAAAAGACCTATATAAAAGGTAATGATCATATACGTAATTAAATTCCATTTTTAACAATATCATATGCCAAATAAAGGGGAAGGTCTATCCTTGTAAGCCCAAGTAGACTTGAGGCCACTTGCAGGTAGGATCCTCAGCTAAGGAGATTAAGGTCCCAAAGACCTTGCATTATGATAGAGAGGGAGGAATATATGAAATTCTTATCCTTGATTCCAATTATCTCAATGCTTATCTAATGACTTAGTTATTTAAGACACCAAAAGAGATTTGATAGGCCAAGCAGGTCTAATTGGGAAACTATAACCAAGCAAACACGCCTATGCACAAGAGTGAAAGCAATATATAGGTCTAAGTGTTTAATAAAAGAATAAATAAACATGATAAGGGAAGTAAAGGATGTTTATTAAGAATATCAAGTAGTAATAACCTTGGTTCAATAAATAGAGAGCCTAAATGGCCTAACATGCCTAGAAAGACCTAAAATAGGTATGTATGTACAATCTAAAGAAATTTTACTTGTTTTGGTACCTTTTTGAGGATGGAAACACTTGAGAAAGAGAGTTCATAATGTATAAAAATTTCCCAAGTGATGATATCCCCAAGTGGATAAAAAAATCTAATGACCTATTAGGCCTTCTAGGCCTAAACTAGTACACATAGACTTGTACATATTAATTAAGGGATTATGCATAATGTTGAGACCATCTAAGTGTTGAAAACACTTGAGGGGGAAGGTAAGAAAGTTTGAAAAGTGGTCATGAGGATGGAAATATCAGGAAAATTAGGAAAAGGCACTAAACTCAGTCGCTAATGGTTATGCAAACATGACTACTTGAAAACCTTAAGACTGTTATATGAGAGGGTAAAGAGGAAAAATTGATGAAAACACTTGAACTTAAGGGTGTTTTTCAGGCCCTGAGGGCATGTTACCTAGTTTCAAAAACTCCATCACTTGTTAAAATGTGGAAGATAGTACGTAGGTCACCATTCTCAAACTTGACAACAATGAGACTTAAGGGCAGGTTCAAGAGAAAAAGTTGTTGAGATGGTCTGAATGGAAAAGAATGAGTATAAAAGATAGGGGTTGAGCTAAAAGTGATATCAAAAAAACATTAAGTGATATAAAGGCACCTACAAGTAAGTGTAATTTAGAAACAACTAATTTGAGAATGTAAGGATTATAATCCATGCTATAGGCCTCAAACCCCATACCACCTTGGGGAACACTTAGACCCTTCCAATTAGAAAGCAAGATCTGGACAAAGTATGAAGTAATGTTACAAGTCCTATGGGAGATGTTTGAGGTAGAAGAGTGTAATCAAAAGGTCAATTTGGTTCTAAAATTCCACCTCAAACTACACAGTCTAGGCAGCTAGTTTGATTTTCTTATTCAAATGCTCAAATATTTTATCACAAAGGGACTCAAGGAAACTACTCCTAGAGGAATTTGGGCACCCTAATGTACTTAAAATCCATGAAATAATTAGTTGGTTTGAGGGTCCCATATTTATGAAAAAATTCTAAGACTACAACCTTGTCCATAAGGCTTATAAGGAGTGCAAGGTCCACCATCTTCTGCTCGTATCTCCACACACTAGCTGCATAGAAGCCTAAGCTTGTCATAGATTTTAGGGTGGTCTATGAACTAAACATCCATGAACATAAGTTTGGGATTGGAGGTCTCATCTTTATAAACCATCATTAAGATGATAGACCTCCAAAACTCTCCTTAACCTAATTAAAGACCAATATTGGAAAAAGTGAAGATTTTGGCAACAAAAAACTCCTAAATGACCTAATAAACACTTGAAACATCTTTTGCACTCAGAGTAGACCTTGGTCATGGTATTTGGTTATACAGAAGTTATAAAAAAATTGTCAAAAAACTATAATTTTCTAAGAAATTGAGTAGGTAAACAAGGTACATGGAAGTTTAAGGAGTTACAAATAATTGGAGGTGAAATTTTGAGAATTTTATTTATCTTTTCAAATCCTAAGATGTCCAAAAATCTACCTAGAAATGCCTATGTAACAAATAGCCAATTTGCAAATGCTAAAAGAAAGTAGACTAATTACCTAGTTTGGTAAGGTTGCAAGTGTGAAATAATCAAAATGGTTGATGAAATAATGTAGGTTGTTGATTTGGACCTAAAAATAACCTATTAATAGGTTCCTAAGGTCTCATGCAGGTTTCATTGGCACTTAATTAGTTAATAGTCAAATGACTAGGCCTAGTGGCCTAATTGGCCTACTTGGTCAACAAGGACAGTTGAAGAATCACATAGAGATTATATTGAGGAAGTTAATACAAAGTTATCACTCATCTGACTGATGCTTATGGGGTAATAAAATACACTTCATATCCATAATGACAATTTAGAGGTAGTTTTTAAGATGGGTGAACATGCACAATGACTAGTGGTCTGCTCAATACCCCATGGAGGCTAATTACACCTCAATTCCTCCTTGTAACTACCATATGAAGGAGTCATTGAATATTTTTGGTGTGTCCTTACCTTGAATAGGTCTTAATTATCCTCTATTACCCCACCTCAATACTGAAAGGGAACATTAAAAGATAATAATACATGAAGGGAGTTAGAAAGACTATTTGCAACTATAGATAGAGTTGAACATAGTCATTTATGACATCTTCCTCTCACCTATATGCCATTACATCTCTCTCTCTCTCTCTCTCTCTCTCTCTCTCTCTCTCTCTCTCTCTCTCTCTCTCTCTCTCTCTCTCTCTCTCTCTCTCTCTCTCTCTCTCTCTCTCTCTCTCCTCTCTCTCTCTACTATATTTTCAAGCCTTAAGGCCTTGATTTTTATCCCTTACCTGGGTATGAGGAAACTCTACCTAGTTTTGTACTTGATAAACCTATTAGATTGATGAATAGAATATTTTAGCTCCTTCATGATGATATCTAAAGTTTTTATACTTGTTTTGATTTTAATATGCAATGGATTTCCCTCCTTTATAGGTCTTTTTTCACCTAAATATAAATAAGGTGTCTTATGCAAGTTATGTGGTATGTAGAAGTGTTGGTGATGGATTTTGAAGTGTGATCTAACTAGTAAGAACCTAATATCATAACTTATTTTCATGTATTTTATATTATATCTACCTAATTCATCTTTCACATGAAATGATTTTTCATAGGAACATTTGAATATGGTTGTTTAGTTTCTTGTTTAGTCAACTAGTGTTGTTAGGAGTCCAAATTAATTGGATGAATTATCATATTGGTGTATCACCACCCCCTTAGATTAGGTTTATTTTATGCACTTTCTTTCCCTTTTCACCCCAATAAATAGTTCTTAGTGATTATAATCCATAAGTGATATACCAAGGGAGCTAGCCCCATTATCTAGAGGTCTAGTCTAATGATAAGCTCACCCACAACCTTTAGGCCATTCCCATGTTAGTCCAAGTTTAAAGTAGAGTTAAACAATCTCCTTTAAAGGGTGAAACTTGGGTCATTAATAGTTTTGGCATGCCCAATGGGACTAGATTCAAGCATTAGAGCCTTCACTTGTAGCCTTGTAGTCATCTTAGAGAGCTTTAAACACGTCAATAGTAGGTTAGCAATCAAATTTCCTATTGAGGGTCATTAGAAGATATGATCTCAAGGGTAAGAGAAATTCTTGTTCATAGTTAATTTTTTATTCATGTGTATTATGGTGAGTCATGGCTACATATGGGACATATTTCTATCATTAACTTCCTTATCATCAACCCTATGATCCATTACAATTCCATCATGATCCCTTTCAACCTTATTTTAACCCCTATCAGCCCTATATTTACCATAATTAGAACTATAATTAATCTCCTTATTTCCAAGATTACCAACCCCATTGTGATCCTCATCCACCTCTTTAGTAGCTTGATTATCATCATAATCAGTCATGCCAATACCATAATGTTTCTGATCAGCCAAACCATGTCCCAAGTAAATCCATATCAAGCCTCAAATAGACCTTTTTGAGCTATGAAAAACACATGGTGAGCATTGACACCTGAGAGGGTATGGCTAAGAAATCCCTAGGTGTGTGATTAACAGCATGAGAAATTAAATATAGTAGGCCAAGAAGGATTGGTAATTTTTCATGAGAGAAGGTCATTCAAGGGTCAATAGTGACATGTTTGATATAGATGGTCTAGTTTCAAAGATAGAGGAGAGGTTAGTAATATATGAGGAATAGTAGGTTCACCACCATCAACATTATGTTCCCTCCTCATCCCATATCAATAATATGTTGAGATTCCAATAACCCCTCAAAATTTTCAATTAAATGAATTTAAAATCCCTCAAAGTTCCTCACAATCCTTCTCAAATTTTCCATCATGGAAATTTATCCAAGAAAAAATATTAGAAGAGGAAAAAGTATGCATTGAGAGGACTAGTCAACATGAGCAAATCCGTGATCAGTCAAGGATTTATTTTAAAGCCTACCTCAACAAGTAGATTTAACTTGCATAAAAACACCTATATCAATCAGTGGAATTTATAAAATCAATACATTATTAGATGAAGACACCTCCATTCATTCCTAAAGATGTAATACATACAATGCAATAGGCTCCTAAACTCAAGTTTTCATCTTGGAAATAAATGTAGTAGTTAAGGGGAAGAGGAGAATAGTCAAGCATAAGCCCAAGTGTCAAAGTGGAAAGCAATCTTGAGATCATTCAATACCCACCCCTCCCTCCTAAAGAGTATAATAAATTTTCTTCATGGAAATCCATTCAAATCAATGTGTAAAAGAAGGAAGAGATGATGGTTGTTGGGAATAAGAAGTTGAATGAAGGAAATGAGGCATACATGCCATCTCTCCTAAATTCATTCAAATAATCTCCTATACCACTCAGTAAGAGAGAGCTTATTCTTGAAGAGGTGAGAAAATAAAGTCAGATTGAGGTGGAAAATGAGAATGATGGTTTGAGTGAACTTGAAGAGGAGCTTGTCAGTAGGACACCTCTTGGCAAGAAGGAGCACAACTTGGCCTTCAAAGATACAAAAGAGGATGACCTACAAGAGTATGATGAACCACAAGAGAAAGATACATCATCTGATAGAGAAGAAGATGAATTTTAGGACCTCCTTGATGACATGTAGTTACCCTTCATCATGATAGTCCTTAAGAACTTGTAGCAGTTGGGGGAGAAAGGTGTAGACCAACCAATGAGGTTGATCAACAAGCCATTGTCTAACTTTAAGATAACCCAAGAAAATCTAAACCATGTGAAGAGTAGACAAGTGATTTGTTTAACATCATAGGATCAGGTTACAACCTTCTTGAAACATGCTATGATTAAGATTAGATGGAGGAGGATGGTCTTATCAGATAAAAATAAGAAATCCCTTCAACCATTCCTTCTCAAGAAATTATTTCATGGGGAAAAGACTTGTTTTTTATTTTAAATAAATTTTATCAACTCCTCACCCTATATAAATATGACTCTTCACTCTTAGATAGTGGAATTGAGTTTAAGTGGCCTCAAGAAGTCATGAAATAAGATGCAACTCTCTTAGAAGCTAACCATGTAGCCATAACACAAGGTCCACCTCAAAATACTTAGCTTGATCAAGAGTAACATGTGACTGAGGTAGAGATGATATTGTTTATGCAAGGAGGAAAAGTGTTGAATGATTATGATTAGGTGCTTGACTCACCTAGCTAATCCACACACTTGATATTGGAGAAATAATGTCCAACTTCTCTCTTAAGAGGCTATGAGCATGATAGTGTCTTTAGTTGGAAGTGGGAGTCTTCATTCAGTAGACAATACCTAAATGCACTTAAAGCATGTGGAAATCTAACCTCATGGAGCCAAATTGATCAAAGGAGTTTCCCTTTTAATCTTGGAGGAGAAATGAGGTGTGATTTAATTAGTTGTTTTTAGTAGTTTGTCATCATGTTTTAATAAGTATGTCATACATAAGTTTGTATTTAATTACCTTAGCTATCTTGGTATCTTTCTTGTTTGATTCTTAGGCTTAGGTGTTGTTATTTTATTGTCTTTATTGTGTCCTATGAGTTTATATGGTCCTAAGAAGTGTCATAAAGTACTAGTTGCTTAGCAATCCAAGAAGGTAGTCATCAAATCCATTTTGTCATGTTTGAATTCTATCATTGTCATGAAAATTTAGTGGGTTATCTTGACCAATAGGATGGTCACCCCTCAGAATCACCAAAAATGTTGACATTTTGGCCTCACAGGCCAAATGTCAACCCCTACTAGAAAAAATTTGCATAAGAACCCCTCTAAGCTTATATACGATGCCTAAACTATCATGGTATCATGAATGTCTCTCGAAGTCTTTTAATCTTGTTGAGAGGTCTCATGTTGTCATAGAGTCTATTTTTTATCAACATATATCACAACTATTTTGAGGCTTATTTGTGATGTATTAGGTGTCATAGTGATCGTGGAGTAATAATTTTCCACTATCCTTATCAAGTCTAGAATTATGGTTTAAATAGTGTTTAATAATATTAAGGTCATTTAGCAAATATTTAGGTCATTTGGAGAAAATGAGGTTTTCAATGCTTATGTTTTTAGGCATATCTAAGCTATTTCATGAAGGAAGAACTTTACCAGTGGGATGTAAAAGTGGTTAAACCTTGTTGGATTCCATGAAATGAGGTACAATAGTGTGTTTGAGGCTATTATTAATGATGTACTAATATAAGCTCAATTCACACCTTAATTCACTCTTAGAAGCCATAAAATACCCATCAAATGCCTCATATAGTTTTAAAATACAGTAAAGAACTTTAGAAGGATGATATTTCAAGTATTTCATAGCTTTATAAGGGTTTTAAAAGGTCACATCCTCATCTTATAGCCATCACTAGGCATTTCACATCATAAAAGGCATTTTTTAACACTCATATTCACCTCCCACTAGCCAAATTGGTCCCAAACATGGTAAAAACATAACTCTTTAGCTTCCCCTACCATATCAATCAATTTAAAATGTCAATTAACTCATGTTTTCCCTCCCTTCATCCTCTAATAGAAGTTCAAGGTCAAAAGCATGGATAAAATGTAAGAGAAGAAGGATTTTTAGGTGTTTTATGTAGATTGTATGGACCTGTATAGTTAGTCCATATATAGGGGAGTCAACGGTTTTAGGTGAGTTCATAACAGATGTCTAGAAGAATTTTTAGGTCAAAAGGATTTAAAACAAGCTCAAAATTGACCTTCTCTCCCCACTAAGTTCCTTGGCAGTCTAGGCAGACCTTCATGTTTTCATTCATTCTATATAGGAGAGAAGATCAAGAGTTTGGATTTTGTGGAGATTAAGGATGTCTATTTAACTTATTATCCATGTCTTTGGTCTACAATTTCATGCCCTATTCCTTATGAATGAATGCTAACAATTTGAGTACTCTAGTGAGCTTCTTCATCTATGCTGAGGTTAGGAATGATAATAATTTTGGTACATTTTTTAGTATTTATTTCAAATAAATGATTATTGTGTGTTCCTTAGGTCCTAATAGACCACCTCCACTACCCTCCACCCCTATTTCACATTTGTTAGAGTGTGGGAACAAATAAAACTTCATGTTTCTTCATTTTTCAGATGGCAGGTAGTGTTGTTCCTAGTTATAGATTCTTTAGTATATGGAAATGGAGGTGAATGATGTTTTAAGCTATATAGTGGAATATTTGAAGCCTTACATACTTTATCTACCTCTAAAACTCAACTAGGCCATGATACGATCAAATAAACCTTGAGATACCACCCTCCATAAAACCACCCATATGCCTTGTGCAAGCTAAAGAGAGGAAGTGGGATGTTAGGATGAAGAATAAAAGTTGAAAAAACCCTAGTGAGGGACAATATAGGTCTAAGAGAAGACTATAAATTGAAATATCATGACACAAGTAGATACCAACCTACCAATCCTCTCTTAAAGGAGCAAATATGGTCTAAGCCTAGAAAGCCACCTACATGCTTGACTGCAGGTGAGGAGAAATTGAATTAGGAACCCTATCTAGAGGGTAAATAAGATAATAGGGAAATTAGGATTGGCCCTCTTAAGGTTATTATTCTTCACCATATGTTTTGAATCCTCATATGACCAAGGGTCTTGACAAGACTAGACATATAAAGTGAACAATTTACAACAAGACATTCATAGTCAAGATCCAAGTACGAGAATGTAGGTTGTGGCAAATTGAAAGAGGGTGAAATATAAAGGTGAAAGCAAATTTTTCTAAAGGATTTATATATTTGTAGTGTGTCAGCTCATTCCTTGAAGACAAGAGAAGTCTTAATAGTCTTACTAAACCTAAAACTAGTATATAGGCCTATGATTGATATGTGAGGTCATTTTGTATATTTTAAGGGTAATATGAAGATGGAAAAGTCTCATAAGAATTATATATAGGGGAGTGATCATGTAACTAATGAAATGTTAGTTAAAAAAATATTATATTCGAAACAAAGAGGAAGGTATATCCTTGCAAGCTTAGGCAGACTTAAGGCCACCTACAAATACGATCCTCAGCTAAAGAGATGAAAGTTCCCAAGACATTGCTTTATGATATAGAGGGAGAAATATATGAGAGTCTTATACCTATTTCCAAGGATATCAATTATTATTTGATGAATTATTTCTCTATGACACCAAAGTAAATTTGATAGGCTAAGCAGGTCTAATTGGGAACCTACAGCCAAATAAATAGGCCTATGCACAAGAGTGAAAGGCATCTACATGTCTAAGTGGTTATGAAAAGGCTAAAGAAACCTGATAAGGTAATTAAAGGATGTGTATTAAGGATATAAAGTAGTAAGAACCTTGGTTCAATAAATGGAGAGACTAAATGGCCAGATAGGCCTATTAAGCTCGAAAAGATGTAAAACAAGCATGTGTGTACAATCTAAAGGCCTTTTGCTTGTTTTAAGACATGTTTAAGGATGGAAAAACATAATAAATAGAGGTCATAATGTGGAAAAATTTCCCAAGTGATGAGATCCCTAGGTGGATAAAATAATCTAATAACCTATTAGGCCTTCCAAGCCTAAACTAGTACACATAGACCTATACATATCAATTAAGGGATTATGCATAATGTTGAGACCATCTGAGTGTTGAAAAAATTTGAGGGGGAAGGTGAGAAAGTATGAAAAATTTTAATTAGGATGTAAAAATCATGTAAAGTCATAAAAGGAACTAAAATCACTTGTCAAGGGTTATGTAGACATGACTGCTTGTAAACCCTAAGACTATTATATGAGAGTGTGTAGAGGAAAATTTGATGAAACACTTGAACCTAAGGGTGTTATTAGGCCTTGAGGGCATGTTAATTGATTTTAAAATCTTCATAACTTCTTGAAATGTGGAAGATAGTACACATGTTACCATTCTCAGGTTTGGCAATAGTGAGACTTAAGGGTAGGTCCAAGAGAGAAGGTTGATGAGATAGTCTGAATGGGAAATAATGAGCACAAAATATAGGTATTGAGATAAAGTGGTATAATAACAACATTAGGGGATACAGAGGCACCTATAGGTGAGTGGAATTTTCAAAAACCAATCTAAGAATGCAAGGCCTAAAAGCCATGTTCTAGGCCTTAAAAAACCATACCACCTTAGGGTACACTCAGACCCTTCCAATCAAAAACCAAGATCAGGATAAAGTGTGAAGTAATTTTATAGTTCATATTATAAATTTTTGAGGTATAAGAGTGTAATCAAAAGGTTAATTTGGGTCTTGAAGTCCACCTCAAACTACACAATCCAATCAATAAGTTTGAGTTACTTATTCAAATGCTTAGATCTTTTATCACAAAAGGACTTAGGTTAAATGATCCTAGAGGAATTTTGGAACCCCTATGTAATTTAAATCCATATAATAATGAGTTGGCTTGATGGTCCCACCTTTATGAATAAATTCTAAGATTTCAACCCTATCTAGAAGGCTTGTAAAGAGTGCAAGGTCAACCATCTTCTCCTTGTATCTCCACACACTAGCTACATGGAACCCAAAGCTTGTAAGAGGTTTTAGGGGGATCTATGTACTAAACATTCATGACCATAAGTTTGGGATTAGAGGTATCATCTTTATGAACCATCATTAAGATGGTAGACCTACAAAATGCTCCTTAAACCCTACTACAGACTAGTCTTAGAAAAAGTGAAGATTTTGGAAACAAAACAAATCTAAATTAATTGATAAACACTTGAAACATATAGTAAACTTAGAGGAGACCCTGGTCATGGTATTTGGTTGTATGGAAGCTAAAGAAAATTTTCAAAAAACTATATTTTTCCAAGAAATTGAGTATAAAATAAGGTATATGGAAGTTTAAGGAGTTACAAATCATTGGAGGTGAAATTTTGAGACTTTTTTTATCTTTTAAAATCCTAAGGTGTACAAAAATATACATAGAAATGCCTTTGTAACTCCTCTCCAAATAGCTAGTCTACATATGCTAAAAACAAGTGGCATAGTCACCTAGTTTGGTAAGGTTGCACGTGTGAACTACTAAAAAGGGATGATTACATGATGTAGGATGTTGATTTGGACTTGAAAATCACCTATTAATAGGTTCATAAGGTCTCATGTATGTTTTATGGGCATTCAATTAGCCAATAGTCAGATGACTAGGCTTAATGGCCTAATTAGCCTACTTGGTCAACAAGGAAAGTTGAAGAATGATGTAGAGAGGATATTGAGGGAGTTAATTCAAGGTTATCACTCATGTAACTAATTCTCAAGGGGAAATAAAATACACTTCATAGCCATAATGTTAGTTTAGAGGTAGTTTTCAAGCTAGGTGAACATGCACAAGGACCAGTGGGCTACTCAACACCTCATGGAGCCTAATTACAATGCAGTTCCACCTTGTAACTACCATATGAAGGAGTGATTGAGTATTTTTTGCATTTTATTTCCTTTAAGAGGTTTTCTTAACCTCTATTACCCCACCTCAATGCTAAGGGGCATATTAAAGGACACCAACACATGAAGAGAGTTGGAAAGACTATTTGTAACTATAGATAGAGTTGACCATGGTCATTTATGACTTCTTCCTCTCACCTCAATGCCATTCCTTCTCTCTCTTATGATGTGATATATATTCAAGCCTTAAGGCCTTGATTTATATCCATCACCCAAGTATGAGGAAACTTTGCTTGGTTTTTTATTTGATAAACCTATTGTACTAATGAATAAACTATTGCAACTCCTTCATGATGATATCAAGTGTGTTTATACTTGTTTTGATTTGCATATGTGATGTATTTTCCTCCTTTTTAGGTCCTTTTTCACCTAGATATAAATAAGGTGTCATATGTAGGTTATGTGGTGTGTAGAAGTGTTGGTGATGGGGTTTGAATTTTGATATGACTAGTAAGAGCCTCATAGCAGACCTTCTTATCATGACCTTTGTACTCTAGCTACCTAATTCAACCTCCACATAAAACACTTTTTCTTTGAAGATGGTTGTTTAGTTCTTTGTTTAGTCCAATAGTTGTTTTAGGAGTCAAAATTAAGTGAATAAATGATCATATTAGTGTATCACCACCCCTTAGATTAGGTTTATTTTATTCAATTTATTTCCCTTTTCACCCTAATAAATAGGTCTTAGTTATTTTGAGCCATAAGTGATGTACCAGAATAGCTAGCCCCATAATTGAGAGGTTTGATCTAATGAGAAGGTCACCCATAGCCTTTAGGCCATTCCCATGCTAGTCCAAGTTTGAAGTAGAGTTGAATAATCTCATTTAGAGGGTGAAACTTAGGTTGATAATAGTAATTTAACTGTTATAATTTTAAATATTTGAACATGATTTAGCATGTCTTTGTAACAAGGGTGGTGGTGGTCATTGTGTATTAGAATGCAGTCACCTTTACATATTAAAATACAAAGATATTTAAATATCTCAAAACACTAACATATTACATGAGTCTTTAGATGTTTCAAGATATTTTGTTTGGAGTTGTTTGAATTAAATGTTAAGGTGGTGGGGATTTTGTTAGCCTACATGATAATTTTGGTTTTAAATATGGTGTCCCTACCTCATTTTGAGCTTTCAATGGTTTAATTGACAAAAAAGTTGGCAAGTCATTTGGTGTAGTTATAAATATGCATCTAACATTTTAGTGATGGATGTAGCATTTATTTTGGCAATCACATTTTTGAGAGAATCCACTAGCTTGGTATACATGATAAATAATTACATGAATGGTTGTTCTTTGGTAACTATTTCATAATAAAATGCTTGGTTTTTATCATTTGAGCTTCATCTTATCAAGCTAGTTTTAGAAGGGAAACTATGCAAGTTCATATTTTGAGTAGAATGAGGATATTTTAAACCTACAAGTATCTCAATTTTTGCATACAATGGTGGCAGATATGTAGACCAATTTTTCATTGGTTTTTTGTTATCTTTGAATGCATTATCAATAAGAAAAAGATATGGTTTGATATTTATTTTGTTCATGATATCATATTTTTTCATATATTTGAGTTATGTTGGTTGAATTCAATGAAATTATTTAGGTGCATGCAGTAAATGAGTAGATTTTAAACAAATAAGTCAATCTCTAGACAAATTTTCTGCATGCATGTATTCTTATGACTATTTTATGAAGGAAATAGACTAACTATTTGTATTTATTTTACATATATGCATTTATTTCTGTATTTAGTTTTCCTAAAAAAATTCTTGTGAACTATAATCATAAATAGTCACTATGTATCTTTTTTGCAATCATGGGTTTGAATTTTGTGGTTGATACTACAATATTGAAAAGTAGTTTTCATTCAAAATATGTGTATTTGATCTATTTCAGATTTTGCATACCATGAAGTAGGAAAATTGAATAAATATGTGAATGCATGCATAATTTCCTTTCAAAACTTTTAAATATCTATGTGCATGTAATATTGGGTACAATGTTTGATTATTTCAATTATTCATTGAAGGAAGTTGTATGCTTCAAGTTCATATTTTGTTAAAACCCTACTTTATGAGAGTTTATAAAAAATGAAAGATTTGTATGATTTATTTACTAAGAAATAATGGTTTAAGGTTGAAAGTTTGAGATTTGGTAAATTTGGTATTTTGAGTTGTATCTATATAGAATAATGTGAAACATATTTTTAGGATATACAATGTTGTTTCTTGATAGTTGGACCCTAAATTTTGACTAAGTACTTTGGATTTTGACACATGAATAACATGATGCAATAGGAGAATGGCATAGGAAGACCATGGTGTGGAACTAGTAAGGTGTGAAAGGACGACAACATAGAAGATAACATTGTGAGAAGACCCAGTCAAAGAAAAAACATAACTATGGAAAACCTGAGAGCATAGGACTTGGTATAACAACAAAATAGTTGGGGAGTGCAAGAAAAGTGGGAAATGGTTAAGGAGTGATTCTCAAAGATAAAATAGACTTTAAGTGGGGAATAGATAAAGTCATTCAAGTTTCACACCAGCCCACACATAGAAGGACTTTGGTAACAAGGGTCTAGCATCGAACAAGAATATAGGGGGCACAAAGGCATGGGTCTTTAGGAGAAAATAAGTGAATGACTACCATGAATCTCAATCTACTAGAGATCATTGGCTAGTCACCTAATTGTCATTATTAATGTAACTAATTGGTTAGGAAAAAATAATTATAAATTTCCCTATGTAGAGATGTGTAAGGTAACTTAACATTGGTATTATGTAACGAATCTTTATGGTAATACTAAATTATGGAATTTACAATCAGTTCTAGTATTATGATTCAGTTGATTGATAGTTAAAACATTTGGTGATATGTGGCTTATAATTGACTATGATATATATATGCACTATATGAGTCTGCATAATTAAAAATTTAAACCTCATGGCAGTTATCTTCATGTTCTTGTTTGTTTACACTAATAGGACAAGGTCCACAATCATATTTTTTTTAATGTAATCTCTAATTAGATATATGAACAAACTCATGTTTATGACAAGTGTGTTACTACACAACATAACCCACAAGAACCAATTTCTTGTTATGTGCTTCGGGTAAGTATGTATGAGCTTAGTCTTGCATGAAAATCTAATGCATAATTTTTTTAGGACTAGACACTTCAATGCCTTAAGGAAAACATAATATAAAATACCCAACATTTTAGTTCCATCTTTGGGACTTCTAGCACTTGCTGCATAGTAATGGAAAACTCTCAAATGTTTATCCCTTAAAAGTATTGAATAATAGATTACTGAAGTTAAGGATAATTTTATGATTACTTATCTTGAACTAGGAGTTTTTGCATGTGCATGGGTGGAACACCATCTCTACAACTCATTATATGAGATCTTCTTTATCGAAGTCCCTATTCATTTACATGTTTGGCTATATGCCTATGCTCAAGACTTATCAAAAAAAATTGGAAGGAGGTAAGCTTGGATGATAGAGAGTCAAAGGGATTTGACATGTTTGAGAACACCATGGACATAGGTTGTTAATATCTGGTGAAGAGGGGTGTTGAAAAACTACATCTTGGAATATGCTATAACCACTTACTCTTATCCTAAAGAATCCAAGTTATAGTTTCTCTAAGAACCATGTGGTCGGTATATTAGACACTTTACACTAGAAGTAAAGAAGTTGTTTATTGATTCTAGACTTGAAACTCTACCTATGGAGGGATAAACCCATCCTTGCATGATCTAGATAGTTGGGAGAGGAATGTAGGGGTATTGGTAAAGGATTATTAGCTCAAAATGGTAGTCATTCAATAGGTGTTACAAAAGCATAAGTATTATGAAGTTTGGCAGAGGATTATAGGTGAAGGTGGAGTAGGAAGGGAATGAGAGAACTCAGGTAGTGATGTTAGGATCTATAGGGAAGCATTAAGGTACAAGGAGCACTCACCAAATTTTGAATCGTGACTAATGCTAGTTTTATCATATGAGGGAGAAACTAGCTAGATAGAAGAGACTAAAGAACCACATTTGAACTAACCTAGTTCCCCAACCAAAGTATGAACTCATGATTTTTATATAGATGATTTAATCATACATAACTAGGATACAAATATTTTAGAGTCAAAAATTGATCCTATAATAGAAGTAATAGTTAATACAATTTTAAATCTAGTGAATTGACACTTTTTCTTCATTTTAAAAGAAATTTCATGGCCCAACTTGGTATTCCTAATGGACCCAACATTAATAGTGGGTAGATTACTAGTCTAAGAATTATTAATCAACCTGCTACTACAACCAACATCTTGGGTGTTGCTACTAGAGGCATGAGAGGAGGACTAGGATGTAGAATAGGAGGAAGTAATGGAATTCCACCTACAAAAAAAGGAGGCGGGGGTTGTTAATAGCCACCATCATAAGTACCTCAACTATAGATGGTGCATTATGAAATGATGCTTCTTTTACCTAAATATTAGGGTGTGGATAATGATACAAATCATGTTCATAAGTGTGAAATCATTTGGAGTGTGTGTGGTATAACTTATTCTAAGTGAAAGGCCACACAATTTGTAACCACACTTATAGAAAGAGCACACAAGTGGTATAAGAAGTTTAACCCTCAAAAAGAGGTAATTGACTATGATTAGCTCAAGACAAAATTTATTTAGGAATTTGATATTCTCAAGTTTGAGTAACAAAGTGTTGTTGCACTAAAAGATATAAAAAAAGAACTCATCAAAAGTGTACATAAGTATGATGCATGATTCAAAACACTCTTGTATAAAATCTAATTTGATATTAATGCTACTCAATATGACCAATTGGTTGTGGGAGGTTTACTATTTTTATTTCAATAAATGCTATCTCAAAGGACCTTTAACAATCGTATGAGGCCCTAGAAGCTGCCTTTTACACTAAAGTTATTGGTATCATTGAAACTAGGATCAGTCCTTTTATGGAAGCTTAAATATCTTCCATGACATCACAATTAGAGAATCTATTTGCAAATAATGCATACAACACTTGTAATGGTCTTTGGTGTACTGATTATGAGTCTGAAGGTCATAATAGAAATAAATGCCCTCATAAGAACATATGCACTATACTAAATTAGTTATGTGAAATTTTCCATAAAGATCATGATGTACACTCTTTTCCTCTCTTACAATAAAAAACACATTCTAAAGTATCTAAATACTACAAGATATGTGATGCCTATACCCATGACATAAATCAATATAGAATTATCAATGATATATACATGTGAGGAATGCATCAAACGTCTATCTCAAATAATCAAGATAATGGTGGATATCATGAATGAGTTTGAGGACAGGGATGAAGAGGTGGCCATTTTACACCATGAACATGCTATAAGTGTGGATCTCTATAGCACTATCAATGAGATTTTACAATCTATCCAACATGTTTTTTTTGTAAAAAGGATCATCGATTGGAGGAATGTCCTAATTTGTACACAACCATCACTAAGGAAGGAAAGAAAAAAGGTGCTAGTCTAATTCATATTGAGAAAACTGGCTAACAACCATGTTATAGCATTCTAATGGCCCAACAGGTTAATATCACTACACACAGTGCAGGATAATCTCAGTCTACATCTATTCTACTTATTGAGAAAATACAACATGAAGAGCCTTGTACAATGAAGTATCCTGATGCCCAATAGTAGAAAGATGTGCTCTAGGATATTATGACATTGGTACAAGAACTAAAAGAGGAAATTCATTTTCTTAAGGATTGAGAAGCCACTCAAAGTGATGATCTGAAAAAGGCCATGGAGCCTCCAAACATAGTGCAAGATGATTTTCAAGAACTTTACATGCATATGTTAGATGAAGACATTATTCCATAATTAATTAATTAACCTAAAAATTAGATACCAACACCAACTAATGACTGACCCTAATTATTTAGGCCAATTGAAGATCAACAATTGAATCATACTTGATGATAAGATAATCTTATTCCTCATAGCCCTCAAGAAGATAAGAAAATCTTGGTGAATATTATTATCAATGGTTAGATGATCTAAGATATTTTGGTTGACATCGACACTGAGGTCAATATACTTAGAAAGGATGCATGAAAAAAAATGGCCATCCTAATGTTATAACCATCACCTCATGTGTTGTTTATGGCTAATAAAACTCATGTTCTACCAATTGGCATTCTTAAGAATGCAACTATTGATATCCTTGGGGTACCTTTCAAAGATGATTTTGAAGTTCTTGAGTTGCATAAAGCTAATGATTTCCTGGTGCTATTGGGTTGAACTTGGTGTTATATAAATAATGCAGACTTAAGTTTTAAAAAGTGCTACATCAATTTTGAAAATTCTAATCAACACATCTTCATCTTCTTGGATCAAGCACATGGGCCCCCATACATATAACTTATTAGTGAAGATGAAGATATTAATCACATATACAATGTCACAGTCAAATACCAATACCAACTAATGATTGACCCCGATTACTTAGGCCAAATGAAGATCAAAAATTGAATCATGATTGATGATAAGATACTCCTATTCCTCATATCCCTCAAGAAGACAAGAAAATCTTGGTGAATATTGCTATCAATGGTTAGATGATCTAAGATATTTTGGTTGACACTGACATTGAGGTCAATGTACTCATAAAGGATGCATGACACAAAATGGCTAGCCTAATGTTATAACCATCACCTCATGTTTTGCTTATGTCTAATAAAAATCATGCTCTACCAATTGGCATTCTAAATAATGCAACTATTGATATCCTTAAGGTACCTTTCAAAGATGATTTTGAAGTTCTTGAGTTGGCTAAAGCTGATGACTTCCTAGCTCTATTGGGTTGACGTTGGTTCTATACAAACAATGCAGACTTAAGTTTCAAAAAGTGGTACATCAATTTTTAAAATGATGATCAATGCATCTTCATCCTATTAGATCAAGCACATAAGCCCCCATACGTAGAACTTGTCAGTGAAGATGAAGATATTAACCACATATACAATGTCACAGTCAGAGATGGTGAGCATCATGATTCTACTCTTGATGGCATCCTTTGATTGATGGATACATAGTCCCTTTTTGATACTATAATTAATGCTTGTAATTGTTGGGCCCACCAGGACTATGACCTCACTAGAAGAGTGTGTATTGCCATTGACAATTGTGAGAGAATTCCATGCCAATACCATAAATGCCAAAGACTTGTTTACCTTATTATCAGACACATCATTAGAGTACCATTTATGGATAAAACATTAGAGAAACTTGATGAAACTCCTCAATTTCATAATAAAATGAAAATTTGTGACTTTGTCTAGTGATTTAAAGCCTTCTATGACTTTGATGTTAATCATATGCATTCACTAGTTCACCTTTTTGATGGCACAACTGCAAGGTGGTGGTAAACCCATAATGAGTAACTTCTTCATTGGGATCAAGTATGCTCTAATTTACATCACCAATTTCATCATGATAATGAATCTAGGTTATAATTAGTTATAGTAGAGTCTAAGCACCTAAACCACACATAGAAGCTTGTGAAACCATGTGGAGGGTTGAAGAATATTTTTTGATAGAGTACCTATGGGTACATGCCTTTTATGGTACCTTATGTACATGGGATAGAGCATGTTATATTCATAAATAATTATATGTGGGTTCCCATTTTTGGCATTTGTTGAAAAATAACATGATCACAACATTGTCTTACTCATCTCTAAGGATGGATTTGTGCCTCACTCTCTAAACCATGCATGAAGTAGTTATTGGTGACCCTAGTCCCATCGAAGATTAGATGTGACATATATATAATTTACAATAATAAGGCTTGGTTCTCTTTAATGACCCATGTGAGTAGTCCATCCTCACACCAAAACCCATCCTTAATTAGGCATGTTATGAAGAGAATCACTAGGGAAGCAAAAACTAGTGTTTCATGTTGATGAAGTTGAAGGGTCTAACCCACCTAACACATTAACAAATAATTTGGATGTCCCTACACACTATGGCACTCAAACTATTCATTATACTAGTCCTGATGTAGACCACCCATACTCAGAACCTTGTGAAATTATCCAATGCAACATCAACATAGAGGAAGAACCAAAGATAGTTACTACGGGTAACTACTAGTATGATACAAAATTTTCAAAAATATTTGAGTTGTTAGAATAATACCAAGATGTCTTTCCAAGGAGTTATTTGAGATGAAAGGTGTTCATCCATCATTAGGTAAAATACATATCAAACTAGTTAAAGGTACTTGACCAGTCAAGAAAAGGTCATATAGAATGAATCCAAACTTATGTGCATGGGTGAAAGATTAAATTTATAGTATGTTATGTGTTGGCATGATAACCCCAATTATGAGTATGAGTGGGTCAACCCCATAGTCATAAGTATAAATAAAGATGGGTGCATTAAAATTTACATTAACTATCGAATACTTAATGCATCTTGTGTTACTAATCCTTTTCTAATGCCATTCACATAAGAAATCCTTAAATGCATCAATGGGTGTGAAATTTACACTTTCACAAATGGATTATCTAGGTATCACCAGGTAAAAATTGCCAAGGAGGATCGACCTAAGAATACATTTACTACCGAATGGGTATCATTTACATATACTATCATGCCATGTGGGTTGAAAAATGCACCTATTATATTCTCTCGCATAGTTTTTAAGGCCTTTAAAAACTTCATCCATAAATTTCTTCAAGTTTATTTGGATGACTAGATAGTATATGGCCTAGTGAACGACCATTGTTCTAATCTAAGGTGTATGCTTGATTATTGTTGAGTGCTTCAAATATTACTGAATCTAAATAAATGTCTTTTTACTACACATTTTGGTATTCTTCTAGGATATATTATCTACCAAGATAGACTATTGGGTGAACCTTGTAAGGTGGTTGTCATTCTTCATCTACCATTGTTAACCTCCCAACAAACGGTTCATGCTTTTCAAGGACATATAGGGTATTATCAAAAATTCATCTGAGGATATGTAAATATTTTTATGCCCTTGGATTGAAACACAATGGACACTTTATTTGAACTTTTTATTTCCAAAAATACTTTGAGGCCTTAAAGGACAAACTCATTATCACATCGATTCTCCAGTTCCTTGATTTGACAAAACTATTCCATGTCCATTATTGATACTTCTAGAATGGCTATTGGTGTGATCCTTGCACGACTTGGTGAATGTCACCTTGATCACCCCATCTATTTTTCCAATAGAAAACTTACTCCAGATGAGAGGAATTGCATCACCTTAGAGTGTGAAGCACTTTCCATGGTTTATGCTTTAAAAAAGCTTTGATAGTACTTATTGGCAACTCCTTTTATTTTATATATAGACCAAGAACCTTTAAAATATATGGTTAATAAACCTATGTTACATGGTTACATCTACCATTGGATTGTATTTTTACAAGAATTCCAACTCTTTGTCATAGTCAAACTAAGAAAGACTAATTTTAGTCCTGACCATCTCTCCCAAATTGATACTAGAAAACCAACATGTACCATTGAGGATGACCTACCTGATTTATAGTTTTTTTGTGTTTCATGTGATCTTAAGGAGTTGGAAGATATATAAGATTTCTTAACTACTATCATAATGCCAAAACTTTTTATTCTATAGGCTAAGAAACAACTATCCATCTGTGCCACACCATTCTAGCTCATTGAAGGGTAACTCTACATGCTTGGATGATATGAAATCCTTCAACACTATGTAATGAAACATGAGTGCCCTGAAGTCCTCTATGAAGTTCATGAAGGCATTTTTGGTGGACACTATGCTATTGAAGCTATTGCATGCAAAGTACTATTAGCTCGATTATGGTGGCCTACCCTTTTTCATGATGCTAAGAAATATGTTAAATAGTGTGATAGTTTCTAGCATGTGAGAAAACCAAATCACTAGGATATCATGCCATTACACCCTATTTTATCTCAAGAACCATTTGATAAAATGGGCCATTGATTTTATTGGCACTATCAACCTAGCTAAATGATGTACAGGTTCCCATTATATCATAACAACAACTGATTATCTCACATATTGGGTTGAGCCATGCCAACAAGGGATTGGAATATTGCAACCACCATGTGCTTCATATAGGAACATACAATAACCCATTTTGGCTGTCCATTAAGTTTTATTAGTGATCACAATACACATTTACTCAATGAGACTATCTACATCTTACTTATTGAGTTCATGATTGCCCTCCACAAGACAACACCATATCATCTCCAGGCTAATGGCACTATTAAGGCATTCAAAAAAACTTTAAGCATAACACTTACAAATATTTGTAATATTGGCCACATTGATTGGGACTATTGGGTATTTGAAATACTTTAGGCTTACTGAATAACTTATAAACACCTTAATAAGAGTACACCCTTCAATATGGTATTTAGAATAGAAGTAGTTCTTCTAGTTGAATTATTAGTACCATCTCATTGCATTACATGTATTGGACAACTAGATGAGGATTGATTATTGAAAGTATGTTTGGATGATTTTTTGCAATTGGATGAAACTTGTTTCCTTGCTCATTGGATTCAATATGTGGATAAATGTAGACAAAAGGCATGGCATGACTACCACCTTAAGCACAAGACATTTACCCTCAAAATAAAAATTTTAATCTATGAAACCAAGTTTACGTGCCACTCTAGGAATCTTTGTGTTCATTTGGATGGTGATTTTATTGTTCATAACATTTTACCTACTGGTGATTTTCATTTATAAAGATTAGATGGATAGTTTCTTCCTAGACACTATAATGGTAGACAACTAAGGCCATATTTCTCTTCTTAAAGTTTAGTTTCATTTGTATCAATGAGGTTTATGTCATTAGTTTAGGGTTTCCTATTTTAAATAACATTTTGCCTTAGTTGTGCACTCCTTTATTTTATTTTATTTTAAATTATTTTTATAACTTGGTACTTATAATTTCATGGAGGACCATAATGAACATTTAGTGTGGGGTAAGAGGTGTTGCATGTATTGAGAAAAGATCCATATGTTGGGTATTATAAGTATGCATGCATAAGATTAAAAGTCCTAGGATAAATATTCCTACCAATGGTTTGAATATTTGAAGGGTTTAACATTTTTCATGTAATCTAAAAAACATCATAGGACAAGACGTCCCATTGATTTAAAGAAAGTTCTTGTGATAAGCATGAAAACATCATGTCATGATGATATCATTAAATGCATTTATGATGAAAAGTGATAGTCAAAGAAAGGAGACCAATAAAATGCATTAATTATGATAAGTGATGGTCAAAAATAAGGGGGTTGTAAATGTGAGTTACCCCCTTGAGTCTATAAAAAGGATTTAAGGGCTCATTTTTAACTTTACTTTTTCTTCATTGAGATTTTACAGAGCTAAAGAGTGAGTTGAGTTTAATAAATTCCAAGACAATTTAAGAGCATCAAATTATTTTTAGGTTGGTTATTAAGAAGGGTCTTGCCTAAGTAAACAAGCAAAAATTAGCTAGCTTTAGATCATGTAAAGGAAAATTGGTAGTTACATGTTGTAGAGGTTGGAATCTACCATTAATGTGTGTCAAAGAAGGAAATTTGAGTCACTTCTACCACAAACACGTATTCCTTTGAGAATGTTGGATGGTTGTACCTCAACCTTCAAGATCTATAAATGGTGATGTAGCCTAAGAAGAAGCCCCAAAGAAGTGATCCATTACCAATCATTCTAGAGGAGGAAGAACTACATGTTGGGGGAAAAGGAATATTAATCAAAGAATAAATATATAAGGAATAGAGGTAAAGCATGAAAGGTGAAGGATATAGAATGGTGTGCTAGAAAAAGGAGGAACAAATACCTCCACCTCTATAGCTAAAGATAGAAGAGATGCAATACTTATAAATGGTGCTATGTGAAGAAAACTAGGTATCAAAAGTACCATCCTATACCATTTTTTACTATAACCATTGCCAAATAGGAAATGAGGTTGAACTACATAATGAATAATATTTTGAGTACTAAAACACCAAGAATGAATTGGTGTATGACCTTAAAATATTTAATGCCTTGGACTCTGTAGGGCTTTTCTAGTTATTTAACCTTTTATACTTTGGAAAACTAGTGGAAGCAATAAAATTTATACTTTCATGAATCTATTAAGACTATATTTGTTTTTTGGAGTAACACGTGAAGATTACACCTAAAATAATAATAAAGGTGTCAAGGTTGCAATACTTTGGCACATATGTTGAATTTGATGTGGAGGACTCAAAGGAGATAGAGAATATTGCCATGACATTGGAGTAACAGAAGCATGGCCATGCCATGCACATTAAGAACTTGTAATACCATGTCTTTTAATTAGCAATATGTGTCATTATGACCAATATTAGTGGTACTAATTGACTGAAAGAGGTGGACATGGCTCACCTATATATCACCCAACAAGTAACCAAGGGGCCAAGGTACAATTGGGTAGTGTATTTTACTAATAAAATCATATTAGATTTAGAGAGGACTCATCATATACCTATCCATAGGTTTTCATGGGGGTTATTTCTTTTAATAATGATGTTTAATGAAATTGTTGTACCTGATTACACCTTTGACAAGATGAAATGGGCATACCCACTAGATCACAAGTCCTTAGTAGAGTGCTACAAAGCATTCACATTCCCCAGTTACATTACTTTGATATTCAAAATCAAGACGAAGGCATGGTATGATATCATGAATAAGGCCTTTGGAAATGAATGGTGCATTCCCAAGGACTTGCCCATCCATGTTAGCAAGACAGTCCAATTTGTTGTGAAACAACATTTTTCTTTGGCCTATATCAAAATGGGCCCCTCTAGTGAAATTTTAGCTTGGTTAAAGCTACCCTATGCCTTCACAATGTGGTACTTAATCAATTTGGTAAACTACATTTATGATGCAACATCCCCTCACCTTGTAAGTAGACCAAATTGATTTGGATATTCAAAATCTCTAAAAGATGTATGGATACCCTAGAAAGAAGCCATATAGGGAAAAACATGAGACAAAGAGAACTAAAATCAAGGTTAAGCAGACCATGGTCAAATAAACTATTCATAATTTATTTTATATGTTGCATCCTATAAATAAATATTCAAGAGGCATGAATCATGCAAGAAAAAAGCTTCCACCTATACCACCTCTTGACAAGAAAAAGTGGGCTAGGCATGATGCCATCATAAGTTCATGTCCAAAACCACCAAAATGATAAAAGACTACCTAGGGCACCACCACCAAGGGCTTCACCATCAAGGACCTCCACACTAAGGGCTTATCCAACAAAGGCATCACCATTAAGGGTTTATCCTAAAGAAAATTCACCAAAAATACAACCTAAGGATTCAACACCATTACCTCAAACCAATCCATTGGAAGAAAAGCCTGTGAGTCATAGGGAAGAACTGGAGAAGTCTAACTTAGAAAAGACACCCTCCCTAATGTAATAGGAGGATACCACCCTTGATGAGGTGTAATTTAATATTAAAGATCTACTTGGCAAAGAGGGGGATGGTTTTGATACAGAACAGATGAGTAGTATGGATATTGACAACACTTCTTTTGGCCCAAATATAGATGTTGAGATCCTTGAGTAGGATCCCTTCAAAGGGAAGAAGCTGATTGAATCTGAAGATCAACCACCTTTGGTTTATCTAACCACTGACTTACATTCTCAATACCAAATAGGCATACCAAATAGACTACCATATTTGTATAAACATTTACATCCACATGATGTAACTATTGATATCAAACACCAAGTGTCCTTTTTCTTGGAAATATACAATGAATAATGCCATTTTAAAATATCTTTGAATAGATTAATTTTATATTCTCAATAAATGATGCTACCCACACCAATTTGGGTTGATCCCTAGTATATCTCTACCCTACAAGCTAAAACCATATTTTTAAAAATGGCCTTTAAAGTTATGCGATAAAATATACTTTTAGATTATGATGTGCACAAAGTAGAGAAGAAACATGGTCAGGTGGTGACAATGTATTATAAGAAATTTATTTCTCAAAAGGCACTTGAAGATGAAGTTTCCATGTTGAAGCAAAAAATAGAAGAAGCCACAATAACCAAAGTAAAAACATTAAATTTATGTAAAACTATTTTGGGCCAAGAACTAACATTGGTCGATGGGGTCCCTTTAGAAGGAGAAACCATTGATAAGTTGGGGACCCTTGTAAATATTTTGTTAACTTAGTGTAAAGAATAGGCTCATGCCTAGGAATGAAGCATTATGGGTGGCTGAGCAATTTATAAAATTAGTATAAGTCTGTAGATGCACCCTTGAAAGAGTTGGGGAAGTAATCCCATCTTAGACAAGATTTTTGAGAAATTAGAATGACCCAATAAAATTTTAGAGGCCCAACTCAAGGCAAAATATTTTCAATGGTAATAATTGGTAGATGTCACCCTTTTAATTAAAGATCACACTAAGTACACTAAGGCATTTAAATATGTCAAGACGATGGAAAAAATAATAAATGTACATCAACAATAAATAAAATTCTAATTTTATAACTCTCTAAGGACATGTTTTACATGAAGTCACTTCACTTGAAGAGGTCCATAAGGATGCTACTACATCCCTTGACCAATTGGTTAATAAGGTAAGAAAGTATACCAATCAACCCAAGGAAATGAAAAATTTGAAGGCAACGATTGAAGAAATAACATCCAAGTTGCTTGATACCTTGTCACATTGGGACCATATCAAAAAGCAAATTGAACAAGGTGGGCCTAAATTTTTAGTTGAGGCTAAGACCAATACTTAGTCTAGGATAGACTAAGAACATAGTATGGGGTGATATTGGACCCCAAATTTTGACTAATTATTTTGGCTTTTGGCATGAAACCAACACAACATGAGAAGAACATGGTGCAGGAAGACCATGGCATAGAACTAGTGTGGTGTGAAAGGATAACGATACAGAAGATAACAACATGAGAAGACACAATCAAAGACAAAACATAACTAGAGAGAACGTAATATCATATGACTCTATGAAACAACTAAATACTTAGGAATCATGAGGGAAGCAAGAAATGGTTGAGGAATGATTATCAAGGATAAACTAGACTTTAATCATCATTCAAGTTTCGCACTGGCCCATATACAGATGGATATTTGGTAGCAAGGGACTAGAATCAAATAAAAATAAAGGGGGCATGAAGGCTTAGGTCCTTAAGAGAAAATAAGTAAATGACTTCCATGACTCTCAATCTATTAGAGATCATTGGATAATTACCTAATTATCATTATTAATGTAACTACTTGGTCATGAAAAAATAAGTATAAATACCCCTATATAGATATGTGAAAGGTAACTAAAAATTAGTATTATGTAATGAATATTTATGGTAATACAAAACTTTGGATGTTAACAATTAGTTCTGGTATTATGCTTCAGTTGATTAATAGTTAAAACATTGAGTGATATGTGGCTTCTAATTGACTATGATAAATGCACTATATGAGTTTGAATAATTAACACTTTAAACCTCATGGTAGTTATCTTCATGTTCTTGTTTATTTGCACTGATGGGATAAGGTCCACAGTCATATATTTCCTTTTCTATATAATCTTGAATTAGATATATAAATAAACTCAAGTTTATAAAAAGTGTGTTACTACACAACATAACCCATGAGAACTGATTTCTTTCTACGTGATTTGGGTGAGCATGAAAGAGCTTAGTCTTGCATGAAAATCTAGAACATAACTTTTTTGGGACCAGACACTTCAATGCCTTAATAAAAAGTAATAGAAAATACCCAACATTGATTAAGACAAATAAATGACAATTTTGGTTATTTAGGGATTGTCTACAATATGGAAATATATATGCAAGGTTATTTAGTTCTAATATATTGTTTCTCAATTAATTCTCCACATGGAGTTTACATGAAAATTTTAATAAAATAGGTCATGAATTTGTTCCTATTATTTTTATTTACATTTTGAAATATTATCAACTAACAATAAGAAGATATTTTCTGAGTGTTTACTTCGAAGTGTTACAGTGATTTGGTAATTGATTGTTGAAATGAGTTGACAATATTGAATTCTTGTGTACTTGAAAGTATGGACATTGAAAAAAGTGACCTCTATAAAAATTATTGCATTTAGTTGACAAAATTTAGTAGTTATTTTATAATTGATTCACTACATATGGAAATTGTTTGATTTTTGAGAACCCTTATGTTTCTAAAATCAAGCTAGTTTGGAAATCTAGGGTTATGGGCTAGGGTTTTAGATTTTTTGAAATTATGGTGATAATTTAAATTCTAAAAATATTTTTGAATAGAATAATTGCACAAAAATTAGTGCAAAAATTGGAAATTTGTAAAGTAATTTTTGCACAAAATATGAAGAAAAAATCCTAAGGGTACCTAGGGTTTTAAATTTTTGTTTGAATTACGTTGGGTTCACCAAATGTTTTATTATTTTTGGTAATATGGTTTTTAGATCCTAAATAATAAGGGTCTGAAATAATAGGAAAAATATAGCTTAATAGGAAAAAATATAGATTTTAATAGGTAATTATGTAAGAGAAATAGAAATAAACTTATCTGGTTTCAGACTGAAATGAAGGACTCTAAGGCTAGAATTTGAAGAGAAGGATTGAGACACTATCAAGAATTTGAATCTTGGTTCCAATTTTTGATTGGAAAGGAGCACCAAAAATAGGACACCCTAGTGTTTTATGTTATAGTCCTTCCTAATGCTATTAACCTAAGGATCTAAGCTTTCTAAATTTTGTTCATTTGGTCAATGTGAGCCTGTGTACCAAATTTTAGGGGATGGAAGTCACCAGAGCTTGTTGTAGATCTATTTCAATATTTAATAACTATATTCATCTACACACATGCAAACAATGAATAAATCAAAATCAAAAGGGGGAAAAACTAGGTTAGGAGAAGAATGATCGCACAATCAAAAAACCCTTATTATTCTGATTGTTGCCTACATTAACCCTCAAGCTAGGGTTTCATATCTAATGTAGTTATCCCTTAAGGAATGTGCATAATCAATGCACATGATATATGTAAGAATGAATTTCACCTAGGCCCTTCTTTGATCAATCATGCAAGTCTATGTGTGATGTAGAGATGTTGAGCTATACTATTGATTGATTTTTATTATGTCTAACGTGCCAAAGTAGTAAGTGCTAGATATAAAATGTATTATGTAGTATTTTATATAAGAGACTCATTATTTCAAGTTTGGGAGATTTATTTGCATTTGGTTGACATTGGAAAACTTAGGAATAAAGCAAAGAAAATGGATAAGACTCATCTTGTAGAAGAAATTGATCATTGGAATCAAATTTACACTTGGACAACAGTGCCAAAAATAGGACACCCTAGGTTTCAATGTTATAGTCCTATTTGGGTGTTGTTTTCTAGAGGATCCAAGCCTTGAGGGATGAAATAAGTATGGAAAAATTAACCTGGGTCAATAAGGGTTAAGTCTAGAAGATTACGAATGACTGGGAATGGTCACAAAGGTGTCTAGAGTGTGAAACAAGACTAAGGCAAATCAAACAAAAAGACATGGCTACATACGAATAAGACTCATATTCTCCAGTCAGAGTCTCCTATTAAAGGACTATGAAAATACATGATATGTGTGGTTTCTTGACCAATTTAGGGTTTATACATTATTCAATCAAAATTTTCCCTCTATAGTACTAAGTTGACCCAGTTAAATTAGTACTTATGAGACGGCCTTGTTCCTAGTTGGCCAACTTTGCCTTCATCTAGAGCCCTTCTTCAAAGTAGTACTAAGTTGACCTAGTCAACTTAGTACCTATGGGCTAACCCTATTCTGTGTTTAGCTGATGCTATCTTTATTTTATGTCTTGTCTAAATAGTACACAGTCAACCCTATCGACTCTGTATACCTTGGTTGATATTATTCTTTGTGTGTTTATCTAGTATTATTTCACAATGATGTCATCTTTTCAACATGCACTTAATCAGGAACATTACACAATTAATTATTTAGATTGGAACCTCACTTATTTTATTACTTTAGATGAAACTATTCAATTTCTTCCTTCTTTTCCTAATCCAAAACCAATCACTACATAATGTCATACAGTTGAGGTCCTTCATCTTAGTCCTCCTCCCAATACTAAAGTTGGGAATATTCCTCCCAATACTAATGTTGGGAATCCTCCACCCACTACCCCTCCTCCCATCAACACTAATAATCCCCCTCCTAATAACGCTAATACCCCACCTTCAAATACTAATGCACAAATTAATACAACTCAAATTCTTGCATAAATAGTTCAACAAATGAACATCATGAAAATAACTAATCATTCCCAAATGATGCAAATCCAACAATATTTATTACACATGACTAGTCAATCATCTCAAGTCATCATGTCTCAACCAAATCATAATTCCCCCCTTCTCTTAGAGATGCCAATGGGAATATCATTCCTTAACCTACTTTGCATAATAAAACTTGTCAATATCTTCAAAATGAACCTTTAGCTCCATTAATTACATCCATATATATTGGAAATATTTTTCCAACTATCACATATGATGGGACTAAGGAACTTATTATCTTTATTAATTATTTTGGTAATCTCTATAAGGAATGGGTCTAAACTAACACCTTTGCCACCACCAAACTCTTAGCCAAAACCTTTGTTGATGATGCACTTCAATGGTACAACCAAATTCCTAGATATTAAATCTCATAACTAGAGGATTTAATAAATTCTTTAGTGAAATAATTTCAACATGATGACCTTCCTAAAAATTACCTTAGCCATGTCATCAATGCCAAGCAATGTCCTAATGAATCTGCTCACACTTCCATCAAACGATGGAATTCTATAGCTCACAAAGTGGACCATAACATAAATGATGATACTCTTTTAAAAATATTTGTTACTTATCTTAAATATCCCTTTAAATACAAAGTTTGAATCTTTTTCCCTCATAATTTAGAAGATTTACACCAAGCAAAAAGGCAAGACTTTCTTATGACTCAATTTGAAACACCTCAAACAACTACTAAAGAACATTTTCAATCATTTTCTCATAACATTTATTCATCCAATCCTCCCCAACCTCAAAATAAATCATCAAATTTAACAAAATTTAACCCAACCTTCCCTCCCTTGAGTCTAAAACAACTTAAAAAGAAATTTCCATCCTGTAAATCCATGATCTTTGTTCCTTCCAAACCTCCTTCAATATGGTACAATCCTAATAAGTTTTATTGGTGTCATGCTACTATAGGTCATTATCATGAGTATTTTCATGATCTTCATTGATTTATTCTTACTTCCTTTCTCGGTCCACATTTAAATCTTGATACTGTAAAAAAAATAACCCTATCAAGAATATCTTCAAGCCTCACGAATTCAATCTAAAGAATCACAATCACATCAATATCAACTACTTAATGAACAACAAAATTTATCCCATACCTACACCTCATCCACTAATGTTGTTCAAACCATAGTTGATCCTTCTTCCTACACCAATAATGAAAGGATAGCTAACATGAACAACTTTAAACATATCATTGCATCTATTGAACCTCAACCTCTTAAGTCATATGAACCAAAGGAGTACCTATTTTAAATGGCTACTCTAAAGCATATCATGCATGGTCCTCTTTTACCTCCTTTACCTCTTCATACCTCTCCTACACATCCTATGTCAAATTAAACATCCTTAAAATCTAATAAACTAACACATCTACCTATCTCTAAATGCACCTACCAACCCAATGTAAATCATTCTAATAGTTTAGTTTCACCTCAAACCATCTCACATGTTGGGGAATCTTGTGATGCCTATCCACATGTCCTTTCATACCTTGGAGAATCTTGAAATGCCCATCCCTACATCCACTTATCCATTAGGTCATATTATGATGCCCACTCTTATTTTACAATGCATAATAACAAATAAATTCACTTTCAATAAAAATTTCGAGACACATAGGCTTGTATTTCACATGCTCATCTTTGATAAAGATGTTAGCATAGATCTTACTTGTTATGTTTTATCTCATGTTTTTTGTTTTTTTTCTCTTTACTTATTTTTGTTTCATTCTACTTTCACCATTATTTCCTTTGGATTCTTTGGTTTTATTCACTTTATAGTTTGTAAGTTGCATTGTAATACCTTGGATAGGACTAGGTATTCCTCACAAACACACTTTACTAGCACCATTGTCACCTTTGTGTTATTTGGTTTTCTTACACAATACATTTTAAATTTTTTTTCATTTTTATTATTATATATCTCTTTCATTTTTGTATTTTTATGTCATTCTTTACCTTAGTATCTTTATGATTATTTTTCTCCATTATTTAGCATTCACCGCATTGGTGTTCACCTTGTGAGTTGCAGTGTAAGACCATGGATAGGACCAGGCTCTCTTCATAAATTACCACATTAAAACATATTTAAATAAATTTTTGGGATGACTACTAATTTCATTGGTTCTTGTGCTAGATATATTGTAGGTTAGTATCGTTTCTCTAGTGACATGACTATCATAGCATAGCCCCATCCCTTTCATAGCACTATTTTACCTCCTTGTGATTAGCTACGAGCATATTCATCATTTTATCACTTATTACATAGATGTATCTCTTATGATCCCCATATTTCTCTTATTTCTTTTTATTTGAGACTCATATCAGTCAATTTTGAGATTACACCTTTACTTGTGGGCAAGTCTAAGAGTCTTTAGGCACCTTGATATTTAGGTCCTTTTCTCTAGTGACCAAATGTAAGCTCTCTTATGTTTGTCACCTATCTCACTCATGTTTGGTTCTTTGAATCTGTATGGAGGAGAAGGAATAGAAAAATCCAAAACAAGCTAAAATCCAAATCATAAAATACAAATAAAAGACAATGCTTAAAAGGTAAAAATAATATTAAAATTTAGGTCATGCCAAAAGACATGATCTATATTTGGCACATATCCTCTCTTAGTCAAATCTCAAACACCACAGTTGGCCTCATGATAGAGTTGAGGTCCATTGAGGTGTGGTAGGCCAGTAAATTGGCGTAGGAGGTCCTTTTATATCATATACTATCTAGTGCCACCTAATTTCTCACACAAGTACCCAATCTTTACAGTAAACGGATGGCTCTATAAAGGGTCCTGAGGAATAGGGAACACATTGTAGGAAGATATGCCTATTTTAAATTCATGCATTTATCATTCATGGGTTGATCTATGTACTTCACTTGTTATCCCAAACTTCGTGTTCATTAGTCAAAGTGTCCTAAGTCCTTGGTGTTGATAGTTCCTAGCCTTTATCATTTGCCTAGTTTGTCTCATTATTGCTAAGGATATTCACATCACCCATGTGGTGCCTCACATCCCTTATTTACATAATATTTTCCTTATATTCCCCTTGTTAGATATTGATTTTGGTTGATCACATCCTTGATCACCTCTACCTACTTACACCTCTTGGTTTATAGTTTGTGAGTTGCATTGTAAAACCTTGGATAAGACCAGGCCTTCCTCACAAACATGCTTACACCATTTGTTTATCACATCATCTTGTTATCATATTAGTCATGTCATTAGGTGTTTGTGTTTTTCTATATTGTATCTGAGACCAAGTACTAAGTTTGAGTTTTCACCCATTAAAACTTTTGATTTTTATTTATCCATCATGTTATTGTTTGATTTTTGTGGACTTCACTAATCATACATATATCATTTTACATTCTTACGTGTTTCTCTTTATGTATTATTTTCTTCATGTTTTTCTTACATCTTGACTTACATTTTATTTTTAGTCAGTCATGTTTTTCTTTATGTTTGATTCAACATGTTTATCTTAAATGGGGTTACTTTTCACTTGCTTATATAGCTTTGTTAGAGTTTTCTTGTATTGACATTCCTTTTTGCCATTTATGTTTTACATGCTTTCCAATATGATTTAGTGTGTTTTACATTTAATTACCATCAATATTCTGGTTCTAACATTTCCTTAACAATCCTAATTTTCCAATTTTTCTAAGTAACTCATTGCTAATTTAACCATTCTATGTATGCACGCATTACTTTTATTGTTAGTCTTGTATCCTTAGGATTTCTCAAATGCAGGTATTGCACCCTCCATGATTAAGATTAAGATGTTTGCATACAATCATTTAGCACAAAGGTAAGTTAAGGTATGTATATGGTATTTTTAGTCATTTTCATTTTATTTTAGCGTTAATTTTCATGTGTCATTTTTAGTTATCTCAGTTTCATGTGTTGTTAGTTCTTTCTCAAAGCACCATCCCTTATTACACTAATATGACATGTGATGAGATTTGAGTGGGGAATATATATACACTCAACATTTTTATTAACTTTACCACTTACTAACACTTTTTATCTTTTAGGAACCTATCAAGTTTTAATCTTTTTGAGTGTATACCTTAAAAGGTGCACTGGGAAAGGGGTGGGTAGACCATTGGTGCTTCAAAATATTGTTATGAATTTGTATCATTCCTACCATTTGTCTAACCACTTGATATCAACATAACTTTCTCATATGTACTTCTCTAACCCTCATCTCCTCTCT
Organism: Torreya grandis; assembly: GCA_037957365.1. Lineage (NCBI taxonomy): Eukaryota > Viridiplantae > Streptophyta > Pinopsida > Cupressales > Taxaceae > Torreya > Torreya grandis. The sequence continues at coordinate 84,337 of JARHVA010008467.1, forward strand.
TGCACCCTCCTCTAGTCATTTTCTACCTTCATTAGTCTTTCCTAAGCCTAAAACCCTTTTTGATAGTTTACAATACAAAGTTGACTAGACCAACTTAGTATTCTAATTGATACTTGTTATTATCAATTAACAATACAGAGTTGGTTGGGCTAACTTAGTATTCTAATTAATACTTATTATCAAGTAACAATACAGAGTCAATTGGGCTGACTCTGTCAATTAAACTTTTATAAAGTTTTAGGGTTAGATTCAAATATATATATACACATCCATTTTATTTATTTATTAAGAAGAGAAGAGAATAAGTAGGATATATTGAGCATCTACTTATCCACCATTCTACTTGAGGAGCAAGCTTAGGTTTTCATATTTTATTTGGACATATGGATCTTATCTAGTGGATAAGTCTTATATATGCTTTGATAGGTTGTGTATCCTAGATATGATTATCTTTGCCATCCTTATATACCATAATAACCGTTTACAAAACACCTTGGCTAAGGGAGAGATCGAGGCTCGATGAGTTCATCTTCAAAAGTAAGTATTCTTAACTTTGTTCCTCTTTTGTAAGAGTAGATAGATATGTATTTGCACTTCTCTTCCATGCATTAAGATTCTATATACATTAATGTGAGTATATGTATCCTATGTATGTTTACTTTTCATGTTTATTACCCTCACTTTGTGTCACAAGCTTTAGTGAGCACTAGATTATACTTTTCATTTACTTGTTATTAGTTTAGTGAATATGAAAACATAATACCTAGTTAGGATTATTGCATAGTTTTTTTTTAATAAAGGCTTTAGAACCCTCCCTAGTGATATTATTGTGGTAAGATATCCCTTGGATAGGTCTAGCAGATCCATCTTGGTCATGAACCTAAATATCTAATGTATCCATGATCAGAATTCTAAGTAGAATTTATTTTCTCCAAGTTATGATTGATTTATAGATCTATTTTAATTCCCATTACATACATTCTCTACCACTGAATCAAGACATAATAATATTATGGTATATGTATATGAGTTACCCACTGACATACTCATATATGTACTTCATATTATCTAAACACAGTCTGTAAATAAAGATTCAAAAGCAAAGCAATAAAATATTATGCAACAGTGAAAGATGTAAACAATCATAAATCAAGAATCTAATTAAATCCATATCATACATGTTTATTAAGCTAGAATAATAATCAAGTTGTTCTATGCTTTTATAAAAATATATCATTATATTATAATACCAATAAGAACATTAGATATTAATATACAACCAACATTAGGTTTCATGCAGTCCATCTATCTATTTCAAATCACTATGTAATAACCATGAACTCCACTTCAAACCCCATTCTTGTCCCTATTTTACTTTGTCAAGATCTAATAAAGAAGAAACCATTTCACAATAGGGTTGTATACATGTCATCTACTAAATCTCAAGATCTACCTTAATAATCCCATAAATTCAAATCTTATTTTGATATCTTCTTATTTATTATACTCAGATTCACTTTGAAAGACAACAATACATCCATATCATTTATTGGACTGTGAAACCAATTAAGTTGGAATGGCCATCTTAGCATACCTTCCTCTATGTTAATATTTACATTGGGTCCTTATATAGAAACTTCTATCTATAACTCAGTTTGAAAACACTCAAAGAAGGCAGTTTTTTCAATTCAAGCTTACAAGAACCCATCGGATTTAGATATTTTTTACTCTTTCCCTTATATAAATTTATGATTGTATATTTATTCACTAAACAGATATTTGAATATTTTTCCTAAGTCATAATAATGAGAATAAAATATTATACCTATAGGCTCTCATGTGTGTGTGTGTGTGTGTGTGTGTGTGTGTCAGATTCTCAATCCCTTTATTAAAAAAACCTACAGTTAGGTGCATAAGAAACAATTTTAAGATTAAATTAATATTTGTATTTCATTAAATAAATAATTACATGCTAACTCTATTCATTTGATACCACTTGAGCATTTAGACAAGAAAAGGTGTTCATTGATATGCAATGTAGGATTTAGTTAAGGTTCCTCACACTGCTTATACTCAAGCCTGAAGTTGTCAATCTAAGTTTTGTATCATAACATAATTCCTTCCATATATATATATAATAAAAATGGTTTCCATTCATTTATATATTGTCATCCCATTTCAAATTCTTAAGTCGTAATGTAAAAACCCAGCTAGGTATCAAGGAAGATAAACAACACGTAGATTTTTATAATACAATACAACTATGCAACCCTCAAACCTAGTTTCAAATTCTATACCAATTCAAATACAAGAGGGTATGTAAATATATTATGCATATATATATATATATGAAAGGAAAATTGATATTAAATCATAGCCTCAAAAACACACCCAGATCAAACCTAGTTTCAAATTCTATACCAATTCAAATACAAGAGGGTATGTAAATATATTATGCATACATGCAGGTATCTATACAATATATATATATATATATGAAAGGAAAATTGATATTGAATCATAGCCTCAAAAACACACCCAGATCTAAAAATTCACAATCATATTTTTGTTGATATGCTCACTTGACTAGTAGAGATACAACCCAGGTAAGGTAACCACTCTCCTCCTAGTATTGGCTTGAGAGAATCAATATAGAGGTTTTTAAATCTACTTAGGTTACTAAAACAAAATCAAACAATAATCTTTAGGAAAAGACATAGTCTAGGTATCTTAAAACTTAACTCAGCACCCTCAACCTTATAGGCCTGAGAATGTGATTTGAAATCCCATTTTTAGGTCTATAAACCTAATAGGCTAGGGTTTTTGAATAATATTTTATTCAAACTAATTTATATAATAAAACAAAAACCCATATTCCAAAACCCATAAACTCATTTTAATACAAATCTAAATACATGACCGACCTGGTATTAAAACAAGCATGTATCTATCTTTTCCTTTTACAATTGTCAAGCTTCTTATTTTTTATTCTTCTTTTTTCCATTCGATCATGATGATTCAAATGTATTTTATTTTTCCTCCTTGTCTTACTTATTATCTTCCCTAAACCATGCATGCTTGACATGACCTCCATAGAACCCCTATTCTTCTACCAATTGAACCTCATGCAACTATTTTTACATAAATGCGTCACTTTGCCACTCTCATTCAACTTGCAATTCCTTTTTATACATGTGAGTTCGGTAGCTGAGATATTTCCAAGCTCCATGACAAGCTTAACCCTAAAGCATAATGATAATCAAAACCTAATTCAAAGCCCTATACGCTTTTTGTCAAAAGCATCCAATGATCAAAATAACTCGAAGATTCTAAACAAATCATAATTTTATTCAAACACAAAGACCTCTATAAAATACAAAACTTTGAGATAGTAAATAAAAAATTTACCTTAGGGGGTTATTTGACCTTAATTACCTCTTTTAATTGTTATCTTTCAAGCGTGACATAATAAATTTTACTTCTATATGACCCTATACCTTGCGACTAAATTTGGTACCATCATTCGAAATCAAACATAAGACAAACAATATTTTCAACCCAAAGTAAGTCAAAAGTTTAGACAAGTATAAATATGTAACCAATGAGATAATTAGATGTCCTAACCTAATACAGATTATATTAAATACTCAACTAGATGAATAAGTATGATACAATCAAACAAATGAATACACAAGTAATAACCCAGATTGGTACATTTATGTTTCTTCAAAGCACAATGTAATGAGAAATATCATATCATAATAGTAATTTAACAAGGATTTACAAGTTATGAAATCAAAGTAAACAATGTTTAAATCATTAAATGTAAGCATCATAGATTTCATTCCAATCATAAAAAAATGGTGTATGCATGAGTCTATTTTGGCTATCTCTCTCAATCCCCATTGTAGATATCTTCTCCCCCCTCTCTGATGATACTCTCCTTTCACATTGTCAATGAGGATAGAAATATCTTGCATCCAACTCATCAAACAAACTGGTAGTTAGCTTGTATCATGAAAATAATCAACATATAACCATAACTGTTGAATGTAATAAGTCCGTAAAAATCATGATCATAAGTATAATGCAATGACTATCAAAATTAATATATATGTTAACCAAATAATATATATAAATTCATCTCTATATAAATATCAGATCTTCCAATGATTAACACATAATCTACTAATTAATGCTCCAAATATCCATAGGAAAAAATTGGATGTAACATCCTTCTCCCGTAAAATTGGTCATCATTATGATGACACTTATTACAAACAATAGTTTTTAAGTATAAAAAAGTTTAGCATAGTATGAATAATATTTTTAGCATAAAATAGATAATGTTTAGCAAAATATCAAGTAAATAAATGAAGAAACAACCTCAAAAACTTCTCATAGTCCTCTCATTTAACACTATCTTCAGAATATTGGTTCCACTAGACCTTGCATTGAGGTACTTCTCTATTACGCAAACTTAACTTATGAGTATCAATTATTTTGATTGGTTCTATTGTGATCACCCTTAGATCTTAAACTTGTAATGCATTCCAATCTAAAACAAGTGTAGGATCAGCAATATACTTTTTAAAATATGAAACATGAAAAACATTATGCATTTGAACTATATCTAGTGTCAATGCAAGCCTATACTCTATAGGATTGATTAATTATATGACCTCAAAAGGCCCCACACATCTAAGTGATAGTTTTGTTAATTTACCAAATTTTATTGCACTCTTTTGGGGTTTAACCTGCATAAAAAGTATCCCCAACTTAAAACTATCTTGTTCTTCTTTTCACATTAGCATAACTTTTTTGCCCATCATTGGTTTCAACCAATCTCTGCCTTATTAATTTCACTTTTTTTTTCATTTTAGCAAGCATGTCTGGTCTAAAAATCATTCTATCTTCCAATTTGTCTCAACTAATTGGTGTTCAGCATCTCCTACCGTATAGTGCCTCAAAAGAATGTATTTTAATATTTGATTGATATAAGTTGTTGTAAGCAAACTCAACTAAAGGTAGGTATTCTTCCCACTTGTATTATTGATCCATGCAATACATTCTCAGCAAATCCTCCAAGATATGATTTATACTTTATGTTTTCCTGTCCATTTATGGATGGTAAGTTGTACTAAAATTTAACTAAGTTTTTAATACTAAATTCAAAGTCTACCAAAATATGGAAGTCATATTAGGATCCCTATCTAAAATAATCTCTTTAGAAAACCCATGCAATCTGTAAATGTTTTTCACAAACCTCCTAACAAGCATAGGTGCATTATTAGTTATATTATTGGGAATAAAATGAGCTACCTTAGTTTATCTATAACTACCAAAATCATATCATGATGATTCTTGGATATAGGTAAACCTTGGAAAAATCTATATTGATTACTTTTTATTTCCATTCAAGTACCAAATGTGGGTATAACAACCTAGCTAGATGCACATGTTCAGTCTTGACTCTTTGGTACTCCAAACATCTAGAAATGAAATCAGTTTCATCTTTTTTAGTTCCTTTCTATAAATACAAAGGTTTTAAATCTAGTACCAACTTAGTTACTCCAAGATGCCTTGAATATGGAGTATTATGTAATTTATTTAGCATAATATTTCTCAAATTTTCCTTATTAGGCGCATATATCATGTCATTGTACCTTAAAATTTTATCATTATCAAATTGAAAACCTTTATATCTATGATTTTATGAATTTTTAGCCAAAGCTTTCCTAATTTGATTATAGAAATCATCACCAGATGAAATTTTTCCTACTTGAACTTTGAAGGTGCTCCTAATTGTAGTCAAAGTTATAATGTACCTTCTATGACTAAGGGCATCTACAACTCAATTTTCCTTACCCTTAATGTAGTTGATATCAAAATCATAATCTGATAGAAACTCTAACCACCACCTTTGATGAGCATTGAGGTTCGGTTTGATGAATATATATTTAAGACCTAAATTATCAGTCTTAAGCTCAAAGGGTTTACCCAACAAGTAATGCCTTTAAACCTACAAGGCATGTATTATAGCAGTTAGTTCTACATCATGAGGAGTATAATTTTCCTCATAAGGATTTAATTTCTTAGATTCATAGGCCATAACTAAATCGTCTTGCATGAGAACTCCCCCTAAACCATCTCCTAAAGCATATGCTATCAGTAATAAATGACCATTCAGATCCAGGATTTATAATACTGATATAAAAATAAGCCTCTATTTCAAGCCCTAAAAGACTCCATACTTATCTGACAATAAAAAACATTACTCCTTCTGTTGAAGAGAGGTGATTGGCTTAGTTATCTTGGAAAAATTTATTACAAATTTCTTGTAGTACCCTATTAATCCTATGAAACTACGCACCTCATGCATATTTTTAGGTACTAGCCAATCCATGATAGTCCTAATCTTAACTATATCCAATGAAATTCTCTCTGTAGAGATGATGTGTCCCAGGTTTTGTACTCTTATATGAAATAAAGCACACTTGGACTTCCTATAAAGATTATACTTCTGCAACCATTTCAAAACTAACTACAAGTGCACCACATGCTCTTCCTCATTATTAGAATAGATGAGGATTTCATCCAAAATGACTAAAATAAATTGATCAAGATAATATTTAAACACACTGTTCATGAGATTCATGAATGTTATTGGTACATTCGTTAACCCAAAAGAAATAATTGTGAACTCCTAATGCCCATAATGAGTTCTAAAATTTGTCTTTGATAAATCGTCCTCTCAAATCCTCAACTGATGGTATCCTGCTCAAATATCAATCTTCAAAAATACTATAGCACCATGTATTTGATTAAAAATATCATCAATGTGAGGTAATGGATACTTGTTCTTGATCATTATTTTATTAAGCATGCATAGTCAATACACAAATGAAGGGTTCCATGCTTCTTCTTGATAAAAACTATAGGTTCATCCCATGGTGAAACACTTGACCAAATTAAACCTTTAGGAAACATTTCTTGAAGTTGTGCTTTCAACGCAATTATCTATGTTGTTTTCATCCTATAAGGTGCCTTAGATTATAGTTTTGACTTTGAAATGATATCAATAGTGAAATCAATTTCACTTTTTGGAGGCAACCCTAGAAATTCATCTAGAAAAACATCCTAAAATTAATGTAGAAAGGGATAGACTTCCATGGTGGTTTCCTTAGATTTTGTTACTTCAGCCATTTTGACAAGGAATGTTTAGCATCTCTTAAGTTGAGCCCTCTTTAACTAAATGGTATAAATTTTCCTAAGCTTCAACTCTCTCTGACTTCTTTAGATTTGGGTTTGGTTTCCCAAATCATCTAAACATTTAACCTTTTTAAATAAGTAATCAACTTTGGTTTCATGCTTAAAAATTCAATTCACTCCTAAGATCACATCATATAACCCTAGTGGTGTTACATAAATATCCATAATTGTAGTGAATTATGAAAACTAGATTTCAACCTCTATAAGACATCTATCAACCTCGACTTTAGACTCATTCTCATATTGTACTAACCATGCATTTACCATATAACCAACTTTCCTAGATAATTTACTCAACATTCTAGGAGAGATCAAGCATTCAGTAGCTCAAGTATCAATTAAAATAGTAATTGGATGACCAAAAAGAGTACATGATACTTCAATAGAAGAAGCTTGGAATTCAGCCTACTGATTATCCACCACTATGTGGATGCATTGTTGGAAAGTTCCCTGTTGTGAAGAAGAGGTTGTGTTATTGTTCTTACCATCTGTCTTCCACTGAGGACAATCTTTGGCATAATGATCTCCTCTATAATTAAAGCATCATCCTGAAGGTCCCTTTCTCTCAGTCTGATTTGCACCCTTAAATCCATCTTTGAAATTATCTCCTAGTTTTTTGTTCTCAGAAGTATTACCAAACCTTGTGTTCTGACTATTGATCTACTTTTTAGAATTTCCATTCTATTTCCAATTATTTTTCTTTAAATGTGTCTTGGAACTATCAAAAAAATTATTATACTTCTCTCTTACCTCTGTCAATGATTTCAAATTTTGTTCCTATTTTACAATTTTTTCAAATCCCTGATCTATAGTGAATGGTCCATGCACATCTACTTCACATCCAATTTAGGTTTTTAGGCCCATAATGAACTTCCTAATATGAAAATTCTCATCCTTCTGGTACTGTGGAACATATTTCAAAATTTAGTAAATTGATCCTAGTACTCATTTACTAACAAGTCTCCTTGCCTCAACTTTTGGTTGAAATAGAATTGAGGTAACCACCATGCTCTTAAAAGAGCCAAAAATTACTCCCAGATGGTAGTAGTAGAATCTAGATTCATTTTGAGTTTTTTGTTAGCCCCCCAATTTGTTGTTTCACCAGCTAATCGATAAACTCCTCACATAGCCTTAATGACCTCAAAGTAATTTTGAATTTTAAAGTATATTTGTGTCTCTATGAACCAAGATTTAGCTCCATCACCCAAAACCATGCCATAAAATTTGGGTGGATTTACCTTCTTCAAGTTTTGTATTAGTTCTGTAATTACTTGAACTCTAGTATCCTGGTGCATTTCCTCATGCCTTTACTCCTGAGGAAATTCATGTTCAGTAGAGTGTTTTTAAGGTACCTCCTATTCATTTTACTCTTTCAATTCATAAACCTCTCATTCAATAATTATTAAATGATCTCAAGTCTCATTCATAATAGTAAGAATTTGATCTAGTTTTGTAACTTGCTCTTATACTAATTGATTAGGATCAGCCTAAGGGTTCGCATTAGAAGGACCCTCACCAACAGATCTATCTCACACCATTCTTATTTCTAAAAATTAGGAGAACAAAATTTACGTTAGTGGACTCATTAGGTGCGAGACCTATACCTTAAGCTCTGATACCAGAATGTTGAATCCCATTGGACTAACTAACAAATACAATAAAAAAATTTATTATAATATTTATATTGAGATTAATTAAATCCAACCATTTACAACTTAAGAACTAAATGATTCCAAGCATTATATGTTACAGTCAATGAGCCCATTGATAAAATAACCCATTTAGTAATCAAGAAGTAAACTAGTCTATAAGCTAAAAATTGTCTATCATGTACAAAAATAATGAAACAAATATTGCATTGTTGATATAATCCATAAATAAGTATTAATTGCATTTACAGCCACTATTGTTTATATTTTTAGAATATTATACAAATACACAGGCATTGTTGTGTTGAATATATATCTAAAATAAATTACAATAATGTAAAATATCAAATATACATATCAATAAGTGTAGAAGTATAAAATGAGCTACATAAAATATCTCAATGAACCATCACATAGTCTATCTAGTCGAATCAGCTGACAAATGGAGAGTATCATCTAAGTGTTTTACCTCCAACTATAGACCAATGGTATCCTACATACCTCCTTTATAAGAGTGGCCCTACCCTTTAAGTAGGAGCAGATAAGAATAGTACAAATATCGAGAAGCAACTAGAACTCATGTGTGTACTAACACTATTACATGCAGCAATCAAATAGACCATGGAATCCATTTCTCTGTCAAAATAATATCAACAACATGTAAACTATAAGTACATTGAAATAAAAATATATTAACTATAACATTACTATGGTCAAATTTTTCATTATAGAATTCAAATTTAACCTAAGTTATTTTCACTCACACATAACTCTCTACTACTAAATCAAGACATAATGATATTAGGTGGTACATATATGAATACCCACTGACATATCCATATATGTACCTCTTGTTATCCAAAATAGTCTATAAATAAAATTTCAAAAGTAGAGTAATAAAATACTATGCAACAGTGAAAGATGCAAGCATGAACTCCCATTTATTCACTATGTAATAACTATAACCATATATGTACCTCATGTTATCACTATCTAATAATCATAACCATACTCATATATGTACCTCTTGTTATCAGTATGTAATAACCATGAACTTTACTTCAAAAACCACTCTTGTCCATATTTTACTTTATCAAGATCTAATAAAGAAAAAACCATTTCACAATAGGGTTGTGTACAGGTCATATACTAAATTTCAAGATCTACCTTAATAATACCATATATTCAAATCTTAGTTTGATATCTTATTTTTTATACTTGCATTCACTTTGAAAGACAACAATACATCCATATCATTTATTGGACTGTTAGACTTATTAATTTTGAATGGCCATCTTGGCATAACTTCCTATATGTTACTATTTACCTTGGGTCCTTATATAGAAACTATTACATATAACTCATTTTGAAAACACTCAAAGAAGGCAAGGTTAAATTCAAGCTTACAAGAACCCATCAAATTTAGATAATTTTTACTCGTTTCCTTATATAAATTTATGAATGTATATTTATTCACTAAACATATAATACTAAGAATAAAATATTATACCTACAGTTTCTCATGTGTGTGTGTGTGTGTATTCATCAGATTTTGAATCCCTTTATTAACAGAACCTACAGTTAGGTGCATAAGAAACAATTTTAAGCTCAAATTAATATTTGGATTTAATTTACTAAATAGTCACATGCTAACTCGATTACTTCAATACCACTCAAGCATTTAAACAATAAAAGGTGTTCATTGATATGCAATGTAGGATTTAGTTAAGGTTTCTCACATCATCTATACTCAGGCCTGAAGTTGCCAATCTAAGTTTTTATATCACAACACGATCACCTCTATATAAATATATATATACATATTTCAAAGGTTTGGGTTTAAAACATATATATATATATATATATATATATATATATATACAACAAAAAGGGTTTCCATTCCTTTATCTATTATCATCCCATTTCGATTTCTCAGGTCGTAATGTAAAAACCCAGCTAGGTATCAGTGAAGAAAAATAATACGTATATTTTTATAATATAATACAATTACGTAACCCTTAAACCTATTTTCAAATTTTATACGAATTCAAATGCAATAAGGTATGTAAATATCTTCTACATACATGCAGGTATCTATACAAGACATATATGTATACCTATATATATGCAAGGAAAATTGATATTAAATCACATCCTCAGAAACACACCCAAATTTGAAAGTTCACAATCATATTTTCATTGATATGCTCACTTGACTAGTAGATATACAACTCAATTAAGGTAATCACTCTCCTCCTAGTATTGGCTCAAGAGATTCAAATAAACATTTTTAAATCTACTTAGGCTACTAAAATTAAATCAAGCAATAATCTTTATAAAAGACACAATCCAAGTATCTTACAACTTAGTTCGGTACCCTCAGCCTTATAGGCCCAAGAATGGGATTTGAATTCCCATCCTCAGGTCTATAAGCCTAATAGGCTAGGGTTTTTGAATAAGAGTTCATTCAAACTATTTTATATAATAAAACAAAACCCCCTATTCCAAAACCCATAAACTTATTTTAATACAAATCTAAGTACATGACTGACCTGGTATTAAAAATAAGCCTATAGTTATCTTCTCCTTTTTCAATTGTTGAGCTTCCTACTTTCTCTTCTTCCTTTTTTCGTTTGATGGTGATGATTCATATGTCTTTTATTTTTCCTCTTCATCTATCTATCTTATCTTATCTTGAGCGTAGCAAATATCTCTGCTCTCCCCAAAGAGCACTCGATTGGTAGATCATATCAATCATGTTATGTAATGGATATGATAATAGAGTCTATAGTGATGCCAAGTTGTACTATACTAGGTATAGGTATAGGGATTTGACTGATTGGTATCATTTCCCATCTATTTGAGATAAGACAACTAGAGATATAGGGATATTCTTCGAAGTCACTACATGCCATTTGTTCCCAAGGACTAGCAAAATTGAAATAGCAAGATTATTGGGTCATCTCAATTGGCTCACAAAACCACATGTTTCATCATAAGCATGCTCAGCATGACCCCCATAGAACCCCTATTATTCTGCCAACTGAACCTCATGTAACCATTTTTACACAAATGTATCACTCCCCCACTCTTGTTCAACGCGTAGTTCCTTTTTCTACATGCGAGCTCGATGATCGAACTATTTCCAAGTTCCATGACAAGGTCAACCCTAAATCATAATGATAACCAAAACCTAAATTGAAGCCCTTTACCCTTTTTGTCAAAAACATCCAATGGTCTAAATAACTCGAAGCTTCCAAACAAATCATAACTTTATTTGAATACAAAGACCTCTATCAAATAGAAAACTTCAATATAGAAACTAAACAATTTACCTTGGAGGGGGCGGGGGGGGGGGGGGGGGGGGGGTCGGCAGTATTTGACCCTAATTACCTCTTATTATTTTTATCTTCTGAGTATGACTTAATAAATTTTACTTCTATATGACCCTATACCTTGCCACTGAATTGGTACCATCATTCAAAATCAAACATAAGACAAGCAATCATTTCAACCCAAAATAAGTCAAAAGTTTAGACAAGTATAAATATGTAAACAATGAGATAACCAGATCTCTTAACCTGATACAGGTTATATCAAACAACCAACTATATGAATAAGTATGATATATCAAATAAATGAATACACAAGTAATAAACCAGATTGGCACATTTATGTTTCTTCAAAGCACAATGTAGTGAGAAACATCATATCACAACAGTAATTTAGGGTGCATTTGCAAGTTATGAAATCAAAGCAAACAATGTTTAAAGCATTAAATGCAAGCATCATATATTTCATTCCAATCAAAAAATAGTGGTGTGTGCAATGGTCTATTTTGACTATCTCTCTCAATCTCCATTATAGATATCTGCTCCCCCTCTATGATGATACTTTCCCTTAGGATTGTCAATGAGGTCAGAAATATCATGCATCCAACTCATCAAACAAACTAGTAGTTAGCTTGTATCATGATAATAATCATCATATAACCATAACAACTGTTGAATGTAAGAAGTTTGTAAAAATCATGATCATAAGCATAATGCAACAGCTATCAAACGTATTAAATGTTAACCAAATAGAATATACAAATCTAGATCAATTTAAACATCAAATCTGCTAATGATTAACACACAATCTACTAATTAATGTTTCAAATATCCATATGGAAAAATTGGATGTAACAATTTGGCATTAGAGGAAAGCATAGAAACAAATGAGGGTTGAAATTTCTTTTGCATATGTTATACATCCTCAAACAATGCCATCCTCTAGTCCTAAAATTTCACTTGAAATTGATCCTATAGCTCCTCATCAACCTAATAGTAGGGGTACTCATATACATGGTTCCTTTTGCACCACATACTTCTTAAGGGTCCTAGCATAACTTGGAGAGCACAAAATGGGTAGAGCTTTGTCCATGAACAAGTTAGGAGCGCCAGAGGAAATTTTTGACTTATTTAGACCTACCTTTTAATGTTTGTTAGATCCTTGTAATGACAGACATATGGTTGATGTTATTGCCATAGCTGGAAAAGGCCCAAAACTAAAGCTCTAAGGATTGATATTTTAGAAAGGTTTATCATTTTGTGAATCAGTCTTTGCAGACAATGATAGGTTATGTTATTAAAGCATTATGTATGATGGGTGGACTGAATTAGAAAAACATTATTTAATTTTCTTCTCAATCCACCCATCAGGGGTAATGCTTTAATAACACAACCTATGGTTGATTGCGAAGACTAATTATTTACAAGTTTTAAGTCACATAATGATCAACCTTTCTAAAGAACATTTTTTAATTGTCTTCTCTTACCAAATGGATATGATGTTTCTTAAACCTATTGATGGGTTTGACCAAGTAAAGAGCACTCAAATCTTCTATGACATGTTGGAGTCAATTTTATTGAAGGTCGGGGAGGAAAGTGTTATGTGTCTAGGTTGTCATAGATAATGATGCAAGTTATATGGCTGATGTTAGATTTTTGATGGAGAAGCACCTCACTTTTATAACCCCTTGTAGGTCTATTGTATAGATCTCAACTCATTGGAATTGGAAAACTTTAGTGAGTCAAATCTATTATGAACAAAGCATATTACATAACAAAATAATGAAATATATTTGCATCCATAAATTGCTTATCACTTTGATGAGAAAATACAGAGGGAAAGGAGCTTATTTGTCCTTTCTTTCCCAGATTGCCATTAATTTCATTTCCTTCCAATGCAATTGTACATATTAATGTTTGCACCAAATTCAAAAGTGCTAAGGTGTAAATTGGTGAAAGAACAAGTAGCACCAATTTTGGGTTGCTTGACTTGTGGCAAAACTCAGGTCACTCACTAGTGGTGCCAAATTCACCTCAGTATTACAAAGCCAAGGTCACACCAATTTTCACCAAAGTGGAGGGTGTTGCCATTCAAGGTTGCACCAAATCAAAAAGGACAAGATTGGCATCATATCCACCCTAACATTGAACACCAAATTTGTCATTAAACAAAAGAGTGCATGCTAAGGCATAGTTGTGCCAATATTTGAGCCAAATTGGAGTTATACGATAAATATTTCAACTCCAAAAAAAGGCCTATTTCAATGTGTTTGTCTCTAATGAAATTTCACTCCTCCCTTGGTCAATCTATTCAATTAAGTGGGAAATCAAGATTGTCCACATGGGTCAATCCACAATTGACGAATCCTCAACTTGTTTCCTCTAAACATGTTACCATGAGTACATTTAAGATTGTTTGACAAATTTGAATTTATTCAAGTTGACACACAATCAAAATAATTCATGAATGTCTTATGATCCTCATTCATCAACCTAATAAATTTAGTCAATGGATTGCACAAACTAAGAGGTGTAACCAGCCATTCAAATAAAACTTGCTATGATTTAAAAGGTGTGCATAGGCAATACATGTTCCCCTTAAACACACCAGCCCACCAACTGTAGTGTGTGCTAACACTATGACCCTCAAATATGATATAACGATGTGCAAATAAAGAGGATATACTCGCTGAATTTTAAAGGAAAGAAAACTCAAACTCTTTTCTGGGAAAGCACCATGCAAATGAAATAATTTATCTGAGACATGAATAAATTCCATCAATAACTTTTATTATGTTGAAAGGAAATGGAGGAAGTGATAAGATATGTCTATGTTTTTGTTCTAGTAAAATGTCAAAGAAGTATGTGAGAATGCCCTCAACAAGATCTTAACATGTGCCAACGTAATGTCATAGGCCTTCCAAGATATAACATACACTCATTGTGCCTAAAAGCTAGATTGTCTCTCAAGAGAAAAGTGGCTAGAAGCAATATGCTGCAATCTCATAAGATCCTCGACTATGGATGCTCAAGGAAGCTCTGAGTAACGTATAAAAATGCTCCAATGAAAACTCACTACAAAGACTCAATCACTCAATGACTTGTTGATCTTCTAATCAACACTTGATGTTGAAAAGTTCCTCGCATAACCCTATTTAATCTCTACATGAGGGAAATCCAAGGAAATAATACAATGTTAAGGCTTGGAGTTAACTCCTTGTACCCTCAAGTTGAAACCCCAATGAATGCATTAATTATCCTTAACTCTCATATAGAGTGTCATCTAGGCCTAATAATTGCCCACAAAATGATAAGTCCCAAAAATTGTCATTTCCCATGCATTCATGCAATCCCTGTGCTAAAGTCCTCATCTCAATCTGTTTACACGTCCAAATTAAAACCAAAATGAAGAGAAACATGTCAGATTTAATAAAATAAGTGACAAACTTTGAGGGAACCCTCTTAACATGCAACACACAATATATGGGCACTCTTAGCAGGAAACACCTCATAAGAGTGTGCTAACATAGTTCATGCCCTACAAGGAAGGATAATGGAAATTATGCTCCCAAACTAGACATGGAGGTTCTAAATATGCCTAGGATTTATTGAACTCAGTTTAGGAAAATTTTGATTAGGCAATTCACATCACAGAAAGCCATTAAATCAAAATTTTGGCCACTAAAGATCTATTACCTAATTGAATCATGACTAAGTCAACTAAAGATTGTCCTCATTCAAAGCCTATTCATTGAAAACCAACCACACTCATATTTGATCACAAACCAGGAAAGAGTTAGAGAAAACAATGACAGGGGATGGGGAAAAATAAAGCCCTTGTCAATCTTCTAATCACAACAATGTATTCAACTTGATTGTTAGTGGCATAGGGGAAAAGAATAACCTTGACCTAGAGACTTGTTGTCCTTCACAGATGTACATCAGCAACGTTGTTGTTGTGAGGCCAGATTTGCCACAACTTTCTCCAAACGCAAAGATCACTAAGTCATTTGTTATTGGGATCGAAAGAGAATCTACAACTTCCCCTTCTACGTCTTAGTAAACCTCATGCATGCAAAAAGCCACTTCTATCTAGGATGTTTGAGAAACGGAAAATACTTGTGACTTATGGCAATATTTTTATAATCATCCTACAAATGTTATCTAGTCTTTTTTCCAAATATCAGTTCAAAATGTTTCCACTTTTTTAAGGAGTGTAAGAAAAAGCAATGTATTTTTCCTCTCTTTTTTCAATTAAAGAGTAGTGTCATAATCATTTATGCATAAATATCTCTCTGTATAAAAATGGGCTACCAAAATACATTTTAAATATAAGAACCCAAAGACTTGGTCACCTGCACCTTGACAGATATAGGAGTTCTTCATCATTTTCTAGAAAAGTTGAACAACATTTTCTCATTGCCTATTAGAAAGCAAACCACAACCCACTCAAGTGCTCAACAAAGGCATGGATATAACACATTCTAGATTCTCCAAAGTACTACCCGAAAAAAATATATCGATATCACAAAAGGAAATCATAGGTAGCTCTATGCTTATGCATGCAACTATGCTACCTTTTGGGTTGGAGTTTACTACTTTTCTCTAGGTTTTAACTCCCTAGTTCTCTAATAATAAAGCAAGACGCATTCATTTAAACGGGTGGAAAGAAAGAAATTTTCAAATTGAAAAAAAGGAAGAAAATAATTAGGTCTCCTATTAGAAGAAATCTTACAGATCTTTTTGAATGGCATGTTAGCAAAAATTTTCTTTGTGCACTTGCATTGACAAGAACAAGTTAAGAAAGCCAATACTAGTGCAAAAATAAGAATATATTAAATCTTAGTCTTAAAAATGGGCCAAAAAATCAATAAAAGTCATATTTTTGATGAAAAGTGGGATTTAATTTAGGGCACAATTTAACTTTGGAAAATATATATGTGTGTGAAAAAAAAACTTATAAACACCACTTTTTTTAACAATATCATCTCACTATTCAACATTTTACTCCATGCAGTCTTCAGAGGAAGAATTTGTGTCCAGTTCTACACCAGACATGGCAAGACAAGCAGCATTAAGGCTGTTGAATCCTTCTGTCTAGTGACTTTCTTTCCTTGCAGCATTTCCATCAATTTTTTTATTTTTCTCAAATTTTTTTTTGAAATTTTCTCCACCATTAAATTTTTTTCTTTCTAAGAGAAATTTTGTCAGCATCTAGGCTTCAACGAAATCTTACAAACTTTTAAATGTTTTTGCTGTTTTAATTTTTATTTTATTTTGGGAGTCTGATACATTATTCCACTTCTTGTAAGGATGATTATATCGTTGTAGACTCCTGGAATGATTTTCTAAATCCTCTATTGGAAACTATGATAACTAATATACCAAGTTCTCCCAACTTTGTCAAGGTCATGACCAATCTATTCAATAATATACTGATACTTTCCATACTTTTGACTTCCAATTTGAACGTCCAATAAACTGATCAAAGTTTAATTCTGAAGTATAGATCAGGCTTCAGACTGTACATCCAAGCTGATGTGGATTTCCTCCAAATCTCTTGCTTAGGGAAAGCCTTCAAGTATGCATAAAATTTTGAAGTAAAACCTTAGCATAAATCCGTGAATAATAAATTTAAATCTCGGGACAAGTAGCAGAATAAGAACTCCAAATATGGAGAAAATTCAAATTCCAAGCAATAAGGAAAAGGACCCATGCGTCCTTTCCAGAAGAAAAATACACCGCCTAAAGAGCAAAATAAGCAATCAAAGACTAACAAATGGTGCAGCAACACAATCCCAGCGATCAATCTACTGCGTAATATGCTGCTCAGAAAGCCTGCCTTGCAGAGCTCGAAGCATCAAATTCTTCTACGGCGGCACTAGATAAAGGCAAACAGATCATGGACTTTGACCCTAGTGCTATAGTAATATGGGAGTCAGAAGGACTTGATTTCACCTAAAGAAGTTTGAAGATTGAACTTGCCATCCACACCTCGCCGACAACCATTTACCATTGGAAGGTTAAACTCGGGTTTAGAGAAACATGTCGCCTGGTTAAGCTCGGTTTTAAAGAAACATGTCACCTAGTCTACAAAATCAAGCCTTTTCAAGCCAAAGTCCTTTGTGATAGAGTGCCAATAGAGATATGTGATTTTTTACATGCGCAACCGTAGCTTTTCCAACATCATGCAATCTATGAAGTAAATCTGGCGAAAACAGATACCACATACCAGAAATAGCCCTAAGCCTTCTCTTATCAACACCAAGCAATGCAAGTAGTTTTGGTAAATTGTAACAAAAAAATTGTGCTCTTGACGGTGAGACCTCAACTTAAGAAAGACATCCTTGCACTATAAGTTAACATTGCACTTCCTTCAGCAGAAAATAATTTTAAACAAGTAATGGAGGAATACAAGTTTTCTTTCCAATCCCCAATTGGTGTGCCTAAGCAGTGCATAGTAAAGCATACTATTGATTTGATTCCAAGACTACCTCTTCCTAATGCACCATTATAGCCTTGCTTACTCTTAGAGAATGATAGAAATAAAATAACAGTTTCATGAACTTGTGGATAAAGGACACACCAGGTCCAGCTCTTCACCTTGCATCAATCCAATCGTGCTTGCACTACAAAAGGTTGGCACATGGAGGTTGTAGATAAACTACAAAACCTTGAACAAGATCACCTTGAAGAACCGCTATCCTCTTCCAAGGATAGAAAATCTAATGGACCAGCTCTATGGTGTAAAGTTCTTTGCAAAGATAGATCTCAAATTGGGGTACCATTAGATTCCTCTTGAACCCTCAAATGTTTAGAAGACATCTTCAAAGCAAAGGAATGTTTGTTAGAATGGCTGGTTATGCCCTTTGGCTTGACCGATATGTGTAGGAGGTGTTGTAGACCATCATAATAGTATTGTCATGGGTTTTGTAGCCAATATTGTTATGTGATTAGTGACTGTATTATCGGATTTAAGAAGTTTTGTAATGACTACCGTTAGTATGATCAGTTGTTGACGGTTGTGTTTAACCAACAACCGTTGGGTTTTCTTGTCATATAGATAGAATAATGTACATCGGGAAAAGGGCACTAATATTGAGCACTACCTGTGAACAAAGCAGTGAATACTCTCATATTCTCTATTCAGTAATGTGGGATGTATTTGCTATTCTGTAATTTATATTATTTGGTAGTGTAGTTACTCTAACAACAAATTTGTGTGTGTAATGCCACATTTATAGCACACCTCCTAGACTTCATTTGCTACTAAAAAACTTTACCATTAACGATGACAATAACATATGGAGTTTCAAACCAACAACTGATCTGGATGTAAATAAACATAACAATGGTTTATCGTTTGATTGCAGGGAGGGCTACGACCTATTTCAATTAAGTGAATTATTTGTGACAGCAAGGATAAGCCTGTATTGCTAGGAATTAAGAGGCAAAATGGCATGATTACATAAAAATAAGACTTAAAAATGTAGCCATAGGAGTTTTTTAAGAGGGCACGCCAAAAATACCTTTTACAAATTCTAAGTTGTACCCTAAGGATCAAAATGTCCTTTACAAACCTTTCGTTGCATTCTCGCAAAACAGCAGCAATCTGCCCATGCGACCTATCAAAGAAGAATGCCATCGAAAGATATTTTGTACATGATCTATTTTTTATTACATGCTTTGTCAAGAGAAGTTTAATTTTTCACTTATCCTTCTAAGAAGCACCCTGATTTAGATCTGAAAGTATGAATGCACACACAGTGACGCTGCAGCAAATTTGCTTTATCTAGGAAGAAATTGAAACAAGTTTTGCGGAGTTCAATCGCATAGCAAGAGCTTCACACAGAAGATGCCGAGTGGTTACAATCCAAATTCACTTAACATTTTGTATTGCATGACTAATGCCTTTGAGGTAGAGCTACAATAATGCTTTCCTCAAAATAAACAAAAAATTGTTACAGAGTAGCAACTGTTGCAAGCAAGTTTCAATACAAATTCAGAAGCAGGTGTACTACAAGGATTGTTCTCTGGTTGTTCTCGTCCCACTCGTGTTCAGTCATTCGCAATTGTCAATTTCTGGCTTGTCAAGATGTACGGTGGCAAATAGATTTTTCCAGTATTCTTCAGAAAGGATTTATTCAAAATATAAGGCACACTAACTTTAACCAAAAACCAAAATTTTCGATGTTCTCCTCGAAGGATTACTCATTGAGTATTGAAAAGGCCTTTCGGACTTCAATCAATCTTTGGCTTATTGTAAAAGAGGGTTCAGTTTTCTGATTTTCCACTTAAAAGCGAATAATGAAGGATGTGCAGAGGGAAATCAGAGGTCATTTACAAAAGTGTTCATTGTAACAAATGTAATCCACTTCCGATTCTTTTTGGCACTATTTGCCAGCATCTTTTCCCTCCATTAGCACCATAGTATTAATGGCGCCTTCTCCTACCTTCATCCGCACGTTCTTATGAAACCCTTTGCTCACTCGCACTCACTCCTCTGCCTCTCTGCTTTTGCCGCCTCCGCTTCCATTTTCCACCATTGCCTTGTAGCCTTGTGGGCACATTTTTTGTTTTTGCCCTTCCTTTCTTTTGGAGTGATCTCAAGTAGAAATCTCCTTGCTTGTGGCGTCGTCAGAGTTGGAGAATTATGCAATTCTTCACCAAAAACGCGAGAAGGATGTGTCTACAATATCCAATCATAAATCGAACATATCATTCCATCCTTCAATTCCCATTTTTTCTTGAAAAAGGGTTTTGGATTTTCATCAGGTATCGCGAGATTTTCTAGGGTTTCCTTCTCTTCAGACTCCTGCATTTCTTGGCTTTTCGACAGATGATTGCTTCTCCTTTCACGATAATTTCTTGGAAGAGATTTCTCATAAAGAGTTGCTCAAACGTCTGTTGATGAAGGGAGAGCATTTTGGGAAAGCAATCCAACAAATGCCTCGATACAATCAACAAGGCTTGGTTAAAATCAAAAACACAGAAATTCGCAAAATACCAAAAAAAATTCTACAAGGTGGATTTTCAAGATATGATCACCTTACTCAGTCCAGTTGTTGGAAACCCACTGGCCCGTGAGTTTTCACTCATGAATGCATTAGATGATGACTATTGTTTCCACAGGAAAGCCATTCATCGACTAAGCAACAATCATCAGTGATTGCATCAACAAGCAGTTGTGTGAGATGTGTGATTCCATCAATAAGCAGTTGTGTGAGATATGTGCCACAGGTGGTTTTTATATGACTCCATACTTGGTGTATGTTGTAGCTCTTTAGAGGATTTTCTTCTGGGTTATCGAAGACTGGAAGCCTTACCATTACTAACAGGGTATATCATTTCTACACTCAACGTATAAGAAAAGGTGTTGCCCAGCATTTTAGCCGCATCAACAGCACCTTTGTTTTCTTCATTGTCAGAGTGCTAGAAAGTGGCTTTGGCCAAAAAAATTTCAAACGAAGGAGCATTGGAGGTTGCAAAATGGACAAGTTGGTTCAATCCAATTTCCAAAACTCACGTACATTCAAAGTTTTTGGATTCAATGGATGCCCATAGGGTAAAGGTCCCAGCAGTAGGTCACCTGTCAATCGTGGAAGAGAGTTTTCTTTTGGGTGTGTTTCATTATTGGAATATATTAATGTATATAAATATTGAAGTGTACTAGTAGTGGTGCATGTAGTATTTAATACTTACGTTTATTATATAAAATTAAAAGTAATCAATCACATTTTGATAAGTAAGACTTAAATATTGATACTCTAATGCACAATTATTGGTATTCCAGAAGTTAAATTTTGGTCATAGATTTAAAAAATATATTTTATGATCTCTCGTGATAAAATTGGTTATATCGTAAAATGTATAATGATTTAGACCTTCAAACTTTAGTTATAAGTGGTTAAAATGACATATTAAAACGGGTAAAAAATTAAGGAGTCTTTTGTGATGTTATGGCACCTTAATTTATTGTCCAAAGTTAGGATACACCACTACTATGACCTTTCCCCTATCAACTTCTTAGATATGTCGATGATAAACAACTATAAATGAGCTCTACAATAAACTCATTGAAGTGAATGAATTTTTGTACTCAAAGCATAAAGCATGGATTCATTTTCCTATATCGATAAGACATTATACTTGCAAGTCCCTTGTTGTTTACATTTTGATTAAGAAGGACATGTGAATATACCTTGTATTTTCACGAAAGACAGATTACTATTATTATTTTTTAATTGAAAATGCTTTTAATATTAATTTAAAAAATAATATAATATTCAAGGGTTTAAATGAGTATGAGATATAAATGTTCTACGAAGGGGAAAAGGCCAACTAATACAAATCAACCTCTATAAAGGAAATAATCAAGATTATAATAAGGGACCTTTGAGCCTTTCCTTAATCTTTTCGAGTACAATATGTAGAGTGTGCTTCCTGGTATTAATTTGTTCCAATTGCAAACAAACAGAAGACATAATATAAGTTTGTTGAATCGCTGAAATAGTACCTTTCTTAGAATACAGTTATTGACAACAATTTTTCTGAATAGGAAAGAGGATGACTAATCGGCAACTGTTCCATATGATTGTGAGAGTGGAAGGGGAAAAAATGCCTAGTAAGGTAAATTTTTATTGAAGTTGCTAGGAAAGGTAATTTTTTAATGAAATTGCTAGGAAAGAGTTCTAGAATAGAGGAGAGAAGGGAGGACCAACATTGAGAGGAGGATGGGCAGTGCCAAAAGAGGTGAGGAATGATTTCAAGGGCAAGGAAAAAGGTACATTTTTTGATAGCAAGCCCAAGCTTGGACAAAGTTTAACCAATGAAAAGTTTCATATGTAGAATGCACCAACCTAATAATTGACATTTGACCTCAACAGAGGATTACCAAATCATATTCAACACGTGTTTCCATTCATAATTGGAGGATATATACCACTTGGTATTAAAATAATTGTCTAGAGGAAGCAGAGGTTGGATGTGATGAGACAAAAAGCTTAGGGAAGCAGTGTTAATGGCCCCTTGGTTTGGCCATTGCCAATCTATCCAAGGAGGTGTAGGATTGATGGTAATTTTAAGGACTTATAGTGGGATCAATTGTATAAGAGAAGCATAGACGTGATTGAGTTTTGCAGGCAAACCAAATGTATGATGCAATGAGTTCCAAGAGAACTAATTTTTGGTGTCTTTATCCTAAATTGTATTAATGCCATTTTTTGCAAAGGATTTGGCACTAAATTCTCACTGAGTGGCAAGGGGAAGATTATTAGACTGAATTACCCAGTTCCACCAAAGACTAGAGTTCGGATACTCAATCCATGTCAAAGGAATTTGTGGCACCATTGGAGAAGAGGGGCCATTTCCTACGAAATTGCCCAATTACATCTGAGAGGAATAAAACTAGAAATATCAAAAAAATATGCATTTAGGATTTTGTCTTCCTAAGGAATGAAGGTCTAAGAGACTTTTATGAGATGCACTTTGAACTCGTTCCCTAACAAGGATATTTCAGGGCTCGGTACCTTGTGTTGGGAGGATGGGTGTAAAACCGGAAGCACACAATTTGATTACCAAACCAAGCAACTTAATATGCGGAAATTAACCAGATTCACCAAGTAACTAGAATTCAGAATAACACAAGATATGAGAGACAATACACAAATTGTATTAACACTTTATACAGAAAAGAATACAATAAAGAAGATGCCACTTCTTCTCCACCACCTTACAGAGGTTTCCCACACCTCAAGTGAACAGTAATTCTTCTCCCCAAAGCTCTCCCTCTCACAGGTCTCAACACCCAACTCAAATACAGAGTTGGTGTTCACCTCCCGTGCTCCACGCACACCACAAGTGCTCCACGCACTCCACAAGCACTCCACGTGCTCCACAAGTACTCAAGGTACTTCAAGTAGATCTCCCATGAATCTGCAACAACCTGCAATTCAACAGACCATACTTATGGAAGGAACTCCCTTGCCTTCCTCTTGCTCTATCCGAGTACACACCTGTACTCCAAGTAGATCCTGCCTGATACTGCTCCCTGTTGTGTTGCTGTCTGTATGACCTTGCACACCTGCAAATCAAACAATGGTTCTATTCACCTGTGAACCTCGACCTTGCACACACATACACCTGCAGATCAACGATCTTACTTACCATGTAGATCTCCTATATAGGCCATGCAACTGTGACCAAGATCCTACACTCTTGAAGAACCCAGCTGGCTCTCCAATCCAGCACCAACACACCTGGTACTGTGGCACTAGGAGGAATGCACCATAGCTCTACCTCACACACAGAAGGAGCTTATAATTATGCTCTCTTACTCCCTAGCACACTTTTCCAATACAGCCATGAGTCTATTATATAGATCTCATCCAAACAATGATTAGACATCTAATTACCATAATTAGATCCGCAGCTATGAGTCTAAAATTAGCGCTCATCATGCAAACTCTTGGTTCGTTAGCTAACTGCCCGTAAATAGCTCGCAGTCGAACCACACAGGCGACCGACGTCGGTCCCTGTCTGCCTGGGGTCGCCGACGCCGGCCGATATATGACCGACGTCGGTTGCCTTCCTGTCTAACCCTGTCGACGCCGGTTGGCCAGACCAACGCCAAACACTTCAGACACTCAGCAACTCATTCTGCAACCTCCTCCATGTCTGCATCAGTGAAGCTTTTAGCTCCACAATCCTAACAATCTCCCACTTGGAGATAAACAGCTGCACTGTACCTGTACCTGTACTCTGTCTAATCTGTTTCCTGGTTTGTATCCCTCTTCAAGCTCCCACCTGAAGACAACCCACCACACATCCCGTGGTGTACCACCTGTCATCCGAGTACTCTGCCACATCCGAACCTACAAATACATGTAGTGAAGTCCTGACCCTGCATAGCAACACCTGCTGCTGGTCCCTCTCAGAAAACCTGAGAACCCACTTCCCCGAATTGGCTCCTAACTCTCTGACAGCTCCCACTGCATGGGAATACTCAGGTCTATACTAGACCTCATGTGATTTCGGACACTGTACCTGTCCAGCCCTTAGTGTGCTCTGGCTCTGCATCCTGAACCTCGCCAACACCTGATTCACATCAGCTCCCACTCAAGACAAAATCAACCTGTGATCTCCATGCCTCCCATGTCAAAGAATTCCGCTGCTCCAAACTCCTCCTGACATGCCACTGAACTATTCTTACCCTTAGCTCAGCAAAACCCTGTATGTACACCCCTGCTAGCTAGCATACTATCCACATACAGCAACAGAATGATGTCATGACTCATCATCCCCCTGGTAAGACAAAACCACAGTAGTTACCCTGACACTGACTGAAGCCATGCTTCGTCCTCTACCTGTCAAACCTGGTACCACTGTCCTGCAGCTCCTCAAGACCATATACCTGGTCTTCCGTGTCATGTATCCGTTCTCTCTATTCTTCTACTAAGGTATCCGTTCGTCTCTGTGCTTTCATACCTGTTGGCATCTCTACCAAAACACACCTGTCTGGTTCTCCTCCAAGGAATCACATCCTCATCCATGCCAAGCTCACACCTGTTTCCTGGATCCTTCCTGCTCTACAATCAGCAACATGTATAAAGAAGAGGAACAACGAATTTGAGGGCCTACTTACGCCTTCAGTCCTCCGTATGGGTGTTTGAGACTCCTTGACAGCTTGCTGTCCACCCAAAATTCGTTACAGTGACCGACCTCGGTCACCCCACAGTCTGCATCCGACCGACGTCGGTTCCATGCGTCTATACCTGACTACCAACCTGCCTGCGCTGATGTCCCTGCTGCCGACGTCGGTCCTCCTAACCGACATCGGTCTTACATACTGCCGACGTCGGTCTCATGACCGACATCGGTCTTACCCTGCCCGACATCGCCGGCTTCGGTCTGCACATGACCGACATCGGCACCTGTCTGTTCGACGCCGGTTCCTCCTGACCGACATCGGTACCTGTGTTCGCCTGTGAGTGATGACTTTTTACCCGCGAGCTTCTTTGAATCAAAGTCCATGTCCAAACTGCCCTGCTCAGAAGTATCCAGCCACAACCACTGGGTTCTGTCTGCCATCTCCTCCATAAACACCAAGGCTTTCCAGTTCTTAAGCCTGTCAAATATATCTGTCTTCCGCTTAAGAACATGCATCTCCTTCCTGCTCATGTGACCAAGCCTACGAAGCCACGTCTTCGCAACAAAAGAAGAATCAGTAATATAAACAAGTAGATAAAGGATACCTGTTTTCTTACCACCAGCTAATTCAAGTGCATCCGCTGTGAGAGTTCTTGTGCATCTCTCATCACCCAATCTTTCTGAAGAAATTAGCCATATCTCCAAACCTGGGACCTGCATGACCTTCATCAACACCTGTGTGTTGGCCGCCTGCAATTTCAGCTTCACTTCCCCTTTGCCAATTCTTTGGCAAGGCTCACCAGCTCCTCTACCTGGAACTGCATGGAAAGAGGCAACCGAATCTTTTATCCAAGATTCAACTTTATCCAAGAAACCTGCAAACACATCCTGTGCAACAACACCTGCTACATCTGTATCTTCAGTTTCTTCATGTTGATCTGCTACCAACCAGCAATAATCTTTTACCTGCTCTTTCTTTCCATAGGACCGTGAGTGACCATCTGTGCTTTTCAACTCCTCCATTCTTAGCTTACTTTGATCTGCTGTTGCTCTACTCCCACTCGATCAGAAACCCCTGAGAGTGCCCTGTAACCAAACACAAAACCTGCTTCCTCCAACCTCAGCTCTGATACCACCTGTTGGTATCAAGCTCAAGAACCTACAACCAAGGCTCTGATACCACTTGTTGGGAGGATGGGTGTAAAACCGGAAGCACACAATTTGATTACCAAACCAAGCAACTTAATATGCGGAAATTAACCAGATTCACCAAGTAACTAGAATTCAGAATAACACAAGATATGAGAGACAATACACAAATTGTATTAACACTTTATACAGAAAAGAATACAATAAAGAAGATGCCACTTCTTCTCCACCACCTTACAGAGGTTTTCCACACCTCAAGTGAACAGTAATTCTTCTCCCCAAAGCTCTCCCTCTCACAGGTCTCAACACCCAACTCAAATACAGAGTTGGTGTTCACCTCCCGTGCTCCACGCACACCACAAGTGCTCCACGCACTCCACAAGCACTCCACGTGCTCCACAAGTACTCAAGGTACTTCAAGTAGATCTCCCATGAATCTGCAACAACCTGCAATTCAACAGACCATACTTATGGAAGGAACTCCCTTGCCTTCCTCTTGCTCTATCCGAGTACACACCTGTACTCCAAGTAGATCCTGCCTGATACTGCTCCCTGTTGTGTTGCTGTCTGTATGACCTTGCACACCTGCAAATCAAACAATGGTTCTATTCACCTGTGAACCTCGACCTTGCACACACATACACCTGCAGATCAATGATCTTACTTACCATGTAGATCTCCTATATAGGCCATGCAACTGTGACCAAGATCCTACACTCTTGAAGAACCCAGCTGGCTCTCCAATCCAGCACCAACACACCTGGTACTGTGGCACTAGGAGGAACGCACCATAGCTCTACCTCACACACAGAAGGAGCTTATAATTATGCTCTCTTACTCCCTAGCACACTTTTCCAATACAGCCATGAGTCTATTATATAGATCTCATCCAAACAATGATTAGACATCTAATTACCATAATTAGATCCGCAGCTATGAGTCTAAAATTAGCGCTCATCATGCAAACTCTTGGTTCGTTAGCTAACTGCCCGTAAATAGCTCGCAGTCGAACCACACAGGCGACCGACGTCGGTCCCTGTCTGCCTGGGGTCGCCGACGCCGGCCGATATATGACCGACGTCGGTTGCCTTCCTGTCTAACCCTGCCGACGCCGGTTGGCCAGACCAACGCCAAACACTTCAGACACTCAGCAACTCATTCTGCAACCTCCTCCATGTCTGCATCAGTGAAGCTTTTAGCTCCACAATCCTAACACCTTGGGTGACTCTTGCAAACCATTTAGTGGCAAGACATTTTATTTATTGTAGTGGATCAATGATTCCAAGCCAACCCACAACTTTATGCTGAGTACAAAACTTCCATGAGATGGCTGCCACATACCTTTCTTACCAGATTTGTTACTCCATAGGAAACCGTGGGCTAGTTCTATAAGTTTTTCATAAGCTAATTACAAAAAAAACAACAAGATGAGTAGTATGCTTGGTTGGCCAAAAAAATGTGGTTGATAACAATCAATTTGTTTGGTAGAGATAAAAATTTACACGACCAATTTCCCACCTTTTTCTAAATTTTACTAAGCTTCCAATCCCACATATCTCAAGGGGAAAGGTGAATGCCAAGCAAAACACCTAGGCAACATGTAATCTTCCCATGGGGAATGATGTTCCAAGTTGAAGGGATCCAAGCCAAATTTGGAACACTTTTGATGAAAATGACTTTTGCTTTATGGCTACATGGCGTGGATCTAGGCAAATCATAGGATACATCAAGAATAGACTTGACATTAGTAATCTCTTATTCAATATTCTACAAAAAGAGGAGATAATCATCAACAAAATGAGTTAAGAGTATAAGAACCTTGCAAAAGAGTAGTTCCTTTCAAATATCCTTGGTGGTGAGCTCATTGGAGCATATATCCAAGGGCATCAACAACCAGCACATACATAAAATAGGTGAGTGGACAGCCTTGACAATTGGACCTTTGGAGGTCAAAGGATGTGTGAGGCTGCCATTAACCATGACATGACTTGAGCCTATGCTTCAGCGAAGATCATTTAGATATGATGTCTAAAACAAGGACCGAATCCTAGCCTCTCCAACATCTTGAGAATAAATCACCAATGAATCTAATCTTAAGAGTATAAGAACCTTGCAAAAGAGTAGTTCCTTTTAAATATCCTTGGTGGTGAGCTCATTGGAGCATATATCCAAGGGCATCAACAACCAGCACATACATAAAATAGGTGAGTGGATAGCATTGACAATTGGACCGTTGGAGGTCAAAGGATGTGTGACGTTGCCATTAACCATGACTTGAGCCTATGCTTCAACGAAGATCATTTAGATATGATGTCTAAAACAAGGACCGAATCCTAGCCACTCCAACATCTTGAGAATAAATCACCAATTAATCTAATCTTATGCTTTGTCAAAATCAATTTTGACTAATAATGCAACTTGATCAGAATCTTCAACCCATTGAGCAGTTTTTGATGCATAGAGAAGATTATCCAAAATGTATCTACCTTTTAAGAACCTGGTTTGCTCAAGGTGAACAATATCCTAAGCTATAGTTTTTAGTTTCATAGCAATAGCCTTTGAAATAATTGTGTAAGATACAATAAGGAGTGTAATGGGATGCTAACTACATATCTTATTCTTGTTTCCAAATTTTGGGATTAGTTTGATCAGGCCATGATCAATGACAACCCCCAAGGATCAATTGGCCTTTGCCTCCTTATAAACATTAAACAAGTCCATCTTGAGGGTAGGCCATAGAGCTTGGAAGAATTCAACTAGAATCCCATCCAAGTCGGGGGCTTTTTCGATCTTCATTGTCCAAAGGGTTGTTTCAAGATCAACTAAAGTGAGATGTTGTTCAAGAAGGTGGCCAATACCCTGGTCTACTTTTCGAGGAATACATTGTTGCAGCCATTCTTCCATACTCCTCAAGGTAGTGTTCTTCCTAAAAGAGATTAATATAATGCTAGAAGAAAACACCCTTAATATTAAGATTTTTGATGTTTCCAAAGTCCATAAGAGTGAGTAGTGCAGATTTCTAAGTAAAATTGTGTGTTGTATTTTTCCTTGACGCATTTCAAAGCACAACCTATGATTCATCATCAGGAATTAATCATGAATCACAACTTGTGATTCAATTTTTGATTTATAAGGAAGACATAGGTTGAATCACAAGTTGTGATTCATGATTAATTCTTGATGATGAATCACAGGGTGTGATTCAAAATGCATCAAGCAAAAATACAACACATAGTTTGACTCAAAAACCCGCACTACTCACCCTTAATATTGTCAAGTGATGGTGTCTATGTTCCATCCTTAATAATAATGGTTGAAATGTGTTCATGGCAATGTTTATATTTCAAATATTTGAAGAAGTATTTAGAGCCACGGTCACCATGTTTAATCCATAAAATATGGGCCTGTATGTTAGCACCTCATACTTTCTTAAATCAGTTTATGTTTGGGCAGCAACAACTTGTAGGAAGATGTCATGAGGATGATCATCAAGATTTAGGCATTGTTGACTAAGCTTATGTTTTAGATTACGTTCTTTCTTCCTTCTCTCTTTGGCCATAAGCCTTGCATATCCTCTTAGGAACCTAATTGTTCTTAGCACAACAACTTCCCACCATAAGATCCATCCAACAGATGAAGTGGGTCGGGGTTGTAGTTCCCAAATTGCAAAAAATTGAGCAATATAGTGTGTGGAAGAGAGATGGAAAATATTTAGCTTAAAGGGGAGTTGATTGTAGGAAGGCAGAGAAGGTGCCAAGTTGAATGAGCATGAAATAGGGAGGTGATCAAATAGAATAGTGTCATTGAGAGTGGTAACATGAGGAAAGGCAAGGAGTGACTTCACAAATGTGCTAACATAAAACCTATCAAGTATGTTGAGTCACCTTTGATATCCAACTTGATTATTGGACCAAGTGAACCAACTGCCTATTCATGAAGTTATACATCCAAAAAGTGGGTCAAAGACTCCCAAGGAATTGTGATAATGTAACCATGCCAAAAATTCTTCAGTAGAGAGAGGAGATGATTGAGACCAGTTGCAATCTCTTTTGTATTCAACCATGTTGAAATCGCCTCCTAAGATCCAACCACAGGAGGAAGATTGGAGTTCATACAATTACAAAGATTAATATGTTTTGTTATTATATTTGGGGCATAAATTGAGCAAAATCAAATGGTTCTCTCCTCAACATAAATCGTAGCCCAAACACATCTATGGGCAGGGTCTTCACCGGTAGCAATAACCTTAAGAGAAAGGGAGGCTGGTAATAATAGAACTGCACCTCCTCGTTCATCTTCATGAGAGGTATAATAGGGCGAGAGGTGCTTATTTATGCAATGTATGCTAAACAATATAGTTTGGCCCCCAACTTTAACCTCTTGGAGGAAAATAACTTCAAAAGGATGAACTTGTAATACCCTTTTGACATGGACTATCCGTTTAAGGAGGGTGAACCCTCGAACATTCCATGAGAGAAGGGAGAACTTCATGATACACCACCAGAGGGATGTTTTTTGTCGTCATTATTAGTAAGGTGAAACATTGTAATCATGATTGGGGATGGGAAATAGAGATGCATTTCTTCCAACACATTTCATTGATTGAGATCTCTCCTCACCATCATATCTTCCCTTAGTCACTTTGAGCGAATCTTCAACATTAGACCCAGTTCCTTTATGATTAGGGACCTATGTGGGGACTCTACTTTTTTAGGAAGATCTACTTCTTTTTCTAATAGCCTTCCAATTGTCATGAAGGTAAATATCATTTACTTGAGTTTATGGAACAAATTCAAGAGTTGTGTTAACAAGGAGAAGTTGAGTGTCATTATTCTACAAGTTAGGGCTGGGAGTAGAGGAGCTAAGGTTATTCAAGGGCAAAGAGGCTATTGTTGGTGGAACCAAGGGATGGGTGACAGAAGTCTTGGTAGAAAGCTTATCAATCCTCTATTGCTTGAGCTTGTGTTTAGGGTAGTCCCAAATTAAATGACCATCTTATCGACAATAAAAACATGTGTTAGGTTTATTGAGGTAAACAACATGTTGGAGTTAGGGAAATCTGGGCCAAAAATCCAAATTGAAGTAGGCAATGGTTGCAAAAGGTCCATTTCAACGCAGACTCTAGGATGATTTTGGAGGCCTAAAAATTTGTCTTTATCACTTTTACACCAAAGGACATTACCCAATTGACTAGTTAACTCACAAAGAAAGGGTTTGAAAGCTAGGTTAAGGAAGGGAAATTCAATGTGCATGGGATATTGTGATCAAGATGGCCCTTGAAGGTGAAAGTTGAGCTTCCAACATAGAAGATAGCATACCTAGCCACAAATAACTCATGTGACATATTGAAGAGTTGTCTGGCCAAAATCAGGGGAAGCAAAAATAACATAAACATATCATTTGCCTAACCCCCTTATAGAGTCTATTTTCCACCTCCTAGTATCCTCCCAAACCTAGCATGTCCATCTATAGAAGTCACTTTTAGAAGGAATGTCTCTAAAGAAAAAAACACAACTGTATAGTGGGAAAATGTTTGCAAAGACCTCAACAAACTCATCGGGTAACTGAAATTCAAAAGCCTTACCTTCTTGATGATGTCCAAGGTCATTGAGTCCACTAGTGGTCGCTCTTGAA
The DNA here is from genome assembly GCA_037957365.1 of Torreya grandis. Lineage (NCBI taxonomy): Eukaryota > Viridiplantae > Streptophyta > Pinopsida > Cupressales > Taxaceae > Torreya > Torreya grandis. The sequence goes on from JARHVA010008467.1 coordinate 117,020, forward strand.
CTATTGATTTATTTTGATTTTAGTTGTGTTGTATTCTCGGAGGGAGGGTGGACATCGACATTCATCCATTCTAAACTGTATAAGTTAGGGTTTTTCTACTCTCCCCTGGACTTAGGGTTTTTTCTACGTTGATGACCTTCTAATACTACCTTTGTCAATCAAGTCACTAGGGTTTTGAAGAGAGTTTCTTAACTTAGGATCAAATAACATTTGACACTGAGGAGTTGATGGTGACTAGGGTATCTCCTACATTTAAAATATTCTAGACGTTAGTCAGGGCAATTTTGAATTATGCTCAGATATCCATCATTTTTAAGATATTATATTTTGATAGCAAGTGTATAACAAAAGGCCTTCTTAGTAATGTTCATCGACATATTCTTTTTTCTATAAGGTTATTGGGTGGATTGTGAAGATGATATTGAAGTGTGTTGTGGGGATTACATTCGGATGACTTTGGAACAAATTCTTAGATTAAATCTAAAATATGTTCCTAAATGATTATTGATGATGATAGATATCTTCAGTCTCCTACTTATTTACAAAATAAAATCTTCTTCGAACATCTCCCAATGATCGGCCAATCTAGCTCTAAAGGTGTTTCATTGGAGGTGCAAACCAAAATTGTGATAGATTGCTCATTATCATAGCTTGTAAAAAAAATTAGGGAATGCACCAAAAAAGTTACTACCACTAGAAATGGCTCAATGGGTTGTGGATCTTCATCAAGGTCACCTTCAAAATAGAGAACTCTTGCTCTTGGGCATTCATCATTTGTTGTGAGAAATGTCTCTCATTTTGTTGGTTTTATTGGCAATTCTAGAAGTCAAGAGGATCCTAATGAAGATAACTTGTTTGCTCATGCTTGTCGAGGACAACTTTCAAGACTTGTGAAGATCACATTCAAACAACAAGTTCCACAACAATAATTAGAATGCAAACTAAATTATTTTATTTATTTCAAGAAAGCTTACATAATAGCAAATGTTCGGTTACATTGTTATTTTACACACAAGCTTTAACAAGATTTTTTAGCATATCAAACTCAACCACCTACAGGCCCAACTACCTAAACCAAACTAATTAACATTTAATTGCTTTTTAATTCTAAAGTGAATCTACTAAATCTAAGCAGGTTGTCTCACACATGAGATATATGCCTTGAACTAACAACACCTAACCACAAACAAAATAAGATTTGGACAACAAGACCCAACAAACCCCCCTTGATCCAAAGGGGATCAAAAGATGATTTATATGAAATTATCTAATATTATCACAACGTACCAACTAGCCCTCTATAAATCTAACAATAATCAACCTATGTCGACATATCTACTACAGCCACAGTCGCACTTCATGTCCCATGTACCCTATGACACTACTTGACATGAAGATGAGCATCATCCTAGGAGTATTCATCCCTTTGATTATTTGCACTTGTACTATGATATGAGCATCATCATGGGAATACTCGACCACATCGATCCATGTCTAAATGACAATTTTGTACCTCATGTATGGCACATATTACATGATGCCCAACAACTCTAACCGCTTCGTAAACACTAATATTTCTAACAACCCTTGCCAACATGTACAATCACCCAAAGACTAGTCAAAACCAAGATAGTATATTTCACCTATTAGACGAGAGGTGAGAAGTCTACACAACAAAAAAACACTAGATAACTAGTCTACTCCTCATTGCAAAAGCTCAAAAATAAGTGATAAAAACTAGTAACAAGTAGAAAACTCAAACAAAACTGGCCAAACCAAAAAATTTATGTCATCACTTTCCCTAGTTTTGAGTTAGCAACGAATTCAAGTTGGGTCTTTGTAGGCTCTGTAAATCAAGTCGATCACAAGGCACATGTAAATCTCAAAATGCAACTCATTTGTCTCCAACAACAGTAGCGGCGGGAAAGCACAATGTCACCTACATGGTGTTCTCATAAGCATTACCAATTTTCAAACTCAACACAATACTAGGGTATAGATACGAATGAAAATCACCACTTATACATTCCAATCTCCTTGTTTCTTCATTTTAATACATTTCCTTCAAAAACACAAGGGAGGATTTCCAAATTACAGCTACCTCTTATGATGGACTTGGAATGTTCCAAAACCTACAAAATGAGTGTTCATACGCCTACCTTCATATAAAAAAGCAAAATGATGAAAACTACATAGGCATAAGCTAAGTGCAATGAAAATGACAAGATCTTAAAATTTTAGTTTAGCACCTAATGAGAATGGATCTCATGACCTCTTAAATTCTTAGTGGCTTTGCTTTCGACGACTACCACTTTTTCTATGTAAATACTTAATTTAGAAAGGCTAAACCCAATAGCTAACTCACTTTATGCAAAATAAAGTGACCAAAAGTTAAGCCGGAGTCGAACCTTATACCTTTGTTTTCCAATGACTTCACAACAAGCTTTGACCAACTTGGCTAAACTTCTACGTGAGATGATATTTGCAAGAATATTAAATTAACCCTTCAATTAAAAAAATATGCATCAATAAAAATTCATGGAACAGTGAAAACAAGCAACATTGTGGCAACAACAGTAAATAATTTCACCGATACAAACTTTTATGGGACCCACAATAAATTCTTATGCTTTTGTTTTAACCTTTTGGCCACATATATTATCAGCTATTAAAGTCATGCATATATCAAAACATCATTTAGAAGAATGATGGTGCTATAGACGAAAGAATGGCAAGTTATAGACAAAAGGATGGCAGATTTGTTAGACATAAAATGCTTTTGAAAGGTTTTGGCAGTAGATTTCACTTCTTGGTCTAATTATCCCTCTTCCCACACCCCAAGGAAGACTTCTTCACACGCCTCAACAATTTTTCTAATGCATTTAAACATTTTCAAGGTTTTCCAACACACTTTACAGGATTGATAGCACTTCATTAGGGGTTTTTAATGCTTTTGTTAATTTCCCAAGCTCTTTTAGCAGTCTTCAACAATGAATATTCTCCCACTTAGAAAATTATGACAATCAATTTTAATCAAACGCCACATCATAAATCACCAACGCATTTAATGGTTTGATGAAAATAAAACTCCATTTCAACAATGCATTTTCTTAGAGCATCATGCCTCCTTTTTGCTTCACATCCTTCAAGCCCTTAAATATATATATTCATAACTTCCAAGGCCCTAGAAGAATTTTCAGCACTTCAAACAATATCCTCAACAAAATTTTAGCACTCTAGCAAACCAAAAAAAAATGACTTTATCAAACCAGAAAAAAAATTCCCCGGGGAGCATAACAAACGACTCAACAGTCTTCTAATGCTCCATGTACAATCTAACACTTTCAATATATTTGTGATCAAACAGACTTTGCATTTTAAAAAAAAGTTTTCAAACAATCAACAACTTTTTCAATTAATTCTTCTCAAACAAATATATTGAATTTGCTCTTATTGTTGCTCTCAACAAATTTTCTTGTTCTTAATTTGATGTTAATTTATCATTTAATGTATTTCTCAAACGAAAATATATGCACAAAGTAATTCTCCAACATCTTCCTTACAGACATAATAAAATCACTCACAACAAAATAAGAAAAATGAAAAAGTTGATTTTACTTGCTTCTCCACATTTCTTCACCCCTAATTTTTTCATCCTTCTCATAGCTCATTTTCATTACGGCTATGATGCTATTGTTAGAATGCAAAATACATGATTTTATTTATTTTGAGAAAGCTTACATAATAGCAAATGCTTGGTTACATTGTTCTTTTTTATACAAACTTTAATAAACTTTCCTAACATACCAAACTCAACCACTTATGGGCCCAACTACTCAAACCAACCTAATAACATTTACTTTCTAATTATAAAGAGAATCTACCAACTCTAAAGGGGGTGTCTCACACATGAGATGCATGCCCTATACTAACAATACTTAACCACTAAAAAAATAAGATTTGGATCACAAGACCCAACAAAAGCCCCTTACCTCAATGTTGACCCCAGAGTTCGCCCAGAGTTCAACTACCTCTGCTATTTGAGATCAAGTACAAGTGTGTGCGCAACGAATTCAGCCAGAAACCAATGTCAGTTCTTGAAGGTAGAAGAGCCCAGTGCATGCCTATGAGACTTAGCAAATAGCCCATGTGTGTGGTCTCGACAAAGCAAATAGGGAAACGATGGAAGTGACCACATGTTAATTTCAGACCCTTTCAAGTCAGCAAAAAACACGAGGATAAAATGGAGTAATGACTTGCAGTTAGTCCCTGACATGCAGTTGAGAAGCGACAGCAAACAGCAAGGTCAATGACCTCAAGCCAAGCATAACATGGATTGCCAAGTTGACTGCGTTCACAATCACTGATAATTGAGGCAGTTGAGTTGTGTTGACGCATATAGGCATTTGGAAACCTATAAAATGCAGGGACCTAAGGAGGAAAAGAGAGCGGATGAGACATAATGAAGCGTTGCCAAAATGTCGATAGAATTCTGAAAGAGATCAAAGAATAAGGAAATGTTGTCGAAATGGATGCATAGTTCTGAAGCAGGAGAGAGGAATGTTAGATAGTTGTGATATTGTTAAGAGCCATTGAGCATCTTGTAATACTTGTAATCATGTTTAACAAGCAATGAACAAGGTTATTATTGTGGTGGTTGTGTTTGGTATGACCTCTGAGCATTGTTAATATGTTAAGTCTAATGCCACTATTCCAATTAACGATGACTTGTTTATTAAAAGAATGAATTTATAGTTAGATTAATGCTTTTGTCTTTGTTCATATGAATTACTTAGATAAACTAATATTTATATGCTTCATTTATGTGTATGTCTAGTTTGCAGCCATGTGTTGCGATGATAAAATAGAGCAAGATCTCAGAACTCTTGCACGCACAAAGGGATGCACATGAGATAATGTGCAACTCGCCATTGCCAACTAACCATGACCCAACTCAGTTACCTCTCTTTGAAACTCAAGTGAGCGTGTGAGCACGACTCACATGATATCCCAGCATATAAGGAAAGATAAATGTTCAGATGTGCACGAGAATAGCGCCCAAGTGACCATTATACTAGCCAACACTCAACATGTGGTAACTTCTCCCCCTCAATTTCCTATTGTAGTCAACACATCAGTTCTAATTGATAACATGACTCAACAATTCATAGCTTCTGATCATAGTCAAGGGCATGCCTCTTCTTCCTCCATATCTCCCAAATTCATAGTTGTTGCCCATCAATCACCATTGTGACCTCCTATGAATATGCTCAGTGAAAATGCTCAACCTTAAACGTCTCAACATACCCAATTATCTTTTTCCTCTCCCAAGGAAGTAGGGACTTCTTCTAACACCGAAGTTCAAACTAACAATGTGGTGGGTAATACTCCAAAACAAGGTGATGCTAAGGTCAAAAAGAAAAAGCAAGTTGTTAAGGCTTATGTTCCTACCTTATGTTCCCAACTTTTATGTGTTTGCATCCTTGTTTTATCAACAACTACCAAAAAATCCAAAAACAACATCAATGATAACTATTGATGAGTATGGTGCCAAATTTCTTGAAGTGGCAACTCCAATTGGAGACGAAAAAAGTAAAAAAGATTTCCCAAGACCATCACGGCAAAGAATCCCTCTTTGGGAAATCTATTGCAAAAGGGGACATCAGTAATTTGAAGGATGTTTTGAATACAACAATTGAGAGAATGGAAAGAGGTGGTGAAGCAAAAGATGAGCTAAACAAAAAGCTTCGTGTGTTTTGGTTATATATACCCAATCTTGCAAATACCTCTATTGCTTCAATTCTTCCATCAGTTTAAATTATGGGGATTGTATAACGATGTTATCCCAATTGTTGGTGAATTGGAAAATTATGGCAAAACAACGAAGGCTTGTATTAAATGGTGGTTGATGCAAGGGATGAAAAAAAATGATGAAAAATTGAAGATCAGTGAAAAAGTAACTACTAAACATGCTAAGGTAGATGAGGAAATTCAAAAAATTGAAGAAGAATTGTTACTTTGAAATAATATAAATATTGAGTTATATGAGACAGGTGTAGCAAATGTCAATCTACTTGTTTCTAAGGGAATTTTTTCAAAGTGTGAGGATGATGATTAGTTTGATAGGCAAGAATCTGTCACATGGAGGATTGATATATTTAACTTTGCATTAAAAGCATTTGACAATATCCAATCAAAGAACATTGATGCAATTTTAATGTACAGAGATCTATCAATATGATTCCTTATGACCTCTTTGATGACAAAGATGATGCACAATCTCCTATGGAAATCAGAGAGGAGTTTACCAAACGAATCAAGGGTTAATTGGTGAAATCGTCTTCCATGTCATTTTGACTCCATCATTTGTTTGATGAAACCAAAAAAGCACATTTAGAATTGATAAATTTGCCAAATAAGAATATAGACATACAAGGTACATGGAGAATTAGAGCAATGTACACTTAAGCTCCGAGAGAACACAATCATAACCAAAGCAATGAAAAGGTTTAGAATACAAACCAAAAATGGATGCCCAAAAGGAAAGAACAACTGAGTTGCCCAATGACAATGTGTTCCCTATTCCAATGGATGACTCATCAATTAAGAAATCCACTTAAAAGTGGTATCAATATAATGATTTACTTTATTTCTCTTTTATATTCTTCGAGTTCATAATATTTGTAATATTCAAAAAGTAACCTTTTAATGACTTGAAAGTTAGTTATGGGTAGTTACTCTTGGTCATTAGGGATATAAACAAAACCTTTGTTGTATGTAAATAGACTTTATAACAATTAACACATTTTTGTAGTGGATATATATGTAATGAAATTTTATGTCATTAATATAAGGAAATATAAAATTTGATATTGAACAATGTAACATTCTTAGTTTTGTTCATGATGTTATGATTTTTAATATTTGGCAGTACATAATTTCCACTCTAGGTAGATTTTCAGGATGTGTATTGATGTTGATAATCAAAATCCCTATCTTTCCTTTCTTCCCACTTACAAATTAAACACTCTGATTATTAATAATGTAAGTGGATTTTATTTCCCTCTTATTTTCATTCACATGCAAAACCCCCATACAATTTTGTTTGCAAATTTGTGAATATTGTAAATTATTTTTTGATTTGAATAAAAGGAACCTTCCCATAAAATACGGAAGGGTCTGTCTCATTCACTGTTGCAAAACATCATATGTTGCCAACAGTACCACTATCAACAAACATCGGACTTCACCAATTTTACCAACGGTTTCTCTCATCCCCTATATTTGTTTTTGTTTTGTTCTTTTCCCTTTCTCTAATGATAATGCATTGTTTTTTTTCCCTATCTCTAATGATAATGCAAATCTAATTTCTAATTGTCATCCACACAAGTGCCTAAGAATGAAGCTATTATTGGTTTTGCCAAACAAGGCCAAGAAAGTGCTTTGGTACCATGTTATGTTATTAACCTGAAATCCGCTATCATTATTGAAAAATCCTACAGCTAATATATTTTGAAATATCATTTTCAAATTTTTGAAACTCAAAACACTTAATAAACAGATATAGATCACTTGGAAAACAAGAACGCTGGAATCAAAATCCCATCAAGAAATACCTTTTTTCTTACTAAAATACAATTTAAAAATATACAATATTTAACAATAAAAAAGTGGCATTCATAAGCAAGTGTAAATTATGAGCAGATTCGCAGGCTATATTTGACCTAGGTATAAATCATTCAGACAATCGATGCCAAAAATATTCCCAAAAACATATTCTACAATAAGCTTGGTTAATAATTCCTTTCCTACAATTTTAATGTAGTTTGCAATCAGCAGAATAATTGTAAAATGTTTACTTACTAAGTTCTCTTACTAAGGCTGCCACACAATATCAACACCTCATAAATCCTATATAGGCTTCCCTGGTTCAATTCATTCATTGTAGGGTGGCATGTACACAATTGGAAAAATTAATAGTCTTTAAACATTGTATCATATCGGAAAAATATTTCGTACAAAACTAAGTGCGAAGTTCATGCAAAACTAGAAAGTGCGAAGTTCATGCAAAACTAGAAAGTGCGAAGTTCATGCAAAACTAGAATACCTTCTATCAACAGGTCACATGATCATGATGACCATACTACCATACATCAGGAACCTGCTCAAGGATCAATTTGTAGATGAGCATATTGCATATGCGCGCCCATGGACTTTTGGAAGCAATAAACACGGATCAAGGGATTACTTTTGGATGCAATTCACATGGATCAAGGAATCCCTTACTTTGTTGATTTGGTTGTTTAATTATTTTAATAGGTATATTTCGTTGTCCACTTAATTTCACAACAAACATTTAAAATCCTATTTATGTTCCCTTATATCAAGTTAATCTTTGATTAATATTATTACATTTCATTCACAACAATTGTATTTCACTTCGGAAGCAATTGGTTCGTTATAACATGAGTAAAATGAAGTAAATATGCATTCATCCGGCCCATGACTATATATCACCTAACCTAACAAAAGGCTTGAGATTTGGTATTATTCGCTCAAATCTTCACCTTCTTTCTTGGTAACAGCTAGCTTATGTAAAATTACATTAGTTTCTAAGATGATCACAAGAAAGACCTTCCCTTAAGTTTTGGAACAATGTAGAAAGCTTGCTTGAGATTTCGCCACCAAGGTTGTTGACCACATTTGAAGCAGTAATTCTGGCTCAGTTCTCACCCAACTAGCATCAGAAAGCTAGGTAACAATATGGTCATGATCCTAATTTAGAATATAGTGCAGTCTGTCTGATGTTTTCACAATCATTATACAATTTATGTAACCATAAATCTAACTAGTTGATATTCGACGATAGATGCCTGGTGCTGTCCCCGTACTTTTTAGACTTTCGACTTTATATTTTTATAGAAATTGCTAATAGCTGTAGTTGCATTGTTGAAAGTCGAACGGATCATACATTTATTGAATTTAACATGTAATGCTCATATTGGATAATGACAACTGCATATGTGCACATTGCAATCACTGTTATTTGGACTTTGTGCAGATTGAAATGATCCTAGAAGGACTATTGCTGTAACAGTGTAATCTTCAGCCATCTATGACCGACAAACTGAATTTTGCACCAAAAAGCTCAGGCTGCTGCAAATCTGGATCTGCAGCTATTGAAAGACTCGAAATAAAGAAAGGTTTACAAAGCTAAAAAACAAACTGAATTTTGAACCAAAAAGCTCAGGCTGGTGCAAATCTGGAACTGCAGCTATTGAAAGACTCGAAATAATGAAAGGTTTGCAAAGCTAAACTACCAGAAAACAGAAAAAATTGAACATCTGCAACCAAATTTGAACACATATTTGATGAAATTGCAAATTCCCAAGGACTGATGCAAACTGGAAAATTCTAATAAAATTTGAAAATTACTATAAGTGGAAATATGAAATTTGCTTTCAACTGGAAACTAAAATTACAAAAAACAGAAATGTTTTTCTTTTAATTTGTATTTTTTTTACTGGAAAGAAAAACATAACTAAACACATGGATGGAAAACGTATCCGACATTACATGAAAAGAAGCTTAAGAGACTTACCATCCTAAGAGGGGTGTTGATGCACTCAAGCAAAATCCAGGGCCGTATGAAAACTGTCTTTTGCACAACATAGCCTTCAGACTTGCGCACAAGATCTGCTTTCCTCCAAATTTGCCCCTCGATGCTACCGAAGAGTCTATTTTAAACATTTTCCCCAATTTAGCTCTTTTGCTTCTTGCATGTGGGATAATTTCTAATGCACCCACAAAAATAGCCCCAATGGACCCGCAAAAATTGGTCCTAATGGGTCCACAAGATACACTTTAAAAGAAAATTTCTGTCCCCACTAACTTAAGTGCACAATATTTTGGATTCGTAACAGTCCTCCCCTCGCTGCCACCCCCTCCTTGAATTTCAGCTCCCCAAAGCAATTGTGGTGTTGGATGTTGCAGTACCTTATGGGCCTTCAGACATTGCGTCTTCCAGGTGAAGATTCTCCCATTGGATGAGATACTTGGATAAGTACCTTATTCCTCAATTTCTTTCATAGGCCATGATAACAGACTTCACCATCAAAAAGGTGGCAAGGTATCTGAAATTCTAACATTTTACCCTACTACTTTTCTTCAAACTGCAACATGGAAGGTATCGTGCACTCAAGTTCTCGTCCACAGCTCAAGTGTGTATGCAACCTTTCCCGCTCGTGCCAAGGTCTTGAAATGCCCATAGTATCGATACCCCCATATTTCTTTGTTGCTTTCCTTCGAGAAATTTTGCTTGTAGGACTGTCACATCAAGAAACCCCAATCACCCACCTCAAATTATCTCACTTCAATGCTGGTCCTGCTGAGATTTCATCCTCTCTTGGACCAATTTAAAATTCTCCTCTAGTTGTTTTAAAATTTGCTAATTTCCTCCAATGAAATAACGGATAGTTGGCATTTAGATTTGCAGAAATTCAATGTAAACATGCAGGAAACAAGAAGAAAGAAGCAACCACATCAAAAAATAGACCTAATGGGCCCACAAGGTACACTTTTAAAAAAAAAATTATATGTCCACACCAACTGAAGTGCACAATTTTTTGGTACCAAAACAGTCCTCTCCTCACTACCCCTCCTTGAATTTCATTTCCCCAACACAAGTGTAGTATTGGATGTTGCATTATTTATGCGCTTTCCCACGTTGTCTCTTCGAAGGATAGATCCTTCCATTGAATGAGGTACTTGGAATATCAAATTCCTCAATTTATTTTCTAGAACCAAGATAAAAGAAACTTCATCTAGAGGTGGTAAGGTATCCTAAGTTCTAAAATTTTACCCTGCTACCTTCTTCAAACGTGTGACACGGAAGGTATTGTGCACTCAAGTTCCTGTCCGCAGCTCGAGTGTGCATGCAACCTTTCCCACTCCACAATGTTACCCAGTACTTCCCCAGAGGGCGCCGTATGCTTTTGGTACCTCCTGGTTATGTCCCAGTACGGCAGTGTCATATTTCGGACATTCTCAAGCCATACACAGGGCGTCCCTGACTATCAAATGACACTCGTAATAAAATCATTAAAAATATATTTAAAATTTTTAAAATATAATAAAAATAAACACACGTGCAGCTAACTTAGGCATCCCTGACTATCAAATGACGTGATAAAAACATTAAAAAACATTTAAAATTTTAAAAATATAATAAAAAATAAAAAAGACGTGAAACTAACTAAAACGAAACCTCTACACAAGAGCCGCATAGAAGAGCTCGTGGGAGGAGCAGCGCAACCACTAGTCCCACTACATCTGAATCTAATGAACAAATACTGATTTGGACACTCAATGAAGAGCAATGTGATGATTTGTTCGTGTAGTTCTTTAAGTTTCACTATAACCATTGACTATTTTCCTATTTTGAACATATAATATAAACCTATGTTGTATATCACGTCATTACTCGTTGATATTTTCAATTATCAATTATAGTTTAGTGTTTTATTATTTTTATTTTTATTTTATGCATAAAACATTAATAATATGGCTATGGTTAATTTAGTTTATATTTCTTGTACAAACGTACCCAAGCCAAACCAAACCCAAGGACCCAGAAAAATCAACAAACCTTTTTACAACACCCCAATGCCTGTACTGATACCCTTACCCAAGCCAAAACAAACCCAAGGTCCCAAAAACATCCACAAACCCTCTTACAATAATCCCAATGCCCATAACCAAGCCAAGCCAAACCCAAGGTCCCAAAAAAATCCACAAACCCTCTTACAATATCCCAATGCCTGTACTAATACCCTCGTAAATTTCTGTTTTAACTTTAGATAGTATGTATGTACTAACCTTTTAGGTTTTTTCAATAGTATTACACTCAAGAGTCAAGACAGCTCTCCTATGGTACAACAATGGATCGGGGCAAGTAGTGTGAAACAACAGAGCAAGCAGATCATGCAACGAGGCAGCCAGTCGTCAATGCATTGTACAATGCTCAACCTAATCATTCTATTTCAATCAAATAATGAAATGACAAGGCTCACTTGCCGTGAGGAAAGAGATTTACAGTCAACAAATGAATGGATTTCCCAACCATCACCACCACGGATTACATAGGTTTACAATAGGTTTTAGTTTAACCTACAATAAAGATTATATTACACGTATGGATTTCTTTTTAAAACAAAACATATAAAATATGCGGAAAAACATAGAACTTACTATTAATACATGTATATTTTGGAAAATTTAACAAATTTATGTACAATTTTTTGAAAATTATGGCAAATATGTTTTCAAAACTTTGGTCATTGGATTCTCCAATTTGTCAAAAATTAGCCAATTGGCAAAAAAAAATCCTGCTTGGGAGTTGGCCAAAAAGCATGGCTTAAATTTTAGTTGGATCAGCCTTGACCGCCTCCTTATCTCTTTGCAAAGTCCCTTGTGATTCCTCCATGGTTTTTTAATAGACAAGGATATCCTCAAAGAAAATAATAACAAAGTACCTTAAATAAGGCCTGAAATTCAGTTCATCATACCTTGGAATTTAGTTAGGGTGTTGATTAACTAAATATCAACCACCCAGAAACTCATGGAGGCCATAATGAATTTTACAATGTTACATAGAGATGTGTCGCCTAGATTTTGTTGACGTCTCAAACGTTTCAGGGACTTGGGATGTCCCCAATTTTATTTAAATTTTTAAATTATTTTTAAAAAAATTCTGATGCTTTTACTTTAATATTTGACCCTTCACCCCAAAAAAAGTTGTTATTTTCACAAAAATATTGAACCTTAATCCTAAAGCATCCTAAAAAATATTATATAAAGTTTAAACCCCTAAATTTTATTGAATAAAATTAACATATATAAATATTAATTTTTATATATTATTTTAATAGTCATCCCCAAAATCTAGCAATTTTTTGCCGCCACGGAATACCTGTCCCCACGTACCCACCTACTTAGGTAATTATGGAATTTTATAGGTTGTCTTAAACTGATCACATTCCTTCACTCTTATTTGGAGACACCAAATCTCAAATCGATCTTTGTGAATATGGAAGCAAACAATTCATCTATTCGCATAATACGATATCTACTTTTGATAGTCCTCGTGTTCAATTCCATGTAGCCAATAGACATACGGAAGGAGCCATCCTTAATCCCACCATTCAGGAGTTAAAAAGGTTTTTACCATAGTCACAAGGTTCGGAAGGGGGTAAAAATGCGGAATCCAGAATTTTTGAAAAGGTTCGAAAAATATCCGAAAAAATCCAGTTTAAAATACGTAAATATATATATATATATATATATATATATATGCATGTATATGTATATATATATGCATGTATATGTATAAATGCAAAATATTTTAGTCTACTAAAGAATGAACATTAATTTGACACTTGAAAAATTGAGAAATGCATGAGTTTCAACTTGAATTACGTTAAAAGATAGCAAAATATCCATAGTCCATAGTTTAGAGCCTAAGCTCAAAATTGATATAAAACTTAAAAGTTTTAAACATTTGCAACATTAAACCCTGCTTCAAAATCAAAACTAGCACTAGCACTATCAGTAAATCCTCTATCAAGGTCATCAACACTATCAATATTTTCCTCAACTCCTTCAAAGGATGGTTCTCCAAGATGAAGATCGTCATCTTCTTTTGTAAGATTGTGCTCAAGCAATCTTAAATTGTTGTGCACAAACACAAGATCCAAGAGCTTTTTGGCTCCTAATCAGTTTCTCTTGTTAGTATGGATCAAATCATGCGTGCTCCAATTTCTTTTGCATGCAGAAGAACTGGCACACTCGCTGTGGACACGCACGACAAGTTTTTGTAACTCTGGAGTAGAAGAACCATATGTCTACCACTATAAATGGGGATCCAGACTACCAATGTCTTCTTGTGCTTCCTTGAGGGAAAACATGCCTTCTTGGTTCTTGAATGTAGTCAGTTGCCTTCTCACCTTAGGCTTTTCATTTTCATTTTGAACCAACCTGTCTATTATTGCCAATACACCATTTTTTACCTCTTCATCTGAATCATGATCCCCCTCTATCAACTTAGGATTTAAATCGCAACCAGCAGCATGTATAGGTCGATGTAACATGTTTCATCAGATGTCCACAATGTCTCAAATACGTTGAACTTCATCACCCTCATCCGGCAGTGCTTTTTTAATTTGTTCTTTTGCTTGCTCCATGCCTTCATACACAAAACTGATACAAAGCTTAATGCCATCAGCCAAGTCCAAAATAAATGAAGAACCCTGTCCATAAGAAGTTCCTCTGCTGCTTTACAATTCGCTACATTATCTGTAATAACTTGGACAACATATTCTTCTCCAATGTCTAAAATAGCGGATTCAATGCATTTAAAAATGAAATCTGCAGTCTTCACATCATTGCTTGTGTCAATTGATTTGATAAACAAACCCTTTAGGACATTGAGTCAATATATTGAGGGGCCTTCTCTTTGTGTCGGACCATCCGTCACTTATTATAGTGCACCCTGATTTTCTCCAAAGCTTTTTCATTTTATCTAGTTCACTAGATATTGATGCCACCTCATTTTCCAGCATAACAGTTCTTAGGCTTTCAAAGAATGGCATTGTGTAACCTTTCCCAAAATTGATGATCCCCTCTACCATTGCTTTCGTATGTGGATTTCGAACAACATTGACGGAGATGGCATTTGCATAAAAAACCGGACCACTAATCTGTCTACCTCATGTTTTTCCTGTGGCTTCCACATGGCTTTCAAAGAACGTTGTGACTAGGACATTTGATGTTCACTTTGACTAACTTCGATAAATGTTGGGGAATGCGTTGAGGTAGAAAATGAACCAAACTGTGTCAGACTGCGTTGAACTTTAACCCTCTTTGAAGATTCAGACGCTGATGCAACTATCTTCAATTCATATTTGCTTCGAATTTGACTGAGAAATTGTGCATATATGGGGTTATACGCTGCCACTAGGCAAATCTTCACATCTGGACCTCCAAAATAATGATTCCGAACACTTGTTAGAGTCCCTATGATATTGGAATCACAAGGAGTGCATTTCATATTTCTAGGGTTTGCATCTCGTTGAATAATATATTTCTTCTCAAGCGGAGTACTTGCCATAATGGTAGGTTGCACTGCAAAAGTTTTTAAATATAATTAACACATTTAAAAATTGTAAAAACATATTTTTTAATTTAACTAAATGACGTAGTCATATATACTATATACAATACAATTATAAAAGTATAAAAATAATAAAATTTTAAAACAAAACATAATACTACTAAATTTAATTTTAAATATATGATAGAAAATATAAATAAAATAAAATAAATTTTAAATTACTTAAATCTCCTATATGATAAATGAAAATAAAATAATTAAAAATAAAATGACCTATATAATATAAATAAAATATAAATGACATAATAAATTTTAAATTTAAAAAAATAAACAAAAAATATTATAATTACAATTTATAAAATATACATGTAAATATTATATAATTAATTTTAAATTTTAAAAAATATAATATAAAATAAAATAATGACTTATATGATATAAATAAAATAAAATATGAGTATGACTTGTATAATAAAATTCAAATTTGAAAAAAAAAATCTATTATAATTATAATTTATAAAAGATAAATATAAATATTATATAATAAAATATAAATTTTAAAAAATATAAAAAAGTAAAAATATTTATTATAATTATAATTTATAAAAGATCAATGTAAATAACTAAATATTATAAATAAAATTTAGATTTTAAAAATATAAAAAAATAAATATATTTATTATAATTATAATTTATAAAATATAAATCTAAATATAAATATAATTTAAATTTATTATAAAGATATATAATAAAATTTAAAAATACAAAATTTAATATTAATATTATAAAACATAAATCATATTTGTATTAAAGAAATATAATAAAATTTAAATTTAAAAAAAAATTAAAAAAAATAAAAAAATATTTAAAGTTAATATTATAAAATAAAAATACTATTTACATTTATATTTTATAAATTATAAATAAAAAATATTAATACAAAATAAATGATATTAAATATAAAAATAATATTATTATATAATAAAATTTATATTTTAAAAAATATAAAAAAATAAATATATTTATTATAATTATAATTTATAAAATATAAACATAAATAATAAATATAATTTAAATTTATTATAAAGTTATATAATAAAATTTAAAAACAAAAAAAATAAGAAATTTAATATTAATATTATAAAATAAAAATTATATTTGTATTAAAGACATAATAAATTTTAAATTTTAAAAAGAATTAAAAAATATTTAAAATTAATATTATTAACATTTATATTTTATAAATTATAAATTAAAAAAATTAATACAAAATAAATAATATTATTTATAAAAATAAATATTAAATGATATTGTTATATAATAAAATTCAGATTTTAAAAAATATAAAAAACTAAATATATTTATTATAATTATAATTTATAAAATACAAACCTAAATAACAAGTATAATTTAAATTTATTATAAAGATATATAGTAAAATTTAAAAATAAAAAAATTAATATTAATATTAATAATATAAAATATAAATCCTATTTGTATTAAATAAATATAATAAAATTTAAATTTTAAAAAAAAAAAAAAAATTATTTAAAATTAATATTATAGAATAAAAATACTATTTACATTTATATTTTATAAATTATAAATAAAAAATATTAATACAAAAATAAATATTAAATAATATATTTGTTATTTTCGTAATAATAAAAATATGAAATAAATAATTTAAAATCTATTAATAAAAATAAATAATAAATAATAAAAAATATTAAATAAATAAAATCATTAACATAAACCTAAAGGCTAAAGGTAAATCCTAAAACGGCAAAAGTCAAGAACCTACCTCACGCTGCCGGATTACGACTGGTTCGATTCTGCCTCCTCCCTCGCTCGTCGAACGTCTCACAATGTTCCCTCACTCGCCGGACGTCTCACAGTGAGTTGGAATTCGTTGGAGCTCGCCAAATGCTAAGCAATGAAAATGATATTACATGTCGTGTTCAATCTCCCTGTCGCGTTCAATCTTCTTGACGCTCACTTCTTTCAATCAACGCTCAATGAAATCTCTTGGTGTGTTTCAAGCATCAACTCTCACCATTTAAATAACTTCTGCCGCACTTTTAAGGGTTCGTAGGGGAGACAGTGGCGCTTTTTAGGGTTCGTCGCTGCATTTTTCTAGGGTTCCGTAAAAATCTTATTAAAGTTTTTATTTTTTAATAATAAAAAGGCCCCGAATCCAGCGGATTAATCCAGAAGACCGCAAAAATGCAGATCGTTCCGGATTTGGCCGAACCTTGTGACAATGGTTTTTACTAGACACTGTAACGCATAACCAGTACCTCTTGTACCATTCTTTCCATCTCATCTTTAAACAACTTTGGAGACCTGTGTGGAGGAACAAATACCAGTTTGGCCCCCGATTAGAGTTCAATAATATGTTCTTGTCCCTTAAAGACCATAAGGTAAATTTTGAAAGACATCTGCGAATTCATCAAAATGTTGTTGAAATTCCTTTTTTGTTTCTGTTTTTTGAAATTTAACCTCCCTATGCAAGCCTTCAATGGAATTAAAATGAAAGATGAAGCGTAGTTCACCCCTTGCAAACTGTTTGGACATTCTGTTTGCTGAAATCAATTTGTTTGCATTGGGTTGCATGCCCTAAACAATAATCAGCTATTGCCCTTTCTGTTTTAACATAAAGCTGCACAACTGGATTTACATTAATGAACTGGTTAAAATTAAGGCAAAATAGAGATCTATAATATTACAGTGAACAATAGAAATCAGATCTGATCTAGTGCCTAAAATATACGAAATGAAAGTACTGTTGTATGATTGATAAGTAATAGTGATGACAAGAAAGAGAGAAGTGATTGAAACTGACACACCTCGGCTATGTTATTGGATTCTGCAACTCGAAACAGACTTCTGGAAGTAACTAAACTGCAATTCTAGAATATGACTATGATCTGAAAAGGGGACAGAATTGGCTGACCACCAATTGTGACCTGGGACAGAACTGGCAGCCGATTGTGACATTTGACTATGATTCTGACCCCTGCTGATTTTCAAGCTCTGCAACTTTCTGAGTTCCTTCAACAAAGATAGATGCTTTGCTTTGCTGAATTGATGGACAGAGATGTCTGAACTTGATCTTATTTGTTGTAGACCTAATATGCCACAATACAGCAAGAATAGAAGATGTGCAAAGGTTAGAGGCCTAGGCCACACTCTTGGGAGTCACAACTACATATCTTGCACACAGTAGAATCAGCATTTCTGCACCCCTATAGATCTATAGGCACCCCTCTATCTAGATATCTATTGGGAGGGGCGAGGGCCCTATATCCCTATCCCAGGGCTCAATGTAGTTCTATGCTTTTTAGTGTTCCCAATCATATGAGAGAAAGGACTTCCCACCTCCTCCCCCTAGATAATCAAAGGCAACTATATGTTTCACTATGACCTCCTTTTGGGACAAGATATGATAAACTAAGACTTGGAATGATGGTGATACAATTAAGGCATAATATGCAGACTCCTTGGTTGAATGTCTAGAACTCTTGATAAGGCTTGATGATGTATGCGATACAAATGGTAGGAGTCGATATATTGTTTTGCAAGAAACACCACCCCCCATGCTTCCCCTTGGAAACGTTTCTGGTTCGAAAATGCTCTGGGTACGTACCAAAAACCCCTGAAAATGTACCTGAAACGTACCGAAAATGCTTAAAAACATACCGGAAATATATGGGACATTTTCATGATGTTCCCTGAAATGTTCCCAAATTGGACGTATGCAATATTTCTGAAAGTTACAGCAAACCCTAACCAAGCAAGTATATTTTTTGAAATTCAAACCCAAATCCTAGCATCCAAAACCTACAATATACTGAATATGTAGAAAACACAGCCATTAAAATACCTGATTTTTTTTAAATCTTTCCAGATGAAAGCACTGAAAAATTATATTAAAATTAGCTAATAAATATCAAAATATTTATAGAATGTTTTTCAGTGTGTAATAGCCTCACAAACCCTCAGGAAAAGCCTCAAAGGGAGTCACCCAAGCTGGAAAATATTATTTTCCGGATATCAACTCCTTGCAGCGCTAATGGGGTCTTCAAATCTTTCAAATCCACATAGCCCTTGCAAAAAGGGGTCTTCAAACCTGAAACTGCTAATCACTACCCTAGCTGAGCTTCCAAACCAAGTCGCCAACCTCCAATAGCAAGTCGCCAACTCTAGAACAAATCACCACCTTTCCAAAGGGAAGATACAGAAAGTTCTGAATATTGAAGCTCAATACAACCCCTGTGTGAAGCTGCCCTAGTTCTGAAACAAGGGTTTTCGTCCCTAATTTCACTTACCATAGAAGGTTTTTGTCTTCTAAGGTAGAAAGTTAAGCAAGCATGCTCAAACTCATAAATTTTATTCAAAAACATGGTAACCTTTCAAGTGATCATCATTCCCCTTATTATACTCCTATTTTTCATCAAATCCTTTCCAAAAAGGGGTGCTCCACTTGGAAGGAGAGTTAGAGTAGTTTTAAAAAGATTGTGCCTGATTTTCATTAAGAGTTAAGTTAACCCATGCTCCAAAAGCCCTTTTTAAGTCGATCAAAAACAGAAAATGAGTGGCCAACATAAAATCTTAGACATTATTATTTTAAGTTTTAGGAATACTTTTTATTATAAATAATAATATTATTCTAATTTCGAAAAGGGGATATTACAGTCCGCCTTCCCAAATTTGTTTGTCTTCAAGCAAATGAAAGCTCCCCTGAATAGCTATCTCTATAATACTTGGATCCCAATTCATCCTCATGGACTTGCAACCCCAAATACTTGCTTTATGAACATAGTCTTGAGCTCCAATGGGTCTCATATTGTTACTATGGATGGAAAACAAACTCAGCTGCCCCCACTCATGTTTGTCACGTGTCATGATCATCATAGTCTCCCTGGGCATATGCAAACTATGCGCTCTTTGATTCATAAGAGTCTCTTTATCAACACTCATATAGGTTGTTCATACACCTGCACATAGAACAAACATGTTAATGAAAACAAAAGATCTCCACATCACTCCATCCGCTTCACCATGCCACGAAGGCATGTTGTTCAACTCTCCTCCCATACTTGCATCTTCTTCATACTTCCCATTCATGTGATGGACTTCCAAAGGTCCATTCTTGCCATCTCAAACATGGTTGTAGCTGTATTGATGCATTTTCTCTCTCATAATCAGCATTGTAGTGGTTGGGCACTCCTCCATAACAGCTGCAAACTACCCCTTTGTTGATGTTAAGCAGAACATCCTTCCACCTTGAGACTGAAAACACTCGTGTTTGTAAAAAAAAAATGTTAAGGGGCTGGTTATGCTGCAAAAAATGGGAAAAAGCATAGGATGGCGGCCAACATAATCGAATTGTGTCACCACATTCAGAAGTGTTAGTGATTTATGGGCTGGAAACAACTCTATAATGACTGAAATTGACTCAACAACCTCTACATACAGAAATTACTCAAGTATGTGATTAGGATTGCTTGAACAGCTACATACTGAATGTTGGGTTGGCTGAAAATATGAATGACAGCAGCTTTATATCCTGGAATCATGAAAGTATTTAACAAAAAATCATCTTCTTTGAGTTCTCCTTTACGCCATGCAACTGAAAATACCTTTATAATTGTCATAAAAGTGTAGAAGTGGCTGGTACTGCTACTGACAGCATTAAAAAAAATGGTACAGCCGCTGTCATACATGACGCTCTTCACCAAACTCGGCCATGTGAGTGATCTAGAGGTGTACCACAACCTTTCTTGGACCGAAATTTCAACAATTATCTGCCTATAGCTGGATTTCCACTCAACCTTTGAGAGATGGCAGTCAATGTTCAACAAGAGTCTTGAGTATTGATTCTTTATCACTGTGTTAGGCCACCCGTCATACTTCATAGGGATTCTCATGGACCTCCCTTCAAGCCAAATGCATGTGTTAAAGAATTCATTTGCAAAAATAGCATTGAACACTATTGAAAACTTACCCTTCTTGTATATCTCTAAAGCACCCGAATCCCAAACTTTCATGTATAAACAATTAGAAACGAAAATGAAAGAATCCATGCAGCCCTTCCCCCTCAAAGTGCTCTTCATTCTATCCCCATCTTCATGATGATGCCCATGATAACCGCAGCCTTGCCATGATGTACAAAAGAACATCAAACTTGACATACAGTCATCCTTTGTCATATGCTTCCCATGATGACAACACACCCCCAATGACATAGTAAGAAGCAACAAATTCACAACACTTTCATACCTTTGGCTGTCCTCAATTTGTTTATCTTCCCTTTCCGGATGAAGATTGGTTGGGATATCTTCAGCACCTCCCACCTTGGAATTCAGAATTACCTCATCTCTAATTCCTTTCAAATAACAAGTCATGGTTTTTCCACACATGCAACCATCTTCCTTCCTATATTCTCCACCCTTCTTTTTAAGTACACATGATCGCTCTTTGTTCTCTTCTTCTACATGGTTCTTTAGAACCTTATCTTCAGCTGCACTTATACACAAGTCAGCAAATAAAGCATAAATGGAAGTTAGGATGCCCATTTTCTCCTCCCTTGTAATGAATTCAGGTACCCCTTGCTGGGCCGAAATTCTTAGCTCTTCTTCTTCTATATTGGCTCTTTCAGAAACTCCTTCAAGTGCCTTAGTATATGTTGTCTTCAACATCTTTTATATGTCCTTCAAAGGATAGTCATATATGGAAAACTCAGCTGCAATCTTCTTTTCATTGCACTCCTTCAACTTAGGTGCCCTTCGCATGCTTCCATGCTCTTGCCCTTCAACTTTTTTTCTCATATCAGAGTTGCCTCTCACTTCAAATGGCTTTGTCTTATTGGCTGCAACATTCTTTGTCAGCTCAATTCTGTCCTTGATTTTAAGCCAATTGACTTTTATTGCCCTTGCATACTTTTCTTGACTCTCTTTCCTTTTCCAACATGTTTTTTGTAATGTCCCCATCATAACTTAAACTGAAATTACAGCCAGTTGATTGCAGTATCGCAGGCAAAAGTGTATCCTTCATGCCTTGGCCGCTACCAAAAATTGATATCTCATGAGACCCCCTTTTGTTGTTCTCAAAGTTATCTTGACACAATACTTGTATGATTGAAAAGTGTTGTATGGTGCACAAAGAGTCATAGAAAACAGCAAAATGCCTTTTGGTAGAGGATTTCCAGTCAATATGTCCAGCTTAGTCAATCTTTCTTTTTCATCTTCAGCTAACTTGTGAATATCATCCTCCTCCTTACATGTGTGAATGGGGTCATTGTGCTCATTATCAAGTGTGTCCATATATCACCCCGATCCCATATGTCAATGCAATTTGAAATTTGAATCGAAGTATCAGTATGCCCTTTGTTGCAAGTTGCATCCTTGACCTTGTTATCCTTTTTAGCACGCTGTTCGTGATAAGAAGAAATTTGAAATGGCATGGTGTAACACAACAAATCTGAAGTATGACTTTCTTTTTCATAACTTGGGCTGTAATCAAATAGCTTGGCCTTCTCCTTAAATTCTTTCACATGTTTTGCTTGAATAGCTATCAATTTTGCCTCCTTCGCTCTCCTTAGCCAACCCTCACACCTTTTTTGGGTCCTTATCACATGTTTTGTGTTGGCTTGCAACGTAGTTGGGTTCCTTCCAACCCTAGGATCCACTTTTGTTGTGGATGGCAGAACATTAAGTTCTGCCTCACATGTGTGAATTATGCCCTTCTTTTCTGCTGAACTCTTAGGGCAAGTAGCCAATGGCGTTTCCTCTTGGGCTGGAACATTTCTCCCACTACCCTTTTTCATGGTGGATGCCCCCACGAGCTGTTCACTAACCTTTTTCAAGTCTAAATTCTATTGTTTTCTGATTCCTTCCTTGGAATTCTTTTGAGGGTTTGACTTTCCCTCTTTCCAATTTTTTTCTTTTCTCATCACACTTTGGGAATTATTCTCCTCTTCCTTTCGCAACCTTCTTATGTAAGCACATAACCCTCTTTTACTTCAGTGCATTGTTTCGTGTAACTTCAAGAACTCATCAAAGGAGACTAGAGACTTAAGATGATCAGCCATCCCTTGATAATCATCAAAGATTTTGGTGGCCTTGAAATTGTACCTTTCTTTGTCCATTTGTATTTTTATCCCCCACCTTTTTAATTGGATCTGTGTTCCCATGTAAAAACTTAGATCGCCAATCCATTGTAGACAATTCAAACCCCACAATTGGCCAAAAAAAGGCTCTGATACCATTGAAATGTCCCTAAATTGGACAAATGCAATAAATCTGAAAGTTACAACAAACCCTAACCAAGTATATTTTATAAAATTCAACCCCAAACCCTAGCATCCAAAACTTGCAATATGCTGAATTAAATGTGCAAACTCTAACTATTAATTTTTGAACAGTGTAATTGAACAATTAGGGCTCCAACCCTTAAAACCACTATTAAATAGGCGCCAAATATGTAGAAAACACAGCCAAATAAATCCCTAGCTTTTTTTAAATCTTTCCAGATGCAAGGGCTAGAAAACTATATCAAAAATAGCCAATAAATATCAAAATATTTATAGAATATTTCAGAATGTTTTTCAGGCTGTAATAGCCTCACAAACCCTCATGAAAAGCCCCAAAGGGGGTCGCCCAAGCTGAAAAATATTATTTTCCGAATATCAACTGCTCGCAACACTAATGTGGTCTTCAAATCCTTCAAATCCACACAACCCTTGCAAAAAAGGGGTCTTCAACCCTGAAATTGCTGATTACTGCCCTAGATGGGCTTCCAAACCAAGTCGCCAAACTCCAATAGCAAGTCGCCAACTCTAGGACAAGTCGCCACCTTTCCAAAGGGAAGATACCAAAAGTTTTGAATATTGAAGCTCAATACAACTCCTGTGTGAGGCTGCCCTAATTCTGAAATTTAGGGGTTTTCATCCCTAATTTCACTTACCATAGAAGGTTTTTGTCTTCCAAAGTAGAAAGTTAAGCAAACATGCTCAAACTCATAAATTCTATTCAAAAACATGGTAACCTCTCAAATGATCATCATTCCCCTTCTTATACCCTTCTTTTTCATCAAACCCTTCCCAAAAAGGGGCGCTCCACTTGGAGGGAGAGTTAGAGTAGTTTTAAAAAGATCGTGCCTTATCTTCATTAAGGGTTAATTTAACCCATGCTCCAAAAGCCCCTTTTTAAGTCATAATAAAAAATAGAAAAGGGGTGGCCGACATAAAGTCACTTAGACATATTATTATTTTAAGTATTTAGGAATACCTTTTATTGTAAATAATAATGTTATTCTAATCTCGAAAAGGGAACATTACGTTTTCAGATGTTTCCAGGCATTTCCCGGGGTTTTCCCAGGAGTTTCCAAGGGATTCCGACAAGAAAACAATGGAAGTCAACAAAAAAAATTTAAAAATGTAAAACCAGCTCAAACCAGACAATATATAAATAAAATAAACATTTCAGTACAAGTTTACACTTAAATAAGGACATCTAGTTTAAGAAACTAGATGTCCTTATTTAAGTGTAAACTTGTACTGAAATGTTTATTTTATTTATATACTTTCAGGATGTTTGAGAGTGGTTTTGGACCTCTAGGAGCTATAATGCAAATTCTAGGTTTTGGAGGATCCTATCATATTTCAGACTTAGTCACATCAAGGTTTCAGACTTAGCCATATTTCAAGGTTTCAAGGTTTCAAACATCATAGGAGGTATGAAGGCTGCATGAAGGGATGTACGTATGATAGAATAGTATGCGAACATCTCTCTCAAAGTGCCACAAGCCGATCCCACCCCATTCCCTGTGCACCCCTCAAGGCATACACTCTAGGAGAAATGCACTAGCGAGCCTCTGTGAGGGAAAGCGTCAATAAATGATAGATTTGAAAAATAGTGGGAGTGGCATTCATAATTTTGAGAGCAATCTAGATGATTTATTCTAGATTTGGATGTACATTTTGTCTTTGACGTGATTAATGAATGAATACTATATATTTTTGAGTGTTTTATCTTTTATAGAAATATTTTCATACTATGTGTTTTCAAGTGTTTTACTAAAAAACTGAGTAATATGCATTGTTCATATATATATATATAATGTACAGATGTACCCATGATGTTTCCAAATCAAGGCTTTTGAAAAATGGCATTTCCATGTACCCAAAAGGTACTCGTACCCGTACCAAAACAACATAGGATATACTTGATATCAAATGACTAAGGGTGGATTTGTATATAAATGACTCTCCACGACACTTATGCACATAGGCCAACCATATAAGATAGTGATAAGCAGTAATTAAGGCACTATGAATTAGACCAAGGCAAAAAGGACTCATAAAAAGACGAGTTTCAGTATCAACAGACTGCAGATTGTGATCCGATAAAAATCAATGAACCGCAATTATGACTCAACATACCAAAAAGGCTGAAAACAGAGATCACGCTGAACAGAGGAAGACTAACTAGGATCCTGGTGTTGACAACTGACAGATCCAAGGTATTTATGAGGAAAATTTAGGTGTCTCAAGCCCGTGAAGAGTCTAATGTGAGTGGAAAGTGTCCGAAAATAGTCAAATGTATACAAATAGGCTAAGTTTGGTAAAGCATGACAAGGAGGCAGTGGACCAAAATTAGGTTTCTAAACTTTCTCAAATTTTAGGAACAACTCATTCAAATTCATGCAAAATTCAACCCAAACCTTGAAGCATCGTGCTCCTATGACCCCATCTGCCCCTGCTAGAGACACCACATAAAAATCCAAAACAAAGCCTAATTCATAGCTCTCCATCCACAATTTCAGCCCTTTTATCATTTCCTTTGTGCTCCATTATAGTATCTTTGACAACTGATGCCTGAAAATTTTGTAAGGGGAAGCCCACAATTCACAAGCCTGATATCACGTAATAACTGCTGCCAAAATCAATAAGGGTCACCACAGTTCTACTCTTAGCTCTGCTTCTTACCCTAAAAACCTGGTATTGGGTAATTCCTACCAATAGAGACAATTGGCATCTCTCATTGTTTTTAGCCCTACACCAGGACATTTTCCTCCATTTAAACTTCTTCATTATAAGTTCCAGCCATCTCCTTAGAATCTTCAATTGTGTGGATCCTTCTAGGGGATTTGCACTTGTGTCCCTTGGACCAGACTTCTTTGCAACTAAAGTGAAGCCCCTTCGAGCACAAATCAGCAATGGTAGCAGGGTCTACTGTCTTTCCTTTAGACTGCCGGTAGGAATGAGATATGAAGTTGATTTTGCAATAAATTTTTGTTCTTCTTTTGCTGTTAGAAGAGATTCCGGAGGCAATGCTGTTGTAATACTAGTTCTAACAGCCTTGGAATATTTTACTGCTTGCTAAATGACAGCCTTGGAATATTTTACTGCCTGCTAAATGGCAGCTTCAAAAGCAGCCAGCCTCAAAGCCTTGACATATCCCCCAATGGACTCTTTCAATCCATCCACGTAAACAACAACCCCACACCTAGGAGAAATATTGTCCACCAACAAGCTGTTCTACCAAAATATCCTCGAGTAATAGGACAGCGTGCCTCAAAACTATGAGAGAAGGCAGTCACAAATTGGTCCCAAGTGGTTATTCCTGGTTCATTGTTCCCTTTCTCGTAGCCCCCTTTTCATTGTCTTTAAATCATTTGCCACCAATTGAATGCTGACCCTTAAAGGTGCAAAGAGGAAAACTGAATTTTTTGGTAATCCTCCCTAGAATTTAAACGAAAAAAGAGGGACAGCTATGATACACCCATTACATTTAGAAATTAAAGTCTTCACCATCAGGCTCTAATTTATACAATCCTCTCACCTTGATTCACCTGTTACAGTTTCTTGCAAATGGGTTTTGTTCGGGATTATGGCATGCAGCCTCTCTTCTTCAATTAAGGGATTTTTCCCAGCCATCTCCACTACTCCCATTTGACCATTATTAGGGATTGCAGGGCTCGATCCATTTGCTCAACAGTATTATCTAAGTTTCCCAAGGGAGTTCTTAGAACATTTTCCACTGAAGTGCAATTTCTGATTTCAAGCAATCTTCTCCATGAGTAGCCAAGTATGAAGCCATGGTTGATGCCTGCCCACAAGGCCAAGAAAAAATCCTAGACTGATCGTTGGTATAAATATGTAACCTTAACAGATCTGGAAAAGTTGAATTGTGCCCAAAAAAAACAGGCTTCTGCAAATCCTGAACTGCAGCTACTCAAAACCTTGAACAGATTAAAGGTTCTGAAAACTAAACTACTGGAAAATAATGACAGTTGAACAGTCGTATATCCCCAGTTTAAACACATAAATCTAATGAAATACTCCAGTTTAAACACATAAATCTAATGAAATAGCAAATCCTATGGACTGCTGCGAAATGGAAAGTTCTGACTAAAACAGCTCTAACTGGAAATGTAAAATTTGCTTGTGACTGGCAAATAGAATTAGTGAAAGTGAAAATCCAACAAGAACTGTTTTTCTTTTATTTACTTTCTGAAAAACACAAGTAAAACCATGCTTGGAAAATGGATCAGACATTACATAAAAAGAGACTCGCTTTCCTGAAGCAGTATGGATCCCGACCCAGGCTAAATCAAGGGTAGTGTGGACACTGCCTTGGCCAAGCACAACCTTCAGACTTGTGCACAAGAACTGCTTTCACCAAAACTTGCCCTACCATACTCTAACTATGAGTCTACTTATATCATTTTTCCTATTTTAGCTCTTATTCCCTCTTGCATGTAGAATTATTTCTTCCAGTGAGTGCACAACCCTGATGTACCCCACTAACTGAAGTGCACAATTTTTTGGTTTCATAACATAGATTCACCATTTAACTCTAACTTATCTGTACATACTACAAATACATACACCTGGGCACCTACGAGGGGGCCCAATTAAAAGCTTTCAAGTTGCTATCTATCGTTCTCAAACCTCCTGACCCTGTTTCTCATACCAATGAGATTTCATGATTTATTTCCACTCATGATAACAGAGGAATGCACCACAAACGCTAATCACATGAATGGTTAACACTGCTCAGCCCAAAAAGTTGTTATATTAAATTATGGGCAAACCCAGTTCTTCCCTCTCAAGTTTCGTTGTTTTTAGTAAGAGTGTGTATTTTTACCATTTCCCACTGCTGGAATCTTTTCTTCCCAGTCACTCTGTCTGCCACCCTTCATTGGCCGTGTTCCCTGCCATCCCTTCTCCTCACTTCGCTCTTGATCCTGCCCATTTTGTTCCCGTTATCTTTGTAATTTAACTCACCATGTTTATGTTTCACGCACAAAACTCAACTTGCAAGTATAATGTGTTAATATATAATAAGCTTGTCATGATTTTAACATTTCAATGTGTGGTTCTTTAAATATAGATACTGTGGGATTCTTCACATAAAAAAGCTATATTCTGAAGCATTTATTTCAAAAAGGTATATTCAATTACATATTTTCCCATAATGTACAGAACAGATATGCATACCAAATTAATTGAACGTTCAAAAAACAGTTAGAATGAGGTCCCATGGAGGGGGCTGCAGCTCCTATTTTTCATGTGCAGGTGGTTCCATGACAAGTTTTTAAAATTGCTACGGGGATTAACAGAAACTTCACCATAAAAAGTGTATCAGACTGATTTTTAGGAGGAAAGTTTGTGCCCCTACTGAAGAGGGGAGGCTACACTTCTGCAGCGCCTGCTCAGAAAATTTAGGCGGATTTTATGCAGAGTGGAAGGATGTATATGGTGAGATTTTTTTTAATAAATTTACTTCTAAATTTATTTATAGGACCCTAAAAAACAGCAGCAACTAACTAAATATTTTGTGTTTCATGGGACCATATTTCTGCATATAGCTCCATGATTTTCTTTGCGGCACCTGCAGAGAAAATTATGGTAAGCCCCCTGCATGGGACTGCTGCCTTTGTCTTCGAACTTCATTATTCTAAATGTTAATACATACCTAACAACTGACCCATTAGAAGCCTAACCAAAAATAGGCACAGAGGCATCTGTAAGCTTATGGACATATCCATAAAACCATTCTGCCAGGACATGCTCCCATCCCCCATTACCCTGTCTTCATCCCCCGGTCCCTGTCACTGTCCCCACGATATTTTCCTATTCAAATATCATACCTAGAATTTTGGGTTACCTCTAGGTGTCCCCACATTTCCCCATCCCCCAAAAAAGGGGACCCAGTGGAACATAGCCACAAAACATAAGCAGCCTGTGCTATTTCTCTTAAGTTGCATGAAATATAAGTAAGATATAGCTTTCTATACAAAGATACAACACAATTAGAGTTTTGTTAAAAGAATATTTAAACGTGTTGAAATCAAAATTTTATGCACATCAGACATATAAGACAACTTCTATAGATCAGTCATTAATTATTACTAAGATCTTCCCTATGTATACTGAAAACAATTCTGGAATTTGTATTCTAAATACTCTAATGATAGACAAGTACCTTGGAAGATATAAACCGTTTGGACTATTGTATGCAGATTTCTCACATACGGTCAAATCAATGTACCAATCCTGGAAACCCTGAGCAAGCCAATGACGTTAGTATTGAAATCCACTTGAGGACTCGGGCACTTTAACAATCAATGCCGGCACCTAAAAATATTTGGTAGCACTCTCAATACTTAATCCCAGGTTACTCCACACAAGTCCATTAATTGCATTTTTACCCTCAAAATTCTCTTCAACTGGCCTTAAAAGAAAGGGCCCATGCAAAAACAAAACCAGGGAAAGTAATACTCTTTCAAATTTGAAAATTGTAGCCTTATCCACCCAAAGACTAAGGAAAACTGTTTAAATCAGCTGTATGGAGTCAAAAAATTCCAAACTAATGTAAAAGCTTAACCTGTGCAGCAACCACAAAATCCTTTAAAATCCAACCAAAAAAGTTCCAAAAATTTGGGGTAAACGGGGATATAGAGCAATTGTCATCTTAAATAAATATGAATTTGACTTTCACGAGTTGGATGCTTCTAATGAAGCTAGACAGCATAGATTCTTCT
Source organism: Torreya grandis (assembly GCA_037957365.1). Taxonomy (NCBI): domain Eukaryota; kingdom Viridiplantae; phylum Streptophyta; class Pinopsida; order Cupressales; family Taxaceae; genus Torreya; species Torreya grandis. The sequence continues at coordinate 147,246 of JARHVA010008467.1, forward strand.
AATAAACTGGGTTTTGTTGCAACATGTACTTAGCTACAATGATTCTGTAAATCTAAGGCAATAGTAGTCCAATCTTGTTTACATATGCGATTTCATCAGTAGGTCCCAGCCATCTTGAGCTCTCATACTTGAAGCTTCTGCCAAGTTTGCAAGGAGATAATGTTAGCATGAGAAAAGGAGGCTACATGCATAACTAAAGACTCCACAAAAACCTACAACGTAGACAGGGAATACAATGAGGAGCACTTTATTGAAAGAAAGCTTAGTGCATCTTATAATGGGAAACATTCGGAATGCTGCACTAACCACAAAAACATTCAGGCTACTCAGAAAGTGCTGTATTATACTGATGTCAACTATCTTAATCCTTGACTTGCATGCAGCCTCTCAATTTTTCGTAAATTGGCTTCTGAGTAAGGTCTGACCATTTGTTTACATGCCAAATAAAATTCCAGTGGATAAGTTCACCCCTATCCAACCACTCCTTCATTCTGCATTGCATTTGTCTTGTGCAGATACTCTACATAAATGCAAGCTAACATTCAAACGTTTGTACAAGTTTGCACTGCAATATGATGCTTTTGAATTTCCCATTCCTGCCCTGTAGTCTGCAAAAAGCTGGAGCTGCAAAATTTTGCCCAAGTTGCAAAAAAACAATTTGGCAAGGGCCAAGCCAATCCACATGACAGAGAGAAGCAGTCTGCAACCACGTAACCCTTGAATCAGCTACTGGCAGAGGATAACAATGGCCGACTATGCCTGGTATTTGGAGTTTAAAAAGGAGCCAAGAAGCTACAAATATGTCAGATGCTGTTTCACTTGCCTTACCAGCCCAAACAGTAAAATGTGTTTGCATTTCTACAATGAAAATGTGATTGCATACCAACATGTGATTTTGTAGCTACATCATTTACAGAAATATCTTGGAAACTTTTTGCCAAATAAAATCAATGGAAACACTATCAAATTATAGATTTTTAGCTGGAAGGGGGAAGCTCAAACATCTAAAGTTTCGACTTTAATTCACATGGTAATAATATAATTCCTTTCTAACATATAAAATTAATTCTTTCCTCCCATCTACCTTTAAAGACATATCATAAGGAATATGTCAAACCATGGCTGGCTTAGTTAAAAAAGCATAATATCTCATTTTACAAGAAGTCAGCACAGATGCCCCATCTTTGTTGAAAACGGTATATTGAAATCTCTGTTTGCATGGTACCTTCTGAATGTAGTGGTATATTGAAATCTCTGTCTGCAAGGTACCTTGTGAATGTACAACCTCAAAAAAGGAGCTTTGACTACTCTTGTTGGAGAAAGTGTTTGGAGAACAAAATGCTGACTTTACTGATTGTATCTAAACAACACAATTGAATTTTAATAACCCTACAGCTCAATTATAATAAAACAACGCAGATGGCGTTTTTTATCAATGGCATTGTAAAGTAGACAAAACATAAATAATACCTGCAATTACTTCTACAGTTTTATCCACTTTCATATCTGTAACATAAACATTAGACAATTATATTTTACAAGATTCTTTACAATAATACATTTGGTGTCTTGTAAAATCTGAAAGGTCATCTAAGAAGGTGAATGAATATTCAGAATAGTCAAATCTTCTAAATCTGATATCAGAGAAGATTTTAGCAAGAACTTGTTATCAATATCACAAAAAAAATAACAAAAGATTTGTGTTTTGGTCACTTGAATTTCAAAAAAAAAAATCAACCAAAACATTGCATATACTGAATACATACAACAGAGTTCAATCATGTTTTTATCATTTCTCCGGTGATAAGTGACAGATCTCAATAAAGAGCCCTCCCTGAAATAACTTTTCCTGCTTGAGAGATAGACAGTCCAACTTGCAGGAATGCATCTGACATATAGAAGAAAAATTGTGAAGTAATGACCTTTAGAAAGGAGGAGGGCAAGAATAAAGCCAAAAGATGGCTATGCAAGCAATCCCACGGCAGATGGCAAGGATGAAAGAAGATATAAACAAGGAGAGGAGAGAGAGAATGCAAATCTGTTGGATGAAAAAATTCTAATGTCTAAGGTTAGAGGATGGCAGGACTGATGAAGTGCACAGTTTAACTTTTCAAAAGGCATTCTGTGATAGAAACTGACAATAAGAAGATACAAACTGTCTTTTACAACAGAAAAAGGCAGTTATTTCAACTATAGTTGAAGCTTAAACGATTGCTTGCTTTAAGAAACTCATTCAAGATAAATTATCATTTCATTGAGTACTGATCATTCTATACCAAGAACTTTGCAATATGGTTTATGCAATGCCGCCATGCCTAAATCCGTCCTGAACAGTGTGAGCTAAGTCATCCCCACAGACTGCATTCGGGTCCAAGCCACAAGGCATCCCTTCATACCACTTGGCATTCTCCGGGTAGAATCCATCCACATGCATTGCTACCAAGCTCCCATCTGCCACAATGGCACCGTCCTGTCGGATGGGCTTACAGAGTTTGGAATCTTCACAAACAAGTATACTCTTTTCATCAAAGTCCGGACATGCCTCTTTGACAGAGTCAATCCACTTCTCGGTATGCCCATCATCTCGAAGCACCACATCTGTTTTTACAGTGCATCCCAATCTTTGCCTCTGCCACTCTGCAATGCCAAATGCCCCATTGTCTCCCCCAATAATGTTGTCTTCTTCTTCTTCATCCCCTGGCTTGACGTCATTGCAATGTTGGCCACGATGATGATGATGATGATCATGGTGATGGTGATGCTCTCCCCATTCCTCAAGCCCAGGGTTTGTAACCAGAACATCGTCTGAATGCGCCTTACCCAACAGCATCTCGGTGGGCCTGGGCAAATCCTCTACACTTCTCAGCCTCCTAGTTATTGCACACAAATCCTGAGACAAAGAAGCCAATGACTCATGCGACATATTTGCTACCTTCGACTCCAAAAAACCTATTTCCACCCTGAGCTCATGCACCTGCTGAAGCACGTTCATCCGAGAATCCGCATCCTCCTTACGAATCAACGCAAACGCATCGGCAGAATCCTCGTTGGCATACACCTGATCCTGCTCCACCAGACTACCCTGCCCGACAAACCGATGTATAATTCTCGCGCTCCCTTCGTGTGGCCCTGGCTCATGCCCCGAGTGCACCGCATAAAGCTTGAAAATGGCCTTCCCCTCTTCCTGATAAGAAAAAGTCTTGTCCTTCTCATTATAATTAGTAATGGGAACAATTGCCCTGATCCGAAAACCGCAGCCGCATCTTTTAGAAGTATACCTCTCCCTCTTCAAAACCCCAGATCGCTTCGTATTGGGCTCGCCGGCCCTGTGGCAAGCGTAGTCCTTCACCTCCGCCATGAAGGGTTTGTATCGAATATACTTCTGCCTTATGCAAAGCACGACCTTATGCTTGGAGGCCAGCTGCTGGAGATTCTGCGGCACCTCCTTTGCGGGCACCTCGAAGGACTCCGTGTACTCGAATCTGCGCCGCTTATTTCGCGGGGCCGACGCCGCCACGTCGGAGCAGCAGACTGCGCAGGAGGCAATACAAACCCTAATAAAGGACTCCGGGATGCCATAAAACTTGGCACCCACGGTCCACACCTGCTTGATCCGCTCGATGGTTTCCTTCAACCCTAGGTGCTTCAAATCGGCGTCGCCGTGGAACGACATGACGATTTCCTGCCACTGGTTAATGTGTGAGACGTATTGCTGGGAATTGTTTTTGAAGTAGAGTACCTCGTTGCCGTGGTCGTCGATGTGGGCGTTGAGCTTGTCCTGGATGCGCTTCCACCCTGTCAAGTAGGCGGTGTCTTCGTTTCGGTCCTTCCACACGCTCCGCCACGACAGCAGCACGGTGGGCGGCGTGGCGCTCCGGATCTCCTCCGGGGTTGCGAATCGCCCTTCGAGAATACAGTGCACCATCAGATGGTGGGACTCCCTGTTGAAAGTATAGAATTGGGAAGATATGTGGGGCTCTGGATTGACGATCGTGGTCTGCAGAGAGGAGGAGGAGCCCGACGCCATGTGAGCGCCGCTGCCGCCAGCGACTTCTCCGTCTGCGTCGGAGTCCATGTCGTGGTCATTGGAGCTGGCGCTGGGGCAATCTACCAGCTTCTCTTCCTCGTCGTCGTCATCTCTGAAAACCACCATTTGATGGCGCTGCTCTTGTTCGTCCATCAGAAGCCCGCCCGTCCCCAGTCTGAAACTCTCCTCCTCCATTACTAAGTTAATTTGCCTCTTCTCTCTACTGCTCTGTTCGGCTTTGCTCTGCCTGTCCTTTTCGGTTTTACTTACTTCATTAGGCCCTCCACTATCTACATTTGCTAGTGGTATGAACACAGGGTTTAAAGTTTACGCAGCAGACTTTCAACACAGGAGACTCTGAAATTTGTGTGTGTTTGTAAGCTCTAGGTCACGCGAATCTATCTTATTTTTGGAACTCGCTTAGGGACGGTCATGCATATAGCTCAGACAATATTCCCTTTTAAGCATTCCTCATTTCCTTCACGCGGTAATCTATAGACCACCAACCACTGAATTTTTCAGTTTGTGTATATGGGTTTAGCCTTTTCCTAGTATTATTGGATTTGATCGTCATTTTCACTTATCTAGGTTATATACATACCCCTCCACCAAATAGAAAAGTCATTCGAATCTTTATGATGAACTTCAAAACAGAAATATATCATACATAATTTGGGCAATGTGCACATCCATTGAGATATCTACACTTTGATATTAAGAAATAAAATTGCTCTCTAGTGAGGATGATGGTTTGTAGTATGAGGTTAGGATTTAGAATATAAAAATGAATAAATATAAAGATGATAAACAGAGCTTTAATAAGTTAATTAATTATAAAATTTAGATAAAATATATATTAAATTTATTGTGTTGGGATATGTTTAAAATGGGGAGTACAATTATATTAAATATTATAATAATAATAAAAATAAGACAATTTTGATGTTAATACAAATTTGATATAGAATAGGTTTGAAATAGACTAGATCTCGATTTTGGATCAGTCGTCTAATTTTATAAATTATATCTCTATAGCCACAAACACTTGTGTCGATATGAGATGGTTGCATTGATATTATTGTCTAATTCAAACATAGGTGTCCAGTATGGAATACTTATTGAAACTCGATACGACCATTTGGATGCTTTTGGGTTTTGTTTTGCCTTTCTGGGTCATGGATTGTCGCTCTTTGTCAAATGACAAAACTCTAATTCTACATCTTCATAGTGGTTGTAAAAAAAATGGGTTAGTGGGCATACGGTGTTGAGTTGCCTTAAAGACCCCTCTATTAATGAGTGTTGCCTACATAGCCAATACTTCGAAGAGAGCCTCAGATTTATGTAGGTCTCCCCTATGTATTAACTTGTGTGTAAATCATGCAATGTGTGATAAGTAAGTACAATAGTGGCCTATCTTGTAACCTAGCAAATGTGACTCATGGAATGCTCCTTCAGTACTTTAGACCTATAGATATTTTGTCCTTATGATTGATATGGAAATAGAAAAAAATAATAAAGTTTTGCTCACTTGAGTGTTTGATTGAATGTTTTTGGTAAGTTATATTGTGAGGTGTTAGGTTTGTGCTAGGTGAGGAATGAATAAGAATTGGTCTTGTATTTATACCAATCCCTTTGAAAAATATCTCGCATTAAAGCACTTAGGCTAACCATAAGAATACATTTAATTTGTTGATTGGATTACTTTAGGGCACTGGACACTTACGTCAAAATATGACACTTACATCGACATAAGTGTCTAACTAGGACGCAAGTGTTTGGGCAATTGAAAAATAGGTGCAGGTCCAAAGCTTTTAGAAATAGAAGATAAGAAAGTTTATAACCTTTTAGGTAAGATAGAAGCCATAGGTCATCAGAACGACATTGATTAGACTAAGAGATAAGTAATATGCTCAAAGAGATAGTGTATGTGATCCTTTTGGCAACGGAAAATGTTTAGAAACTAAAAGTACACATATTATATGTATTTGCCAAGTGTATAAAAGTGAGGTGTTATATAATTCAAAAATAATATTTATATTTGTCCCTTTTTAATCTAGTAATGAAATTACTAATTCAAAAGAAAAAAAGTGTACCTAGGTGTGTATAACACACCTTGTCTTTATTTGAGCCAACTTGAGAGTTTTGTTGGTGACTGACTTACAACTAAGAGTATGTTATAGTATATAATAATGCATATAATATGAATTTAAAAGCACTTTAAATAGTTGAAATTGAAAGAGCAAGGTTTAGGAGTACACGTGTATCGATACAACTGCCTTGCCTTTGGCAATTTGATTTGAAAATATATATCATTATGAATGTAGAGCTAAGATTATGACAAAAGTAATACTTGGAGAGGTGTATATATATATAGGGATAAAGGAATATTAGAGGACAGGTACCCCCAACCTTGGAGAAAATATGAGTTGCCACCCGACAATTGAGATTAGCTCAATCATGCAACCCAATCATACTTATAATCTGGTGAGTGTGAATAAACCAAGGCAAGTCACACTATAAATTTGGTGAGGTTGGATGACATAATCAAGTCTAACCTATAAACTTGGCAAGATTGATTGATTTAATCACCTCAACCATATAAAAAATGAACCAACTACTACAGTAAATTGGCTCAATACAGTCTGTAAAAATCTAACCTAATGGGGAATGACAATCCATATAAATATTTGAAATCTAAAACTAATTTGATTTTGTAGTATTAGGTGCACATTTTATAACATATGCACCTTAGATATGTTTCATATTGAAACTGTGCATAACAATGGTACCAATGTATAGAATTATGCCACAAATATGTATATGAGTCATATAACTATGAATTTGGCCAATTTAAAATTTGAACAAGTGTAGAGGACATGTTTATTATAACATGCCTATATATGGATAATTTTCTAAATTGATATAAGTACCAATGTGGAGGATATGTTTTAAAAACATGTCCCCATTGTAAATGCTTAGTACTAAATAAGTGTGGAGAACATGTTTTCAAAATATGCCCCCATTAAATCTGAAACTGTGATAAATATGGAGAACATGTTTTCAAAAAATGACCTCAATGCAATTAGAATTTGTGAAGAAATGTGGAAGTCGTGCTTCTATGGCATGTTGTTGGTGTAAGCTTTTTCCCATTCACAGTTTTACTTAAACAGTTGTTAGTCAGCTTGCTTACAGTTGTTAAGATCATTAAAAAAAATACACTTAATATATTTTTTAATAACGAGTCGAGTCATTACCTCTTTTGGTGACCTAATCTCTCACTATATAATGTACCTTATTTGTACTTTTTGGTTGATCAATGAATGAAACTTTTGATGTTTTTGATGCAACTTTTGTTGTGGAACTTTTACTCTCATATAGTCCTAAGATTTTTATGCAATCTTGGACATTCAGAGATCTTAGAGCAATCCAACATGATATAAAATATTATTTGATGATCATTTTGTTATTTATGAAATCTTAGGTAAGATCTTTCTCACATGCGTTCTTGTTGGATTTTTTTATTTTTGGCATTTTCAAAGGTTTGGTGGAATTTCATGAAAATTTGTGCAAACTATACACCTAAAGTCTCCAATCATAAAATAGATAACACCATCATATTTGAAAGGCATCAAAACCCTAAAATTAGCTATAAACATGACATAAATTTGTGATAGTTATCTTTGACATTTTTTGAGGGTTTTGGATACTTTTCACAGTCTTAACACATATCTGTACATCAAGGTTCTCAGATCATGAAACAATTTTTAGGTTTTTGAGGGTTTTATAAGAAATAAAGAGGGTTTTTATTGGTTTTTGAGGAGTCATATATGAACTACAATTTTTTTAGGGTTTTCTTGTTTCAGCATGGTTTTTAACCCTTGCAAGAAAATTTGGCATTTTTTTAGGCTTGGTCAGACTTTTGGTGGTAGAAAAACAAGGATGGGAAAATATTACAGTCTCAATAGACTTTTACCCCCTTGCCTACAATATCACTAGATTCTAACACCTTTTTTTGTACCCTCATCAAAACCTGACGTACTTACATGCAACATCACTAGAATCAGACAACCTTGTCTACAACCCCTTAGGTCTCGGCCACCATCATAGCAAACTCTTGTCGGTAAGCCCTTCGATGGAGATTAAAACCATGGTGGGCATTTTGAGTTGTCTGAACATATGTCAAACTATGAAGGGTCTTTGAACACCTAAAAGAACCTGATAGTGATAGAAACACCCCTCAAACTCTGACCCACCTATGTGTAGGGTAGGTGGAATCTACCACCTACATGAATAAGTCTCTTTTCTCGCTCACGTTTTTTTTCCTACTCCATGACTTTCAGGAGGCCATCAAGTTTAATCAAGGTGCTAACATCATTATTCATTTGAAATTTGAAGGTATTTTTGCACCCATAAAAGGTTTTAGCCCCATGGTCATATGATAGTTAAGCCCCTAGTCACTTCCAACCAAAAAATGTTTAACTTTTGTTCAAATGGGGCTTAAGTTTTTTTTTGGAAGTTGATTCAAAAAGATTGGCTTATGTTTTTTTGGGAAGTTTATTCAAAAAAATTCCACCACTATTTCTGCCCAGATTTTTTATGTGAGAAAGATTTTTCAAACCCACATATTTTTTTATTGGTAGCTCAAATTTGAGTGTTATCTTCTTCAAAAATGCTTATTTTTGTGTTATATGCATTATTTATCATCTTAGGCCCACTACAACTCCCTTCAAATCAACTATTGTACTCTCATAGATGCACTATCAATTGAGCCTAATATCTTTATAGTTCCTTGTACTTATACACTAATCGCTCAAGATGCATTCTCGATTGTGCCTGACATTTATATGAGCATGCCTATATTTACAACTTTAAGGGGGGGTCACTCTGATATTTTTAAAGGGGTATTGTGTGGTGTTGTATAATTTTATTTTCTATGTTTTTTCTTTATTTTAAGTCCTAGACTACTATGTCTTTATGTCTCTCTTGATCTACTCTTTCACATAGAATCTGCTACAACATCTAATGAAGTATGGACCACACTGAAAAAGCTCTTTGGGAAGTAGGATGTTATAAAAGGATGTGAGCTAGAGAATGAGCTCATCTGTTTGAGTCCAAGTGATTTTGTCACCCTACATGATTTCTTCATCAAGTTTAAATCTATGAGATTATAGTTAAAATGATGTGAAATAGATAAGAAAGACAAACAACTTGTTTTGTCTATACTCTCCAAATTGGGTCCAAACTATTATGTGCTTGTGTCCACCTTCTATGATACAAAAAGTGTTATTGGAGCTTCATGGAAGATGTTTTCTTTAGATACCTTTGTTGTTGACTTGATTAGGGAGCAAGATAAGCTGAAACATATTGGCACAATGAAGTGCTCGCAATATCATGCACTTTTTGATAAGAAAGAGAAGGCTTCAAACAACAAAGAGAAGAAACAAAATAAAAAGGATAAAGAGAAGGATGTAAATCCTCCCACCTACAAATCAAATAATAAGACTTCTTATTCAAATGTCAAGCCTGAGAAAGATAGGATCAAATGTGGGTTTTACTTGGGAAAGCATGATGAAAGCAAATGTTTGAATAAGAAGATTGATCACCTCACTAGCATCCTCGAGAAGCACAATATAGGTGTTCCTAAATCTATCAAGCCATCTTCATCACCCCATGAATATTCTAAGGCAAATGATGATGGTAAAGAAAAGGCAAGAGAGAATGGTAAGGGGAAAGTAAAGGGCAAGGCCCTAGTTATAGTTGTACCTCTGACTCCTACATAGTCATTGACTTAGGCGCTTCACATCCATTGTCGTGAAATTTAACATTTCATGACAACACCTCTAATTGCACTCCTACATGTAATTTGAGGTGTTTCAATGACAAGAACAATAAACATTTTCAAATCATTGTAGACACCGACCCCATAGCCCAATGGACAAAGCTTGACTTGCATACTAAGATTTGTACTATCCTTTGAGTGTCCAAATGGTGAGCCATTGAATAGTTTTTAGAGTAACATTGTGGATTGATATGTATTTCAAGAGAATATTTTGGTCAATCTTATTTTGGGAGTTTCAAGTTACATATTTGAGCGTATTGATTATCTGTCGATAATTCCTCTTTTGTCAAGGAAAACATGTTATAAAGGGAGATAGAATCAATGATACAACTTACAGTACAGGGTACGAAGACTACTCTTGCATATGAAATCTAAGTGAGTTTTTGATGGTCAAAGAGGGTAAGAGGATTTGATATCATTTTTGAATTCTTCATCTTTTGCATTTGGATAGAAAGGAAGTTTGTGAGGGATCATATAGGGTATTTTATGCATTATAGTGAAGTTGTGAAGGATCATTGCTAATGATTAATAAATTAGACCTTGGAACTAAGTTCAACACTTGAAAACAAGGTTATAGATGATGTTCTAACTAGATAATACTACATATAGGTTTGCCATCCTTGGATGTATGAAGGAGAATTCATGAAGGATGAGATCATAGACATTCATGAAGTGGTAAAAATATAGGCAGACTCAAGAAGAATCGGGGAAGAAGTGAAAAATTACCTAACTCTAGTTTTGGTGGGTTTTAAAGACATGTCAAACATATTATTGGATCTTGACGTATGTCTAGACACATGTCAGATCCCAATGCATATGTGAGTAAACCCAAAAAACCTACCATGTGCTTAAACATACCATGGAACCTGACATGTGTCCAAGAACACGCCATACTTCGTCCCTTGTCTAAACCTCCATTAGGTCCCACTTTCATGCCAAACATCATTTTGGAATCTGGGCACACTGTAGACCCTGAACCTTGCAAACATAAGCGTTAAAACCGAACTGCTTTCTAGACACACTCTTAGACCTTGATCCTTGTTCAAACACCCTCTAGAATTCGATGTATGTCTACATGAATCATGGACTCCAACAAAAGGCTAGACACCCCTCGAGATCCCAACCTTTATTTGACATGTTATGAAAATTTGCCCTTTATCTAGAATACCATCATATTCTGACTATTGTTCAAAGACACTCCAAAGTTTGCTTCCTTACTGAACCAACTCTAGACTTTGTTCTTAATTTAAACAAGAGGAATTCATAAATTATCAACTCTAGCATCTTATTCTCCACATAAGTAGTTAGATTACATCAAATGTCAACTTTAGGTCCCCCAACAGAAGAAGGCACAAATACAAACTTTGAGTTCATAGATCTTGCAGTTTTTTGGTAAAGAACAAATGTAATGCATAAAACAAATTATGGTGAGAGCATTCATGATAGTGGACTACCTCAACTAGTTACCTCTCTAACTTCAATGTGGTGTCCAGAGCTAATCCTGACAATATCTAAGTACTATGATGCATAGAAAAGAGAAGTCATGAATTCATTTGACCTTATCAACACCAGAGTGAAAATTTAATGTAAAATCAAACTTCTCATAAAGCTCCTAATTTTTATTCCAATGTAGAGACTAAACTCAATATATGAATTTTGAATATAAACACTTGTTATAAAAACTTAATCTCAAATTACTAAAATGAAGAGGGAGAATTGTAGTTGCACATGCAGGGCAAGGAATCCAACATCTATCCAAGTAGGCCAAGGAGCCTAACATTTATTTAATCAGGTCAGGGATTTTTTCCATGTGTCTAAACATAGGGCAGAACCTGCCATGTGTTTGAACAGGGTCCAATCTCCCTCAGGCCATTAATTTAACATCTAAACTCCATTTTGGTTCTTGTTCAATGCATTGGAAAGATAATTTGATGGATAAAATTACCTTAAGGACACATGGTGCAAAAAATTCATCTTGAAATCCTAAAATCAAGGGGGAGAATCATATTTGTTCAAGCAAGGTGGAATTCTATATGTGTCCAAGTAGGGTCCAATCTCCCTCAAGCCATAACTTTTGTATCTAAACTCTGTTTTCGCTATCATTCGATGCATTGGAAATATAATTTGACAAAGAACATTTTTCCTCGAGGATACATAGTGTAAAATATTCATCTTAAACTTTAAAAATCAAGGGTTAGAATCATGGTTACAAAAGTAGGGTGAAGCTCCCACAACTACAAAAGCAGGGGCTAATCTCCCTCGAACCATAAATTTTGCATTTGAACTCTAATTTAGATCTCGTTTGATGTGTTATAAATATAGTTTGATGAAGAAAATTTTTATTCAAGGATACATAATTCAAAAACTTCATCTTGAACTCATGAAATCAATGGGTGGAATCACAACTGAATAAACAGGGTGAAGTTCATAGTTTTCAAGTTGTGCAAAAACACTAATGCACTTTTGCAAGTCAAGCAAATTGGTCATTGCACTTTTACAAGCCATACAAATTGGTTATTGCGCTTTTACAAGTTGTGAAATTTGGTCATTGCACTTTTTTAAGTTGTGGAAATTTGTCAGTGAGTTTTTCAATGCACTTTAACAAGTTATGTGAATATGTCATCACACTTTTATAAGTTGTGTGAATTTGTAAACGTAATTTTGCAAGTTTCAAGTCGTGCAAAAACACTAACGCACTTTTACAAGTTGTGTAATTTTTTCATTGCACTTTTATAAGTTGTGAAAATTGATCGATGTGTTTTTGCAAGTTTTCAAGTCGTACAAATTTATTATTGTACTTTTGTAAGTCATGTAAAAACACCAACGCATTTTTGCAAGTTGTGCAAATTACTTAACGTGTTTTAAAAAAAATTAAGTTGTGTAAATTAGCTAATGTGATTTTACAAGCCTTAAAAAATGTAAAAAATGTGTTTATGTAATGTAACCACCCATTCTAGCTATAAATACAATTTTGGGGCTCATTTGTAAGGGTTCTTAATAGTTACATTTTTCTAGAAAAACAAAGAAAGAGGATATTGTATTTGTAGCTCAATAAGAATCAATATAAGGGGAAATTTTGCAAACTTTGTGTTCAAAATATCTTCATGGAAAATGTATGTGTATACATCCATATATTTTTTATTATTTTCTTTATAAATATTTATGAGATTATGGTTAATTAGTTAAAAACATGAGGATTATGTTGTAGAATTTCTTTTTTGAATCTACATCCTTAATTTTTGCAAATAGTGAAACCTTAGTGGAGTGAAAATAATAATTTTATGATTTTTACAAGGAAATACAAGATAATTTTCATATTCTTGTTATCAAAAGTATACAATTATTTTAGTGTATGTTATATGTTCTTATGGACATAGAATGTCTTTCCTGCCCATTAAACAAGAAAAATTCCTTCTAATAAAGTCACCCTTCTTTTTGACTTTTCCATCAAGTCTCTGAGTTTGTCCCATTGGATTTGTCATTCTTCTATCTTTCTATGTGTATTTATTTCCTCTATCATTCTTCTTTCATATTCCCTTTCTACCGCCTTTTCTACTTTATGGTTAAAAGTATTAACCTATTAAAAATCATTTTTGTTGTGAATAGTTTCTCTTTACTGCATCCTTTTTGGTTTTTAATAAAAGTAACTCTGCCTACTAATAAGAGAGGGACTTTGTCCCCACATTGTTGATTGATGTAAGGACTCTGTTCCCATGCCATTGATTGAAAGTCCACATTCATCCCCATGACAAATTTTTCAACCAATAGATTTGTACGACTCTGTTGGGGATCGAGGTACTTTATGCATGTGATTTTCAGATATTTCAAGGAACCTCCCTTGGAATAGAGGTTGGTGACTTTATTGAGATGAAATACCTAGTGCCTACATCTTTCTAATTGAATAAATGAAATTTTTTCATCCTAATTCCAATATTATCTATGTCCCATGGGGGAAACATTTTGGTCTATTGTCTTTACCTCAGTGTAATGAGTTACCTTTAGGCTCATGGAAGAGATTTCTAAAGTTTTATGGAAGAAATGGACAAAATGTAGATACTCATATCTTGGCTTTCATAGTGTCTTATAGCATTTTGGGAGTTATGCATGAAGATGTGAGTCGAGACTTTTTGTTGAAACTTTCATTGGACTTGTTATTGAGTGGTTCTAACACCTAGAAGATGGATGTATTGTGTATTGGTAATCCTTGAAGAATAAGTTCCTTGATAGATTCAAATCAATTGTTAACATATGTGAATTATTATCAGCTTTATTCTAAATCTAGAAGTAAGATAATGAGCACATGAGAGAGTTCATAACATGCTTCAACAAATTATTGAGACTGATTCCTCAAGTTGATCAACCAAGTCCTAACAACCAACTTTGTGTCTTCATTGATTCTTTACAACTAGAGATAAAATTTATCTTGATAAGGAATAAAGTAAATGAATTAGAAGATGCACAACAAGAAGCTATCAAAATTGAAGATGACATGTTTTTATCTGGAATGTTGAAGAAATAAGTTTAAAAATGTGCTACAACTATCATAAATAGTGATGAAGTAGTGAAACATGGTATAATCAAGTTTAGAAAAGAGATTCTGAAGGCAAATTTATGATCAAACATTCAGAACTCTACAAAAAAAAAGAGAAAGTTATTCTTGTCACATATGATTGTTTTAGTTTCATAATTTTGGAAAAAATTGAATAGTTGGAAGAACTACAAATTGATCATAGAACAAATGAAGAATTTATTTTCCCCCTTGGTGAAGAAGAGAAAGATTTGTCTATTTTAGAAGATTTCTTAAACCTCGCAGTCCTAGGAAAAAATGGGTTAATTGAATAACATCTAATTGAACCACAAAGAGAGAGAATAAATAATGTAGAACGTGATTTTTTAATTTCTTAAATTGAAGATAACATGGAACCATTTTTATGTAAAGAAGAAGATTCATGTTGTATTAGAATGGAAGATTTAGTAGTCAAAAGTGAAGATTTTCTTGGCACTTTTTTTTCATGTTCCACTATAGAAAACTTTTCTAAAGGATATAAATCTAATGTAATAAAGCCTACACAGATTGGAGACCGTAATCATGCCAAGGTCGAAATCAAAGAAGATATGAAAGTAAAGCAAAACAAATGGTGCCTGATTTTCATTTCAAGTGAAATAAAACTTGCCAATGTAGAAGAAATTGATGAAGATGATAATGATGATTCATTCAATAATGAATTTTTTTCTACCATGGGAAGTAATTTGGAAAACAATATCAACACTTCATTCATTTTAGAAGATAATCATATTGTGGTTCCAACTCAAAAATAAATATACGACACAATTATTTCTGATTCAAATCTTGTATTTGGAAAAGATGCATTCAAATTCACTCAAGAAGATACTGGTGGAGTTCAGTGCTGCTCAAGAATGTTCACAAAATATTTAAAAGTTCACAAGGATTCCATTTTAAAACCTGAAGACATTGTTGATCTTTCGATGCATGGTGATTATAAGCTCATTCTCTTCCCACCTGCTTGGTCACTATTATTGAATGTGTTTGAGCCTTGTAATTAAAATCCATTGTTCTAAATTGGAAGGTATTTCTCCCAGCCAGTGAATGGTTTTGTATAGTCTTGATTTTTTCCTCTAATCCTTATAAATAGTTTTGCTTTCCCTATTTTGGCTTGTTTCCTTTTCTTGTTTTTGTTTTGGTGTGTGTGTGTTGTTTTCAATAAATGCAACTAGTTGTTTGTTGTTTGTTACTTTCCATGTATTAGTTCTTTTTCCTACACATTCTTATATCTTTGTTCTCTATCTTGAAATTCTCAGTGGAAAATACATCATTTGTAATGATGTCAAAACAACCATTGTGTCAGAGCATACAAAAGGATCATATTTTCAAAGGATATATATAATTATTGTTTGTTGGCTTAGTATCTATATCTATATTTGTTTGAACACCTATTTTGAATCCAAACAAGATAAACCTGATCCTATGCCAATTTTATAATGCAAATCTTCTTCAATTTCTAGAATGACATACATAAAAGAGCCTTTGAAACATTTCAGTTATGTGAATCTCTAAGACAGACATTTAACATTGTATTCAAAAGATAGTTTTTGCAATATTGAAAATGTTGATATGAATGTTCATTTTTCAAATGACAAAATGAATAATTTTTTCATGGATCTATTCAAGTGAATAGATAAATGTGTAAATTTTTTAGATCAGGAGATCTATCCTAGTAGCACGTGTTCATTTCTCATACAATTGAGAGTGGCAAAGTGGTTGTCAATTGCTCAAATTGATAAATGCAAAGTATTATAACACATGTGATCTACTTGATAATGCATGTTCATTTCTCATATGATTGAGATAGGTGAACTAGATGTTAGTTGGTTATATCAGGATGTGCAAATGTGAGCTACATAAAATGTTTTAGAAATATGTGGTAATAAGACACCATTCATCAAAGATTTAAGAGTTAAGTTGCATTCCCTTGGAAAATGCGGTCCCACAGTCAAAGCTAGTTGTTGTCATGAAATTTTACATCTCATGACAACACCCTTAATTGTACTCCTATAATGAATTTGAGGTGTTTCAATAACAAGAATAGTAAAAAATTTAAATCATTGTAGACACTAACTCCGTAGCCCAATGGAAAAGGCTTGGGTCACATATTAAGATTTGCACTATCCTTCAAGCTTCCAAATGGTGAGTCATTGAGTAGTTTTTAGAGTAACATTATGGATTGAAATGCATTCAAAGAGAATATTTTGTTCAATCATATTTTGGAGTTTCAAGCTATAAAGTTGAGCATATTGATGATCTCTTGACAATTCCTCTTTTGACTAGGAAATCATGCTACAAAGGGAGATAAAATCAAGGATACATCTTGAAATATAGGGTATAAAGGCTTCTCTTGCATATGAGATCTGAGTGATCTTTTATGGGTCAAAGAGGGTAAGAGGATTTGATATCACTTTTGAATTTTTCATCTTTTGCATTTGGATAGAAAGGAAGTTCATGAGGGATCATATAGGGTATTTCGTGCATTCTAGAAAAGTTGTGAAGGATCGTTGTTAATGATTCGTAAATCATACCTTGGAACTAAGTTAAACACTTGAAGATAAGGTTCTAGATGATGTTATAATTGGATAATGCTACATACAAGTTTGCCATCCTTAGATGTATGAAGGATAATTCATGAAAGATGAGATCAAAGGCATTCATGAAGTGGTAAAAATATAGGCATACTCAATAATAATCAATGAATAAGTGAAAATTTACCCAAGTCTAGCTTTGACAGGTTGTAGAGATATGCCAAACATATTTGATGTATGTCTAGACACACATCAGATCCCAACACATAGGTGAGTAGACCCGATAAAACCTACCATGTGCTTAAACATACCATAAAACTTGATTTGTGTCCAAGAAAACATTAGACTCTACACCCTGTCTAAACCTCCATCAAGTATCAACTCCCTGCCAAACATCATCTTAGACTCTGCCACTTGTTTAGGCACACCACAAACCTCAAATTTTACAAACACAAGAGTCAAAACCTAACTAATGTCTACACATACTCATAGACCTCGTTCCTTATTCAAACACCCTATAAAATATGATGCATGTCTACATTAATCGCAAACTCTAACAACATGCTAGACACCCCTTGGGATCCCAACCTCTATCTAACATGCTATGAAAATACACCCTCTCTCTAGCACACCATCAAATTTTGACTACTGTTTAAAGAAATTCCAAAGTCTAATTTCTTACAAAACCAACTCTAGACTGTGTTCTTCATCCAAATAGGAGGATTTCATAAAATATCAACTCAATCATCTTATTCTCCACATAGGTAGTTGGATTGCATCAGATGTCAACTTCAAGTCCCCTAACAAAAGAAGGCATAAATACAAACTTTAGGCTCATATATCTTGTAGTTTTTTAGTAAATAATAAATGCAATGCATCAAAAAAATTATGGTCAAAGCATTCATTATAGTAGACTACCTCAGCTAGTTACCTCTCCAACTTCAATGCGATATCCAGAGCTAGTCCTAATAATGGCTAAGTAATATGATGTAGAGAAGAGATAAGTTAGGAATTCATTTGACCTTATCAACACAAGAGTGAAAATTTAATTCAAAATCAAACTTCTCATAAATCTATTGATTTTTGTCCCATTGTGGAGACTAAACTCAAGAGATGAATTTTGACTATAAAAAATTGGTATTAAAAATTCATCTCGAACTGCTAAAATCAAGAGGGAGAATTATAGTTACACGTATAGGCTAAGGAACACAACATCTATCCAAGAAGGTCAGGGAACCCAACATATATACAATTAGGGTAGGGAACTTGTCATGTATTTGAACATAGGGTAGAACTTGCCATGTGTCTGAACACAAGGTAGAATTTGCCATGTGTCTAAATAGGGTCCAATATCCCTTGAGTCATAACTTTCACATCTGAACTCCATTTTAGATCTCGTTCAATGTGTTTGAAAGATAATTTGATGAAAAAAATTTACATTAAGGACACATGGTGCAAAAACTTGATATTTAACTCTTAAAATCAAGGGGGATAATCATAGTTGTTCAAGCAAGGTAGAATTCTAGATGTGTCCAAACAAGGTCCAATCTCCCTCAGTCCATAACTTTTGCATCTGAACTCCATTTTGTCTCTCATTCGATGAATTAGAAAGATAATTTGAAAAATAAATTTTTTACTCAAGAATATATATAGTGTAAAATCTTCATCTTGAACTTCAAAAATCAAGGGGCAAAATCATAGTTGTAAAAGCAGGGTGAAGTTCCCTCATCTACAAAAGTAGGGTCCAATCTCCCTTAGGGAATGACTTTCATATCTGAACTCTAATTTGGCTCTCATTTAATGCATTTCAAATATAATTTGATGAATATAATTTTATTCAAGGATATATGATGCAAAAACTTCATCTTGAACTCCTAAAATCAAGGGTTAGAATCACAACTGAATAAGCAAGGCAAAGTTTGTAGTTTTTAAGTTGTACAAAAACACCAATGCACTTTTGCAAGTCGTGTAAATTGGTCATTGCACTTTTCCAAGTCATTAAATTTAGTCATTACACTTTTAAAAGTTGTGTGAATTGGTCATTACAAATTTCCAAGTCATTCAAATTTGTCAACACACTTTTACAAGTTATGTGAATACACCATCGCACTTTTACAAGTTGTGCAAATTTGAAAAGGCACTTTTGCAAGTTTCAAGTCATGCAAAAACACTAACACACTTTTACAAGCTGTGAAAATTTATCATTGCAGTTTTTCAAGTTGTGAAAATTACTCAATGTGTTTTTTTGAGTTTTTAAGTTATGCAAATTTGTCATTGTACTTTTGCAAGTTGTGAAAAAACACCAACACATTTTTGTAAGTTGTGCAAATTGTTTAACATGTTTTTGCAAGTTTTAAGTTGTGTGAATTAGCTAATGTGATTTTACAAGCCCCCAAAAATGAAAAAAATGTGGCTATGCACTATAACCACCCATTCCAACCTATAAATACAAGTTCGGGGCTTATTTGTAAGGGTTATTGACAATTACACTTTTATAACAAAACAAAGAAAGAGGAGATTATATTTGCAGCTCGATAAGAATCATAAGGGAAAATTTTGTAAACTTTGTGTTCAAAATATCTTCATGGACAATGTATGTGTGTGCATACATATATATTTGTAAGGTTTAATAAAATAAACACATAAGAATTTTGTTGTATAATTTTTTATTTTAATCTACATCCTTAATTAATGTAAACAGAGAAACTTTGATGGGGTGAAAATAGTAATTTTATGCTTTTTATAAGTAAATACAAGATAGTTGTCATATTATTATTATAAATAATAGACAATTATTTTATTGTATGTTGTATAGTCATATGGACATATAATCTCTTTCCTACCCATTAAATGAGAAAGGTTTCCTTCTAGCTAAGTCACCCTTCTTTTTGACTTTTCCAACAAGTCTTTAAGTTTGGCCAATTGGATTTGTTATTCTTCTACCTTTCTATGTATTTCTTTCCTCTATCATTCTTCATTCATATTCCATTTCTACTACCTTTTCTTACTTTATGATTAAAAGTACTACCTTGTGTAATCGTACTTCTCGTGACCCTACTCCTCCCTACGATTACATATTAGCTCACGTGCAAACTACTGACCCTAGTCATCCCAATTTGAGACATACACCACTTGTTTTGACCTCTAACACATCATATTATTACCATCCATACATCCTTAGTCCATCTTGGCCCTTTTGCATGCAAGACAAGCCTTCTAGGGACCCCCTAGGGCCTTTTGAGAGCCTGTTGACCAACCTAAGACCTTGTTTGACCCAAGTCACAGCTTGTGTGAAGGAAACCCATGGCCTAGGCCACACGTTTACTTCATAAAATCCATGTCCTAGGCCACGACCTAGGTAGAATGTGCCTAAAGTGCCAAGATGAATCCAAACAATCAAAAATGACTACTTTTGGGTTTTTGAGTAGATTGGGGTTGGGATATATGCCTCATTCTCATTCATTTGAGCCTCCCTCTTCTATTTCCACACTCTCTCTTGATTCTTCTTCCCTCTCTTGAATCTCATGCCTTCTTTAATCTCTCTTGATTCATCCTTAGCACTCTTGAGCTTGATTGGTGATAAGGATCCCATATGCCACTACACATTTGCTTGGAGACTCTATTGTTACTCTCAGTTGTTCTTGCTTCCTTGTGGCTTGCTTCTAGCTTCTACATTTAGAATTTCACCTAATTTGTGCACTTGGTTAGAGATATTACACCATTTAAAGTTCTCACTTCACCTCTTCCTTTGCTTTTGGCTTTTGGTTTGAACTTCATCTTGTACATAACTTGGTCTTCCTCCTACATTGCTTCCTAGCCTGGATTCCTGGTTGGTAGAACATCTGCCCATCTTCTTTGAGCTTGATCTAAGGGAAATTTGTTATGAAAAGTGAAACTCTATTATTTTTTGTTGTTATTCTAGGGTTTAATTTATTTTAGTTATTTTGTGCATTATTTAGAATAGTTTTTGAAGTTTATGTATTCATATGTGGTTACAAGATATCTTCATTGCTTGAAATATTTACCATTACATGTTATGATTGCATTGGAAACATTTTTATTACATAGTAAGACTCTATATGCTCAAGATAAACTAGAAAACTTGCTTAAACATTCTCTCTCTTGCTAAACTATAACATTTCGTTGCTAGAAAACGGTAGTATTGATTTGGAAAGATAACTCAAATCTAGAATAGGCATACTCTTGAACCCTTTCTTGAAAATGGATTTATTATTAAAACATCTTTCATTTGGCATCAAATTGCCTTGGCTTCTATATTTACATTTCAGTTGTTATCTCTCTCCATTTGGTATTGTTATTTTTGCTTTGTTTATGCAATCAATAGCCTAGTCTTAACTACTTGCTTTATTATGGTTGGATCTGCTATAGGTGCCTACATACTTTGTGTACTTATTCATGTTAACCCCAACCTAGTTTGAAAGTCTATCTATAGCTTGGTGTAAGCTAACAAATTATATAACAACTATAGACCTCATGTAGCCCATAGAACCCTTGAGCCTTCTAAACTCTTAGTGGTTTGTTTTAGCACCCTGCCAAACACTGATAGTTCCATTCAGATTCTTGGAGCTACATATGATTTCACATCATTTCTACGCCATTTAGAGATACTTTAGCTAACTCCCCTCTATTAGCTATTAGGTTTTGCTTTCAATTGTGTTTCAGCTCTCACCTTAGTTATTTTCTCCTGCTTTGGTTTTATGTCATCCTCCCTATTTGTTCTTTGTTGGTTTGCCTTTTTTATTTTCTTCTGTGTTGCTTGTGATTCATTACATCTATGGCTGATCTCCCACCCTTGGTATGCCAATCCTAGTGGATTCATGGTCTCATCCTTGAGCTCACTAATGAGCAAGCCACATTTGCAGTGGAATGCCATAGACACTATAGGATCTAGGAGCATCCTTCGACCCAACATGGTAGTCTACACCTTCTCACTTTTGAAAGGGAAGAAGATTGATAGGACTGTAACCAATAGACTTAGTCTCCTTTTCATCTAAGGATGTTTCATCTCAGCCTCATGTCATGCCTCGTTCACCTATTTGAGATGATGAGTATCCCCTTGTGTGAATAGGACCTGATGATCAACATGTGTTCATTAATGATTGTCATAGAGGTCTTCAGGTGAATGAAGTGCATCCTTCTCCCCCTAGGAGTTGATGACATGTTTCCTCTTAAAATAGATCTTGTACCCACTCAGTTTCGAATGCCTTGACCAATTCTTGCATGAGTTCCCCACCTCTTTCCTGGTTAGAGACTCTAGAGCAAGAACATCCTTATATCCATGTTATGGGTCATAGGTATTCTAACTTGGTGAGGTATCCCCATCATGGGGGATCCTCCCATCCTCCTAGTCATTCTTTTAGAGTTTTTGATGAGCATGCTGATTTTGATTGCCACCTACAAACTAGGGAACCATGGGATATGTATCAAGAGCATCAATGACCACCGATTAACCCCCATATGATAGCATGTAACCAACATCATAGAGATTTTAGTCATCATGATCATTTTCATGAGCATGCCACATCTTCCCATCAGCCCCATGGGGATCGTCACACTTCCTATGGTCATTCCCCACCCTATAATAGAGATTATTTCCATCATGAACATCCCCCTATCATGAGATTCCTTAGGGTCATCCTCCCCATGGCCATGGTCATGGTGATGCTTATGGACATAGGCAACATCATCACCATCATGATCCCCATCTTGGAGTTTATCATCAACCTGCTATCAATCTACTTATAAGGATCTTTGTCAGAATCCTCTAGCCCCATGGGTGTGTGCTATTACCCTTCTTACTCCTATCCCTAAACTGCCTAAGTTCAATGGGACTTAAGAATATAATCCTATAGAGTATATCACAATATTCATGATGGCATGTATAGACTAGGTACATGATGAAGGCATGGTGTTAAAGCTCTTTGCTCATTTTCTACGAGTTGAAGGTCTTGTTTGGTTTCAAAATCTATCTCTAAATTCTCTCTTTAGTTTCCAACTCCTTTTGGATGACTTCCTTGAATACTTTGATATTTCCAGACCCTTTAACCTTAGCATCTAGTCACTCACCTCCATGGTACAACCCAAGGGTGAGTTAAATTTTGATTTTATGCGTAGATGGCATTCAGTTGTTCATACGTGTAGGACTAGGTTTTTAGATGTCCAACTTTATCATATGTTGATGCAAGCATTGATGCAGGAGTTCATCTTGAGGTCCTAAAGCATGAAACTACCTCTTATGATGAAGATATTAATGAGTGTTTCAAGATCAATGTTTAAGGTGTGCACAAACATGTAGCTCATACCTTCGCAAAAGTCATCCTCTTCACGTGATTGTAACCATATTGCGACCATCGATGGTGTCATCGATTATCCTCATGAGAAGAAGAATAAGAAGGACAATCATGAGGTGAATGCTTTGAGTAAGAATCCAACTAAAAAGAATGATTCTAAATCAAGCATAACAAAACAATAGATGATGTTTCCTTACAACCCCACCAAGTTTTACAATTACCATCAGATGAGGGGGCACGATGATGCCAATTGTGCCACCCAAAAGTTTGGTGGGTAAGCCTTGCCTCTGTCACATAGTTTTCCTCTTACAAAACCCAATCATAAGTTGAATGTTTTCAAGGAGACTCTACCTGACCATGACATAGAGAAAAAGAAGAAAAAAAAAATCAAAGGCTAAGGCTCCACATTCTCTTTCTCGATCTTCCACCTCTTCTGACTCCTCTTCCCAATCTGACCTGAGAGGGAAAGTCAAGTGTGAAAGTAGCAATATTGTTGTTGCTATTGACATAGCGTCTATTGGGTACAATTTTTTTATCAACACGCACTTCGATCAGGCCATCGACCCTATTGGAGAGACCAGTGGTGCTAGGCACCCTATCCAACACATGAGGGTAGGGAATCCTAAGGTTAAATTTGACTTTAGGCATAACATCCCTCCCCAGTCTAGACAACATCCTTACTCTATCATAGAGGAGTTACATGGCCTCTCGACTGGGATCTACATTTAAGACTTTATTTGCATGTGCCTTAAGCAAATGGCTTCATCTTTGATGAGCTTGGTCTCTCTCGTGAGGGTCTGCTACATGATGATTTCAAAGTATTATTAAAATCTAATGTGTTAGGAATACAAAACACAGATAAATATTAATGAAATAAAGATGAAATTAAAATGTAGAAAACATAATATAAGATAGACATATATTTAATGTGGTTCACCCAATTAGGCTATGTTCACATAGAAATAACTAGTTATTCTCTTTATTCAGTCCAACAAAATGAAGGGATAAAACTTGCAATACATCTATTGCAATCTCCTCTTCACTCACATGCAATGTGCCACCATAATTATAATGCTCTCATATCAAAAGGAGGGTTACATATAGGGTAAAAGTGCACAAACATAATTTTTACCGTTAGATCTGTAACCTAATAATGAACGGTCTAGATTTACTATGAAATTAAAATATTTTACAATGCATTTTTAACTAAATTTTACTTTGGGGGCGCTGCCCCCAAACCCCCAGTTGCGGGGGTGACACCATAATTATAATGCCCTCATATCAAAAGGAGGGTTACATACAGGGTAAAAATGCACAAACATAATTTTTATCGTTAGATCTGTATTGTAATGCCCTCATATCAAAAGGAGGGTTACATATAGGGTAAAAATGCACAAACATAATTTCTATCATTAGATCTGTAACCTAATAGTGAATGGTCTAGATTTACTACAAAATTACAATATTTTACAATGTATTTTTAACTTAATTTTGCTTCGGGGGTGCTGTCCCCAAACCCCCACCAAAGGGGCTTATAAGTAGGTCACCACCCCCTGGACCCTCCCCACCCCACCCCCCACAGCCCCCTTATTGGGAATCGGGTATTATAATAAGATTAGACTCCACCATCCAACAATCTCCCACTTGGAGACTGATTGTTGCAACTCCACCACAACTCTTCCTTGGACTTTTCTTTGAATTTTGACCCTGACATGTTTCTCATCTTCCTTGTTATCCCTAAAGACCTATTAAAGATGAATAACTCTCTAGCTTATTCTTTGCAACTGCTTTTGTTAGCATATCTATATGATTTTGACTTGTATGGATATTTTCCTACTTCAGTTGACCATCCTCCAAAATTGAACAAATGAAGTGATATCTGAGTTGTATATGTTTGGTTCTTGAGTGGAATGTTGAGTTATTTTCTAAATGAATCACACTCTAGCTATCACTATATAACCTATAATCTACTTGCTTATGCCTCTACTCTTTCATGAACCATTACATCCATATCATCTCTTTGATAACTTCTATAACTGTAACATACTTTGCCTCTATAGTTGACAAATCAACTATCTTCTATAATTTTGAAATCCAACTAACTGTTGTATCACCAATAGTAGAAACATAACCCATGGTGCTCTTCCTGCCATCTAAATCTCTAGCCATGTCTACATCAACATATTCTTGTAAGGTAACATCTAAACCTTCATAGCATAATCATCTATCAGTGATCCCTCTCAAATACCTAAGAATCTACTTGACTACATCCCAATGCTCTTTTCCTAGATTATTCATAAACCTATTGACAACTCCCACTGTATGAGGAATATTTGGTCTCATGCACACCATAACATACATTAAACTTCCAACTACTGAAGCATGTCAAACTTTAGACATGTAATTAATTTCTTCCTATGTTTTAGGACACTATTCCTTGCTTAATTTGAATTACCCTCCTAAAGGTGTACTTACAAGTTTTACATCTTGCATATTGAACCTGACTAATACCTTCTTGATGTAATCTTCTTAAGACAGTGTTAATTTTCTATTTTTCCTATCTCTTATTATTCTCATACCAAAGATTTGCTTTGCAGCACCCAAATCCTTCATTACAAATGAATTTGCTAATTTTCTTTTGAGATAATTTATATCCTACATGTTAGACCCTATAACAAGCATGTCATCTACAGACAATAACAAGATAATATAGATACTATTATCTAACCTCTTAAAATAGATGCAGTGGTCAGAATGACATCGATTATAACCTTGTTATGTCATAAATATGTCAAATTTCAAATACCATTGCCTTGGAACTTGCTTTAGACCATACAAACTCTTCTTTAACCTATACACCATTTTCTCCTTACCTTTTACTTCGTATTCCTATGGATGATCCATATATATTTCCTCCTCCAAATCACTATGAAGAAAAATAATCTTCACATCTAACTATTCAAGGTGTAAATCTTCTACTACTACCAAACTTAAAACAATTCTTATGGAAGTCATTTTTACAATTGGAGAAAATATTTGGTCAAAATCAATACCTTTCTTTTATGCAAACCCCTTTACAACAAGTCTAGCCTTGTACCTCTTTTTGCCTCCATCTTCTTCCTTCAACCTATAAACCCATTTATTCTACAATGCTCTTTTACCTGCAAACAACTGAACCAAATCCCATGTTTGGTTATGTAGTAAGGAGTCCATTTCCTCTTTCATGCCTTGCTCCCACTTATTTTTGGTTTCTACCTGCATTGATTCTTCATAGCTTTTTGGTTCACCACCATCAGATAATAAAAAATAATAAAGTGAAGGAGAGTATCATTCAGGGAGTCTACTTACTCTAGTAGATCTTCTAACTACACTTTCAAGAGTTTGAGGTACTTGTTGTTGTTGTTTAGTTGTTGCACATTCTAATTTTTTGGCACTTTTGGAATTTCATTTTCTATGATTTCATTAAGTATTGCATATTTTATATTTGACTTTTCTTGTTTTTTCCCCTATAATTGATCTCTGTACATGACCTTCTCATTAAAGATCACATCTCTACTCCTAATGATTTTACGATTTTTAAAATCCGATAAACGATAACCAAAATTATTAACTCCATATCCAACAAAAGTACATTTCTTGGATTTTGCTTCAAGCTTAGTTCTATTTTCTTTATCAATATGGACAAATGCTTCACAACCAAAAGTCTTTAAAAAGGAATAATCTACTTTTTTACCTGTTCATGCTTCTTCTGGAATGCCACCATCCAAAGGACTTGAAGGCCCTATGTTTATTAAGTAAATAACATTATCCACAACATCTACCCAAAACTATAAGGGCAACCTTGCATGTAATCTCATACTCCTTGCATGCACCATGATTGTCCTGTTCATCCTTTTTGACACACCATTTTGTTGTGGTGTTCTTGGAGCCATCTTCACTCTATGAATCCCATGATACGAACAATAATTATCAAATTTTTTGCTACACTATTCACCTCCATTGTCTGATCTAACACAATTCAACTTAGTTCTTGTGTCATTCTCAACCAAAGCTTTTCATTTCTTAAAAGTATCAAAAACATCAATTTTTTCCGTATGCAATAAACCCAAGTTTTTCTAGTTGCATCATCAATAAAAGTAACATAATAAGAAGAGTCACCAAGCGATGATACCTAAGTCGGTCCCCATACATCTGTATGCATAAGCTCCAACTTTTCATCCTTCTTTGTCTTCCCAACTCTGAGAAATCTAACTCTTTTATTTTTCATACACACAATGCTCACAAAAATCCAAATCCACCTTCAAATCTGGAAACAAATTCCTTGAGTGGAGAACTTACATCCCCTTCTCACTCATGTTCCCAAGTCTATGGTGCCATAATTTTGTATCCGCTTTTGTAGAAGTTAAATCAATAGAAGAGTCAACATTACCATTAGATAAATATAATGTACCTACCTTCTCTCCTTTTGCTATTACTAGTGATCCTTTAGTGACTTTCCATGAATATTTTGCAAATATAACTATGCAGCCCTCACTTCCCAACTTCCATGCTGAAATTAGATTTATTCTCAACTCTAGAACATGCCTCACCTCTTTCAACAACCATTTGTTTCCATTCTATAACTTTATCCGTATCTTACCCTTTCCTACAATTTTATAGGGTTCACCATCACCCAAATAAACCTGTCCAAAATCACCTTGAACATAGTCTTGAAAATATTTCTTATGAGGTGTAGCATGAAATAAAGCCCCTAAATCTAACACCCAAGAATCATTAATATTATCTAAAGAAAAGATTAAAGCATCTTATAACACATCACCTACTACATTTGCTTCTTAATTTTTATCATGTTGTCCATATCCTTGTTTTCATTTTCAAAACCAATTATCTTTCTTTAGGTGTCCTTTCTTCCCACAAATCCAACATTCCTCTAGATTTAGATCTGCCCTTCTTAGACTTCCCATGATTCCCTAGGCCTACTCCTCTATCCTTTTGTCTTCCCCTATTATCCATAGTCAAAGAATTACCTAATGTCTTACCTATGCTTTTCTATCACATTTCCTCACTAAGAATAACATCATTAAAATTTAAAGTGTGTGACCCAGAGACAGAATTACTCACAACCATGACCAAGCCATTCCAACCTTCTGGTAATGAGCACAGAATCAAAAGATCCCTAACCTCATCATCAAAATTTACTCGTACAGAGCTTAACTGATTTGTGACTGTGTTAAATTCATTTAAATGATCAGCAACAAACCCACCTTCTAACATTTTAAGATTAAATAAATGCTTCATAAGAAATACCTTGTTGGAGGCTGAGGGTTTTCACTCTATCTAATGCCTTTATCACATCCACTATTGTCTTTTCTTTTGAAATATTGAAGGCCACTGATGCTGTCAGGCATAGCCGTATTGTTCCTAGTGCCTTTTTGTCAAGAACCTCCCAATCTTCATCTTTCATAGTTGCCAGCTTCTTTGCTATTCTACCCAATGGCAGGAAAAGATCCTTCTGATATAGATAGTCCTCCATTTGCATCTTCCATAGTTGGTAGTTTTGGCCACTTAATTTTCAACCTAAAACTTGCCATCTTCTGCCATTACTCCCACTCAAACTAGGAACCCAATTTTCTTATGAGTTTATCTGCCAAATAAACCTAGCTCTGATACCAATTGTTAAGAATACAAAACATAGAGCAATATTAATGAAATAAAGATGGAATTAAAATGTAAAAAACATAATATAAGATAGACATAGATTTAACGTGGTTCACCCAATATCAGCTACGTCCACATAGAAATAGCCAGTTCTTCTCTTTATTTTGTCCAACAAAATGAAGTAAAAAAACTTGTAATACATCCACTGCAATCTCCTCTTCACTCACATATAATGTACAACCATAATTATAATTCCCTGATATCAAAAGGAGGGTTACATATAGGGCAAAAATGCACAAACATAATTTTTACTATTAGATCTGTAACCTAATAGTGAATGGTCCAAATTCACTATGAAATTACAATGTTTTACAATGCATTTTTAACTAAATTTTGCTTCAGTTGTGTTTCCCCCAAACCCTTGCTAGGGCCTTAGACCTCCATGGCAACCATAGTGGGGGGGGGGGTGGGTGTTGCCTGTTGAGAACTAGACATTATAATAAGATATGGATCCACCATCTAATATGATGCACATGAGCACCCTCATCCTCCCATCTTATCTTTCAATCGAGCCTCTTTGCCAGATGCTTTGATTCTTAGAAAGGGGGCTCATTTCCCTCTCTATATTGAGACTTTCATTGATTATTACCATGTCAAGCAATGCATTGTCGATGAAAGAGTTGTATTGAATATCATTCCCCTACGTGTGTTCAACGAGCTCAAGATTAGTCAAAAGAAGATCTCTAATTATTTCCATAATTATGTTGGTTTCAATAATGACACATTTATGCCAGTGGGGAATGTGAAGCTTTGGGTCAAATTTAGCCCCAAGATAGTCAAAATTGAGCTTTATGTGTTAGACCTTGATCTTTCATACAATATGATTCTTGGCCATCCTTAGATCACTGCCATATATGCCATCACATTGGCCATGTTTCACATGGTGCAGTTTATGCATGAAGGAGAAGTTCATACCACAAAGGCTGACCTAGATCCCTAGGCATTACTTTATGCAAAGATAAAGCCGTAAGGTGAGGTTTTGGCTATCTCCTCATGGGGGTCTGTGGATTCTCATACACCCCCTATTTTTGAGTCTCATTTATTCAAGTATGAATGTTTATTCTTTTGAAATTCAACACACATCAATCGACTCCCTCTTTCACTCTATGATGCCAGGCTAGCCCATCTCTTTTTGAAGGTCTATTTTAGGATGTTTTCCCAGATGTTGAGCTCCCCCTTGTGTCACATTTTACCCATCAGAGTATAGGCTCTCTCCATACATCTCCCACTGAGACCACTAGAGTGGTTGAATCTGATCTTGAGTGTTATTTCATTCATGTTATGACACATAACCTATTCAAGGAGAGAAAGGCTTATACCAAGCTCATGCGAGGTTACCGTAAGTGTCATTACCTCCTTGATCATCTTGGTTTGGAGGTTTCTCTTATAAATGGACCAACCCTAGGCCTTTCTATAGTGAATGTCCTAGAGGTTGAAATTGAAGTGTTAGATGAGTCATTACCTCTCGCACTTGAATGTTTTGAGTAAGGCAACACTATAGATGTTGAAGGATCTGTAGATGTCAACCTTGGCAATTCAACAAGGCCTAAGATCATCAAGATCAGTGCTAGCTTTACTCTCGAGGAGCAAGATGTTTTGGTGACTTTTTTATTTTTAGATGTATTCACTTAGGAATACGTTGATATGAAGGGAATAGATCATGACATAGTTATCCATAATCTCGTTATGGATAATGGGACCTATCCTGTTCACCAAAAGTAAGGACCAATGGCTCTTAAAGTCTCCCAATTAGTCAAAGAAAATATTTGTTAGGGTGTGGAGCTAAAAGCTTCAACTGTTTGCACACACATGAAGAAAGGATGCTGAAGAACCAGAGCCACCGGCATCGGCAGTATGACCGACGTCGGTTAGATGCAGTGGAGAAGGAGACCGGCGACGGCAGAGAGTTGGCCGACATCGGCAGCACCAGACAAGCAGGGACCGACGTCGGTCGCCTGTGCGGTCCAGAACTGCTGTTTACGAACAGTCAGTTAGTTAAACCGAGTGTTTGCATGCTAAGAGACTATTTTAAGTCGCGAGCTGTGTGTCTAATTTTAGTAGTTAGATGTCTATTTTTGTAACCATGGATTTCTATTTAAAGAACCATGAGGCATGTATTGTAATTATCATATTGATCAAGTAAGAGCATTGAAGCAAGCAAGGTCAAGGAGATCTACAGGTGTAAGGTCAAGGAGATCAGCTATAGCATTCAAGGAGGAATTGTAACTCAGGTTTTAGAGTTGGTTTTGTGTTGAGCAAGAGAGAGGGAAGAAGGTCTTGAGGTGTGGCAAGCCTTTGAGGTGGAGGGAGAAGTGGCATCTTCCTTATTTGTATTTTCTTCTAGTATTATCTAATACAATTGTGTGTATTGTCTCTCAAATTTTTTGCTGTCTCATGTTTCTAGTTTCTTAATCATTCTGGTATAATTTCTGTGTTCAATTGCTCATATATATGTAATCAATTGTGCTACCGTTGGATAAGGGGCCTCCTAACAGTTGGTATCAGAGCTACGGTTTGCAGGAAGCAGGTTATTATTTTTGATTACAGGTCATTCACAGGGTTTTCTGATTGAGTGGGAGTTCAGGAATGGCAGAAGAAAGCAAGCTACGAATGGAGAAGTTTAACGGCAAGAATTTTCAACACTGGAGGATGTAGATTGAGGATTATCTGTATCAGAAGGATCTGTACTTACCGTTGGGTGGGGTTGCATGCAAGCCCACAGATATGAAGGATGAAGAATGGAGTGTTCTTGATCGGAAGGCTCTTGGTTCCATAAGGTTGAGTCTTGGAGCTTCTGTGATTTCCAGCTTATCACAGTGCAAAACAACGGAAGAGTTGATAAAGTCCTTGGCAAATTTATACGAAAAGCCCTCGGCTTCTAATAAGGTATACCTTATGAAGCAGCTATTTACTTTACAAATGCAGGAAGGAGGTTCGGTACATACTCATCTCAGTGATTTCCATGGTTTGGTAAACCAATTAGCTTCAGTCAACATTGTTTTTGATGATGAGGTAAAGGCTCTCTTGATATTATGTTCTTTGCCTGAAAGTTGGGACGGTATGGTTATGGCAGTAAGTAACTCTGCATCTGCTTCTAAAATCTTAAAGGTTGATGATGTTGTGAGTGTGATTTTGAATGAAGAAATACGCAGGAGAAGCACAGGTGAATCATCAGGAAATGCTCTAAGTGTGGAAAGCAGAGGAAGGCAAAAGGAGAAGATTGAGCAAGGGAAATCAAGGTCGGGAAGGAGATCCGAGTCTAAAGGTATTACCTGCTGGTTTTATGGAAAGAAAGGACATACAAAGAAGGAGTGTTGGTTGAGAGATAAAGAGAATCAACATACAGGTATGGAAGAAGCAAAGGATGCAAATATTGTGGTACAGGATGCTCTCATACTTTCTTTGGATAGTCACGTAGGATCATGGATATTAGATTCTGGTTCATCTTTTCATGCATCCCCAAACAGAGATTTGTTTCATGAGTATGAACAGGGAGATTTTGGAGTTCTTTATTTAGGGGATGGTACGCCTTGTCAGATAGTTGGCAAAGGGAAAGTGCAGCTGAGATTGCAGATTGACAACACATGGGTGTTGAAGGAGGTCATGCATGTTCCAATTCTGAAGCAGAGTCTGATTTCTGTAGGAAGGTTGGGAGATGAGAGATGCACAATAACCCTCACAGCGGATTCTTGGAAGGTTACCAAGGGAGCACTTGTTTTAGCAAGAGGTAAGAAAGTAGGTACTCTTTATCTATCTACTTGTACTACTGATTCCACTTCTGGTTCAGATTCGTATATGTGGTCTAATAGGCAGGGTCACATGAACAAGAAGGGAATGGAAGTTCTTGACTCAAAAGGTATGTGTTCAAATTCAGAAGGCATGGATAGAATTCATTGCAGGAAAAGGAAATTTGAGGCTTTTGACAAGAACAGGGATGTCTTGGTGTTCATGGAGGAGATGAAGGCCTTAGAACAGTTACAGGCAGTAAATAAATCTGAGCAGGGCAGCATGGATATAGATTTGATCCAAGAAGAGCTCACGGATGAAGAATTCATCACTCACGGGAACACACAGGCACCGATGTCGGTTACTTGGAACCGACGTCGGTCATCCAGACACCGGCTTCGGTCATGTGCAGACCAGCAGGGTCGGTAGGTCAGACAGGAAAAGTCTGACGTCGGTCATCAGGACCGACGTCGGCAGGGGGGACACCGGCGTCGGCCAGGGGTAACGATGTCGGCAGTCAGGATCAGTGCAGGGAACCGACATCGGTCGGGAGCAGACTGGGAGTTGGCCGAGATCGGTCACTGGAACGGATGTTGGGTGGATCTATGAGTCTCAAACACCCATACAGAGGTCAGAAAAGGTATGTGAACCTCATATTCGTTGTTCACCTTCTTTATATTGCTTACTGTTAGTCAAGAACTAGGAAGATGGAGGAAGCAATGCAGGTAGAATCCAAAAACAGTGGGAGCTTGACATGGATGAGGAGTGTGAGTCCTTGGATTAGAGCCAAACAGGTACTTGTTGGTGGAGTTGTCAGCTAGATATAGAGGGATGGATTCCCGTTTTAGAGAAGAGAGTGGATGGACATCTGAGACAGAAGGCTATGGTATATGGTCTTGAGTTAGCTGCAGGGCAATGGAGGTTTGACCATTGTATTTTATCTTTACCAGGTTGGATAATATTAGCTACATTATCCTGTTACTGTATTGTGTTAATTTTTGCAGGGTTGCATATACAGGGAGTTTTCTGAGCTAAGGGTAGAGTTGGTTCAGAAGTATGTCATGAAGAATTTGGGAGCAGCAAATTTCTTGTGGCATAGGTGACAGATATAGCATCACAGGTTTGCGTGGTGGTTGGTCTTCAAGGGTGACTTTGAAGAGGGATACAGGGCCTAAGGAACAAAATAGACGGTGTACAGGTACAGGTACAGGTTGCAGCTATTTATCTCCAAGTGGGAGATTGTTAGGGTGTGGAGCTAAAAGCTTCAACTGTTTGCACACACATGAAGAAAGGATGCTGAAGAACCAGAGCCACCGGTGTCAGCAGTATGACCGATGTCGGTCAGATGCAGTGGAGAAGGAGACCGGCGACGGCAGAGAGTCGGCCGACGTCGGCAGCACCAGACAAGCAGGGACCGACGTTGGTCGCCTGTGCGGTCCAGAACTGTTGTTTACGAACAGTCAGTTAGTTAAACCGAGTGTTTGCATGCTAAGAGACTATTTTAAGTCGCGAGCTGTGTGTCTAATTTTAGTAGTTAGATGTCTATTTTTGTAACCATGGATTTCTATTTAAAGAACCATGAGGCATGTATTGTAATTATCATATTGATCAAGTAAGAGCATTGAAGCAAGCAAGGTCAAGGAGATCTACAGGTGTAAGGTCAAGTAGATCAGCTATAGCATTCAAGGAGGGATTGTAAATCAGGTTTTAGAGTTGGTTTTGTGTTGAGCAAGAGAGAGGGAAGAAGGTCTTGAGGTGTGGCAAGCCTTTGAGGTGGAGGGAGAAGTGGCATCTTCCTTATTTGTATTTTCTTCTAGTATTATCTAATACAATTGTGTGTATTGTCTCTCAAATTCTTTGCTGTCTCATGTTTCTAGTTTCTTAATCATTCTGGTATAATTTCCGTGTTCAATTACTCATATATATGTAATCAATTGTGCTACCGTTGGATAAGGGGCCTCCTAACAATATTGAAAAACTCATTTGAGTTAGCTTTATCCAAGCTATTGACTACCCTCGATGGATTTCCAACATTGTTCATATTCTTAAGAAGAATAGAGTTATTCGAATTTGCATCGACTTTCAAGATCTCAATATGGCCTACCTAAAATATAACTTCCCTACTCCTTTGATAGACCAGATTATTGATTCTACCATAGGCTTTAAGATCATGTCCCTCATGGATTATTTTTTTGGGTATAACCAAATCTTGATTGTACTCAAAGACCATCACAAGATGATGTTTATTACCTCGTAGGGTGCCTTCTATTATGCCATCATGCCTTTTAGTCTAACGAACATTGGGGCCATGTATCAGCATGTCATTACCCACATTTTTTATGACCTTATCCATAAGATCATTAAGTGCTATGTTGATGATCTCCTTGATAAATCTTATAAGCGAGATGAGTATATGTGAGACCTCAGGATCATCTTTGAGCATCTCTGAGAGTATCACATCAGTCTTAACCCTGAGAAGTGCATTTTTGGCATTTTTATTGGAAAGCTTCTTGGCTTTCTCATTTTGTAGAGGGGTATTAAAGTGGATCTTGACAAGATCAAGGTGATCCTTGAGATGCCTCCCCTACATAACCTCTCTAATTACAGTCCTTCATAAGAAGGTTCAACTTTCTTAGATGTTTCTTTGAGGAGTATGCTCACAAGTCCATACCCCTCACACGTCTCTTGCACAAGGACACTCTATTATTATGGTCTGATAAAATCCAAGTGGATTTCAAGGAATTGAAGTATATACTTCATAATCCTCCCATCCTGATGGCAAACATTGAAGGGTGTGAGTTCATCTTATATACATCTATCACTAATCTTTCCATCAGGGGCATACTATGTCAAAAGGATGATATTAGTAGGGAGAGAGATGTTTACTACATCTCTTATATGTTGGTTGGTCCCAAACTCAACTATTCCTTTTATTGAGTGTCAGTGCCTCTCCCTCATATTCACTACAAACAAGTTATGACATTTCATGTTGGGCTAGGCTACCAATGTGATTTTCCAGTCTAATCCACTTCACTGCTTGCTCAATAAGACACATCTTACTGGCTGGATTATGAGGTGGATCATGCTTCTTCAAGAGTTTTACCTTCACATCATTAACCAAAAATCCGCCAAGGGCTTGGTTGTGGTTGATTATATCATTGAGTGCCCACTACCCAACCCTAATGCAGAACTAGTTGATGATGTCTATCCTGATGAGATGGTCTACTCGGTTGACCATGTTGAGGTCTTTGATTGTGATTGATATCGAGACATTGTTTGGTACCTTGGGGACCAATCTTATCCCACCACCACTTCTTCATATGAATGATATCAGATCCATGAACTAGTCGTCTACTATGTCATCATTGGTGACATCTTATTCAAGAGGGGTCTCAATGGTGTGTTGATGTAGTGCCTTATGCCCAAAGATATCCCTCTTGCACTTGAGGAGTCTCATGAGAGAATTTATGGTGGCCACTCGAGAGGGCAAGCCACTACTCAATGGATTATTAAGATGAGCTACTACTAGCCCAATCTTGTTAAGGATGCGGTCTAATATGCTAAGAAGTATAAGATGTTCCAAGTCATCAGGGATCTCATCAATGCCCCTACTAACATCTTACACTCTATTTTTACCCCTTAACCTTTCTTAGTTTGGGCTCTCAATTTCATTAGTGAGTTAAAACCTGCCTCTTTCAATGGCCATTACTGGTTCATCATCGTCACTGACTATTTTACAAAGTGGGTTGAGGCCATGCCTCTTAGTGGCATGTGTGGGATGACCATTGCCAAGTTTATTCTGAGCTGGCTTATTTATAGGTTTAAGGTTCCCACTATGATTATGGCTGATAATGGTCTAGAATTCCAAAGCCACGAGATGTCTGAGCTCACTCAATACTTTAGGTTCAAGCTCCACTTCTCCTCTACCCATTACCCCTAGGGAAATGGGCAAGTAGAGTTTCAAATAAAACTTGGAAGAAGATGCTTCTTCGTACCATTGCCCAGTCCAAGAGGGACTTCCATCTCATGCTCTATCATGCCCTTTAGGCCTACTAAACTAGCTTCTAGATGGCCATGGGGGTAACCCCATAACCTCTCATGTATGGGTTTGAGTCTATTCTTCATTTGGAGGTCTTAATCCCTTCATTGCACATTAAGACATTTAGGTCTCTTTC
This sequence comes from Torreya grandis, assembly GCA_037957365.1. Taxonomy (NCBI): domain Eukaryota; kingdom Viridiplantae; phylum Streptophyta; class Pinopsida; order Cupressales; family Taxaceae; genus Torreya; species Torreya grandis. Next base: position 184,137 of record JARHVA010008467.1, read on the forward strand.
TGATGAGGAAGACTGTGCCACTCACTTCATCAAGATTGAACAATTATATGAGTGACACCTGGCTACTCTTGAGCATAATTATGCTTACTAGTACCATGAATGCCATCAATTTGATAAGTTGGTATGCCCTCTTCAATTCAAAGTAGGTGATATAGTCTTCATTTTTGATAAGGAACACCATAAGAAGGGCAAACTAGCACACAAGTGGTTTGGCCCTTTTGTTATCACCGCCTCTCTAGAGAATGGGGATTTTTATCTCTCGACCATTGAAGGTGACCCCCTATAACACCTGATAAATGAGTTCCACCTCAAAACATTTCCTATCTAGGGCCCACATAGCCCTCCAAGAAAGTCACCTATGTTGGTAAGGCGGTCCTTTCCTCTCTTCTATCACCACTAACCTCTGTGCCACTGGTATATGTGTGTGCATGTGGGTTCTTTATTAGCAGTTCATATTATCCAATCACATGTATCTAGTATTCTATGTCAGATGAAGCATATAAATCACACAAAATCATTTATACACATGTGCTAATAATGAGAAAACCATTGTATATATCACCAAAAATACATGTTTTTATCCAAGTACATCACATGGCTTATTGTCAACCTAAGCTCATATTCCCCAAAAACTACCATATGCATGGATATATATGTATATCCCAGTTAGCCTATGACTGGGTGTTATCTATGATAGTCATGCTTTAGGTGAAGATCTTGATCTCTACCTCTCAACCAGTTGAGCTACGGTCTCCTCTAGTGCAGCCAACTGATCTGCCCTCACTCTAAGTACCTAAGCTCCTCTGATCTACTCTTGGGCTAACTCAACCCATAGCCAATTAATCTTGACCTCTAATCTAGCCAGTCACACCTTATCCTCCACTATAGCCACCCTCTAGTTTTTCATGGATGCCTTGTGTCATGCTGACTTAGCCTTTAGTTATGGAATCACATGTCGTGCCCTTGCCAGCTCAAGTGAGGCTTGTGCACCTACCCACCATAGTTGAGTATGTGGCTTTACCCCTACTGGCATATGTGACACCTACTCCATTAGTGGTATCACTGCCACATTAGGGAATAACTCTCTCAGTAGTAAGTCTACCTGGGATCTAGTCTAGCTAGGCTGGTCTCTTACACACACATAGAGCATATGTATTAGTCACATATCGGCTCTCATTAAGGATGAGTAAAAAGATGAAGTGATATATAACAAATACACTTGTCTTACCTAGCAACACTGATGGCCTCTACTACCCTCTTGCAGGTCCTGCTCCTCCTAGTGGTGATTATCCTCACCATGGTGGCCTCTCTCTACTGCCACCTCCCTCGCTCTATCTCGGCTGCCTGCTAGTCTTTGGCCCAACTATCCTAGGCTATGCCTATCTCTTTACCTTGTTAGAACCTATCTCCCTCAATGATGGCATGACCTTTGTGGACCTTGGAGTTCCTCATGTCCTAATTAGGGCTCTAACTTGACATCCTCTGGCTATGTTATAGACCTATAGGGATCATAGATGTAACTACATAATACATCTAGATCCAAGTTGGTTTGCATAGGCCTATCCCTATCTACAAATCATGTAGCCTATGTCATACCCTCCTCTAATTTAGGGTACATATCATTGTCATATGGTGTCTTTAACCATGTTAGTTGGAGCCTCTCGTAAGCCTAGGGCATGAGTAAACTGGGATATGTTAATCTACCTAACCCTGTACACCAGATGTGATCTAGCTATTGGTGTAATTTTCCTAGGATATATTAGCCTTAGGCATATCTATGTCCTCCCTCCATGCATTGGACAACTGCTCTCCATGAGAGTGGTAGCCATCTTGTCTTTTAACCAATGTAGAGCTTCTTGACCATAGTCCTTGCTATCATTATCTTGAGAGTGGGTACCCCCAATGATAACTGGGTGATATACACTCCATGGTTATTCTATTATGGGTGGGGTCCCACCAAGTAGAACTCTACTAATGCTATATCCTACATTGATGGTAACTCTATCTCTTTGCTTGTCAGCTCCACCTCATAAAGTTGATAGATGTCCTCAATGTTGAGGATGACCTCTAGCTCAGGCCTCAATTAGAACACATGCCTCTTTGGTACCCATGTAGTCACCAACATGTTCACCAAGTCCCTAGAGTAATGCAATGAGGGCACATATACTAGTCTCTAAAGTCCTACATTCTGTAGGTAATCTTGTTCTATCATAGGTAGAGCATTTGCCTCCTTGACCAACCATGTTGAGACTCTCTCCTGATTGGTCACCTCACATAGCCCATCTCATTATGCTAGCTATTCTCTCACATGTGAAAGTCATCCCTCCTCTAGTATGCTAACTCATATGTGTGTCTGTACAAGCAAGTGAATAGGAAAATAGATTAGTTTACTGGTCGAAAAAGAGCAATAATAAGTTAATAATATGTTTTTTTTATCTATCTAGTTTCTTTTTTGCTTTCCCTCCTTGTTCTAGCCCCTCTGAGGACCCCCCGAGCTCCTCTAGGATCCTTTGGGTCTATTTTGAGGATTCCCTACCCTAGGTTATAGTTTTTTGGGCAAATACACGACCATGTCTAGGCCACAGATTGGGCATTCCCAATCTATGGCCTATATTGGGATGCCCCTAGGAGCCCTAAGGCTCCTTTTTTGCCCCATGGGCCATAATTTGAGCTCTCATGGGTCCCATTATCTTTGAATTTCTAAGCCAAACATTTTGATCACTTTTTTCATCTGATTCATCCCTTGAATTGTTAGGAATGAGTCAAAATGCATTTAGGGCCTCCCAAACCCCAAAAAATGAATAAATTTGCAAAAAATCATTCATAGAGCTTACCCAAACCATCTAGTGCATCTCTGATGTTCTCCCATGTCCTCATTTACTCTACTTGGGCTTTGGTTGTTCATGGGCTCTCCTTTGGCTCTCTCAGAGTGAAAATGACCTCTTTTCTCTCTTTTCCCCTCTTTTTAGCCCCTTTTTCTTGTTTTTTGTGGGCCCTTTTTAGGTGTTTTACCTATTTTTGCATTCAAACTATGAAACCTCCATCTTAGAGGTTTTGACAAATTCTAAATGCATTAGTGGCCTCTATTTTTTAATTTGGGGCTTCTTTGGGCCTATTTTGGGCCTATTTTTGTACCTGAGACCCCTTTCATGTCCCTGTTGACCTCCCAAGCCTGTGCCCTATTTTGTGAGCACCCAGGGATATAAGTTACTTATTGTGATTCTTTTAGTAAATCATTTCTCTAATTTTCACAATTAATCCATTCTAACTCCATATCTCTCTCTCTTGTTCATCATGGTTACAAGTAGGGTTGTTAGCTAGTTGTGGTGGTTCAGAACTTGCTATAGTCTTCATCTTCTTTGAACTTCCCCCCACTTTCCTTGGGGACTTCTCACCATAGTCAGTGTTGGTCAACCTCTATGATTGTGGCTTGGTTTCATTTTTTATTTCCCTCATGCAACTTGCTTGCACTGCTTCACTTTAAGATCGCCTTTCGGTAGTTATTAGTCTTACATTCTCAACCCCCATCATGGTGCACCCCTTAATGGTGATTCACACTGATGGTAGTAGTTAGGGAAACACAAGACTGGTAGCTTTGATTTGGGTTATTGATGATTAGTGGGGTCATGAGCTTGTTGCTGCTAGTTTCTTCCTTACAAATGAGATGAATAATGTCATCGAGTATCACACAATCATTAACACTTTGATCGATGCTCATGAGTTAGGCACATGCTATGTGCAATCATTATCTTACTCAATCTTACCTGTGTCTTGACTCATCGATGTCTAGGTCATCCTTAGCTCTGAGTTGCTCCCCTCTTCAAGGTGACATGTGATTTGATTTCTTTCTTTGAGGACATCTAGTTCACCCATATCCTTTACAAGGAGAACACTAGGGTTGATGCCCTAGTGAATGTCATTCTAGATAATATGATATGATTTGATATCACTTGTGTCCATTCTTTGTAGGATTTGGAGCTAGAGCTAGAGTTAGAGTTGGATTTGGATTTTGGATTATGCAACATTTGTAGTCTCATATGTGGATCATGTCATTGACTTCTTCCCCTACCATCCTTATCTAGTAAGTATAGGTAATGTTTTTTTTTATCTTTTCAGTTATTGCTTTTCTTTGCTTTGGTATGGCTTCTAGGTATTGCACAACACTCCTTATTCATTCAAACACTGATTGCTTATACCTTAGGGGTATATGTAATCATACTTTCCATGACCTTACTCCTTATGATTACACATCAGCTCATGTGTATACTACCAACCTTGGTCATCCCACTTTGAGACATCCACCACCTACTTGGACCTTTCTTGCATCATATTATTACCCTCTATACATCCTTAGTCCATCTTGGCCCTTTTACACATAAGATAGGGCTTCTAGGGACCCCTCAGGGCCTTTCGAGAACCTGTTGACCAACCTAGGCCCTCATTTGACCTAGGTCATAGCTTTTGTGAAGGAAAGCCATGGCCTAGGCTACACATATCCTTCACAAAAGTTGTGGCCTAGGAAAAACATGCCCAAAAGTGCCAAAGTGAACCCAAACGATAAAAAATGACTAGTTTTAGGTCTTTTAGTAGATTAGGGTTGGGATATATGCCTCATTCTCATTCATTTGAGCCTCTCTATTCTCTCTCCACACTCTCTTTTGATTCTTCTTCCCTCTCTTGACTCTCATGCCTTCTTGAATCTCTTTTGATTCATTCTTGGCACTTTTGAGCTTGATTGGTGATAGAGGATCCCATATGCTACTACATGTTTGCTTTGAGACTCCATTACTGATCTTATTTATTCATGATTCCTTATGGCTTGCTTATAACTTCTACATTTGGCATTGAACCTGATTTGTGCACTTAGTTAGAGCTCTTACAACATTGCAAGTTCTCACTTCACCTCCTCCTTTGCTCTCCACATTTATTTTAGACTTCAGCTTGTAATTTACTTGGTCTTCCTCTTACATTGCTTCCTAGCTTGGATTCCTAGTTGGTAGAACATATGCACATCTTCTTTGAGCTTGTCTGAGGGAAATTTGCTATGCAAAGTGAAACTCTATTGTTTTGTGCAGTGTATATGCTAGGTTTGATTTGTTTTAGTGATTTAGTTATTTTGTGCATTATTTAAAATAGTTTTTGAAGTTTATGCATTCATATGTGGTTACAAGATATTTTCATTACTTTAAATATTTACCATTACATGTTATACTTGAATTGGAAACATTTCTTTTACATAGTAGGACTCTACATGCTCAAGAAAAACTAGAAAACTTGCTTAAACATTATTTCTCTCTTGCTAAATGAGAACATTACATTGCTGGAAAATGGTAGTATTGATTTGGAAAGATAACTCAAATCTAGAATAGGCATTCTCTTGAACCCTTTCTGGGAAACATCTTTATTACTTAAAACATCTTTTATTTATCCTCAAAGTGCCTTAGCTTCTAGATTTACATTGCAGTTCTTATCTCTCTCCATTCGGTATTACTGTTTTCACTTTGTTTATGCAATCAATAACCTAGTCTTAGTCACTTGCTTTACTATGGTTGGATTAGCTAGAGGTGCCTATGTACTTTGTATGCTTGATCATGTTAGCCCCAACCTGGTTTGCAAGTCTATCTATAACTTGGTGCAAATTGGCAAATCAGATAGCCACGATAGACCTCCTGTAGCTCCTAAAACCCCTGAGCCTTCTAGCCTCTTAGTGGTTTACTTTATCATGCTACCAAACACTGGTGATTCCATTTAGATTCTTGGAGCTACACCATGTTAACAACCATTTTTGTTGTGAATATTTTCCCTTTACTACATTTTTTTTAGTTTTCATTAAAGGTAACTCTGCCTAATAATAGGAGAGGGACTTTGTCCCCACACTATTAATTGAAAGTCCACATTTATCCCCTTGATAATATTTTTAGCCAACAACATCACATGACCTCTTCACAAATAGAGTTCAATTCCTTGGAGTCATGTGGCATGTCCTCTATACATGACACTTATAAAAAGGTTCTTGAGAGAGGGTCTATTGAAGTGAGTGGTGGAACATGAAATAATGTTCTAAGTGTTCCATCACTTTCAACTAATCTCTTATTAGTTTACTAGATCACTCACCTTGGTTTGAGCATGTGAGTTGAGTTCACTCTATATTCAATGTATGTTAGAGAGATGCATAATCATACTATATTGGTAGTGGGAATGGTCAATCATCGGACTCAACTATATAACTTCTCACACTTTTCTCTTAACTCTCATTCAAGTTATTCTTCTTTAGACTCACCTTAACTTAATGACATTTTTGATCTTGAGCATACCTTTAATATTGATGACTCTTCTTGTAACACATATGACTAAAATAGTGATGGGGACACACCTCCACCATCTCTTTGTCACCTTATAAATATTGAGGAGTTATTTCTTGATCAACCTACCCCTGGTCCACTTCATACATTATAAGGAATAGGTATAGTGATCTAGGACACACTAGACATCGAGCAGTCTATTCTATAATTTCAGGGCATTTTGTAGTCCTTCTTAACCTCTACTCCTATGGTGCCATCATTGCATAAAAAATTTGGCCCTCCTACCTTGCATGAGGAGAATAATTTATTGTATATGAATCACACCTTGGTTGAATATCCATCAGGGACTTGGTGGATACATTCACTATTCTAGGGTGATCCACTCTTCATTACATCTACTTCTGATTCACAATCAACCTTGAGAACTCTATTATATGATACAAGATGGTTATAGGCAGTTGTAGACTCTATTAGGAATTTTTTTAGTCCTATTATCTTCTTTTCTCTCTTTTGGGGAGGAGTTTTCTTTCCTATGAGTTTTCTCCTTTTCTCCACTTTATGGGAGTTACATTATGCTTAAGCACCTCATCAGGCCTCATTGCCAGGACCTAATTCTTCTACCCACCTAAGTTATGATTAAGGGGGGTGTTGGTGTTAGGAAGTGAAGTTACCATTAATGTTGATGAGGTGGCATAAACTATTAATGTTGATGTGGTGGTAGACATTATTCATGCTGATGAGGTGGAAAACACTATTCATGTTGATGAGGTGGTAGTTACTATTCACTCTAGAAAGTTAGAAATTACCATTCATGCTGAGGTGGTATGTGGGGAACATTAATCCAATAAGGAGCATGGTTTACCTTAGTGGATTTAAACTGATGGGTATGGGGCACATTTTTATGAGGTTTCCATGATTAATGAGTTTGTCAAAAGTCATAAAAATGATTGAGCATCTTCTGACTCTTGTGTTTATGTGGAAGACAAAGATCATTGTTCCTGATGGCATAGGGAGGTGGTTGTGATTTTGTCTTAAGTATATGCTCTACTTTTTTAACCTTTGCACATATAGAGACAAATAATATACTATTAAGAACTATGCACCCATGAGTATGGTGCATTTTTGGCCTCACTGAAGATCCTTGTCTTTGTAATTAAGAGAAGTTTTTCCTCTTTAGGATGTTGGTGCTTGGCATTTGGATTTTATGCCAAGTTTAATTGAGGAAAACTTAGGCTGTATCCATTCTTAGGAACCAAAGCTATTAGCTTTAGATACTTGGAGCTTTGTGTGTAAACCATGAGTAAGAAGGCCAAACTTGAGGAACCTTTGTAAAGTAGAGGTTTATTGTATTTGTAATGCTAAGTAAGATTATATTAGACCATGTTAAGGGGATTTGTATGTAAGTGAAGGAGTAGGTAGGCCAATTTTATGGAGGCTTTGTAAAGAACATGCATCTTCTAGAGATATAATAGAAGTGTGTAATTGATATGTCCCCATGGTTTTTCCTTTGCTACAATTTGCAGGGTTTCCACATAAATCTGTGTGATGTTGTTATTTCCATTTGATTGTATTATGGCTTGTTATTTCTATAATTATTTTCTTGCACATCTACTATATATTTTCCCTAACATCTGGTATTAGAGCCATGGTGATTTTTAAAAACTCTGTGTTTGAGTGTTTTCTTAAAGTAGGGAGTCTTATGTAAGTGGTAGCTTCAACAATGATAAGAGGAGTAACCATGTTCGATACATGGAAGTTTGTTTTCTGCCAAACATCTCTAGACTTGATGAAAATGCAATGATGATAACATTGGGCAATGGAGGTAACTGGATGAATATAAAGGAGTTTAAAATTTTTGTATATTGACTTCAAGTGGGAGAATGTTAGGAAGTGAAGTCATTATTCATGTTGATGAGATGATAGACACTATTCATGTTGATGAGGTGGCAACATTATTCATGCTAATGAGGTGGCATACACTATTCATGTTGATGAGGTGATAGTTACTATTCACTCTAGTGATGTGGTAGTTATTATTCATGTTGAGGTGGCATGTGAGGAACATTACTCCACTAAGGCACATGGGTTGCCTTAGTGGATTGACATGGATGGGTATGGGGCACATTTATATGAGGGTTCCATGACTGATGAGTTTGTCAAAAGTCATAAAGATGATTGAGCATCTTTTGACTCTTGTGTTTAGGTGGAAAACAAAGATCATTGTTCCTGATGGCACATAAAAGTGGTTGTGATTTTGTCTAAAGTAGATGCTCTGCCTTTTTGACCTTTGCAAATGTAGAGACAAATAATACACTATTGAGAACTATGCACCCATAATTATGGCACATTATTTGGCCTCATTAAGGATTCCTCCTCTCTCTCTTATCTTCTCTCTTGTATCTCTATAAAAGGATGTTGATATTTGTCTTTGTGATTAAGAGAGGCTTTGCCCTCTTCAGGATGCTAGTGCTTAGCATTTGGATGTTATGCCTTACATTGAGGAAAGATTAATTTTTATCCATTCTTAGGAATTGAAGCTATGAGCTTTGGATACTTGGAGCTTTGTGTGTAAACCATGACTAAGAAGGCCAAACTTGAGGAAGCTTTATAAAATAGAGGTTTGTTACATTTGTAATGAAGAGTAATATTAGCTTATTCCATGCTATACGGATTTGTATATAAGTGAAGGAGCAAGTAGGCCAAGCTTGAGGAGGCATTGTAAAGATCATGCATTTATTGAATAGATAATAAAAGTGTGTAGATGTTATTGCCCCATGGTTTTTCCCTTGATGTAATTTGTAGGGTTTCCACATAAATCTTTGTGATATGGTGTTGTTTATTTTTGATTGTATAGTGGATTATTATTTTTTTAATTGTTTTTTTGCACATCTATTACATATTTTCCCTAATAGTTGGTGTATTCTTTTTCCTGCTTGTGGTTTTATCTACATAGTTGATATTCAACTTGCTTAGGGTTGTTAAGGTCATTAGGGGAAAACACACTTAATGTATTTTATAATAGTGAGTGGAGTGATTACCCTTTTTTGTGACCTAATATCTCATTATATAATTTACATCCTTTACACTTTTTGGTTAATCAATGAATGAATCTTTTGATACATTTGATGCAACTTTTGTTGTGGCAGTTTTGCTCTCACATTCTCCTAGGATTTTCATGCAATCTTGGATGTTTAGAGATCTTTGAGCAATCTAACACATGCCCCCACTAATACCCTCCCCCCCCAATCTTGAGGTGATGGGATGTAACAATTTGTAGTTACCTTACCTCAAAAGGATAAGACAAACATGCAAATTGTGAATGTACCATGTAACATATAAAAGGAACATGTCTAGTTAGATATATCATGGAAGTGCGTAGAATGTGAAAACATCAAGGTCTAAGATGCATGATATATATCATGGAAATGTCTATAGAGTAATAATATAAGTTCAATAAGAAACCAAACACTCATAAAAACACTCAAAAATAAGGGGCACTTATGTGCGGCATACACCTCTTATGGTTCAAAGACCCTCTATTACCTTCGATGACAGTGAGATCATGGATGATGATTTTGATCTTCATTCCTTATTAATTAAAGAATACCTTGATCACCAGCCTATAAATAGTGTTATTATTGATAATGGTGAAAATGAGAACATTTGAACCATGACTTTACTTACATATTTGGGTTATACACATAATGCTTTACATCTTTTGACCAAATCAGTTAGAGCATTCGATGGGACATCATAACATGTTTTTGGTGAGATAAACTAACCTTTAAAAGTGGGTCCAACACATGTGGTTACTACCTTTTTATTTATACCATACACAAGTTTTTTATATGTTACTGGGGTGACCTTGTATACATACTCTCTACATAGTACCTTCTACAGTGCATGGGCATGTTAAATGCATTTATACCAATAGGGTAGTTACAGTTTCTAGTATTCCACATGAACATCCACTTGAACAAGAGAAGTTTATACCTAGATAATTAATTATAAAACCTATTAAGGTTAATCCTTCATGAAAGGGTAAGCAACAAGCAATCCTCTTTCCTATGTGGCTAGTACTTGAGAAATTATTGCATTAGATCCACACAATAGATTCCATGGAATCCTTATATATTATGCATCATATTTAGATATCCAAATCACCTAAACATGTTTATATTACTACTTATTTAAAGAAACCACAAAGCACTCAATGATGGGTTCCATGAACCCCCATTCCTTCTATTATTTCTTTATGACCACATAGTCCTACTATACATATGTAGAGCATTACAACTACCATAGTGACAAATATTACACCTATACATGTTCCTTGGCAGTACCACCAATTTATTACACCATGTTCACAATGGGGAGATACCTATGAGCATCCACTAGATGAGATCATAATATAGTTCTTTCTTTGCAAATATTCTAAAAGCCTTAAAATAAATAAAACTTTAAAATCCAAAAAAAAATCTAGCATTTACGTGTTCTATTAGCTCCTTGGCATCTATGTTGTTGGTCACATGTTGGTATATGACATATCAATACTTTTTATGTACATGTGTTTCATACATCATTTGAGTGTGATACAGGCATACATAGATACATGATCTATTCTTCTATAGATGTTGGACCTTCCTTCTAGTCATTGAATATTGACATTGGGGGCATCAGATTCTTTGATCATGATACACCCATGTTATATCATTTTATGATAATTTTACATTATCATGTTTGAGCTTAAATATTTACACATGCCTTTATCCATGATTGTATCTTTTGAAAAATATGTTATGTACTTAACATTTTGTTAACACATATATTCACAATCTAGTATGAAATATTTATGTTGTTTGCTTATATTCCACACTTTCCTATATGCACTTCTTCAAGTGTCTTGTCTTGATTGTTGAGAATTTGAATATACTCTTTTATTTGTGGCCCACATGCCTTTGTTTTCTTACTTTGACATTTACATATACCATGGTTAGTTGTATTTGGACATTTGAATACATCATTATTTACCTTGTGGACATTTGACTAAGTCATTTCCCTTTGATTGTGTAACATTTGAACATATACCCCTTATTTTGTATTTTTATTTGATTTTGAGTGCTATTGTGTGTAATCTTGATTACTTTTTGAGTTTGTACTATTACTATCTAAATGTTGCAATGATCTATATCATACAACTTAGGTCTTGATATCATCACATTATGCATGTTTTAATGATATATCTACCTAGACATGTTTCTCTTATATGTTACATGGTTCACACACATATTATCTGGTTATATTATACTTTTGAGGCAAGGTGAATATTAGTTTTTAATTCCCCTCAAGGGGGGCATATTAATGGGGGCAAGTCATAGAGACATGGCTTTCACATTTGTCAGAGTTCATAGATTTAGATATATAGTAGGGGCACGTTATGGAAATATGTTCTCCATATTTGTCATAGTTTACAAATTTAGATATATAATGGGGGTATGTTATGAAAACATGGTCTCCACATTTATACAAGCTCATAGTTTCATATTTTAGTGGGGGCATATTTTTGAAACGTGTTCTCTGATTTAATAGTTTTACGAATAATTGGGATTTTATTCCTAATTTAGTTAAAGGGTCTGGATTGACAAATCAATAAATAATATGTGGTAAATAAGCTACTAATTTATGAAATTTATTGATAATTAGAGTTTTTCTAAAAATAGTAATAAGAGGGAGAAAATAAGACTTAACTTAAACTATGCTGATTCGATTGAGTCAAGATCTGATATTCACTATGTAAGCCTGGGACACTGTCATAAATAGGATTCTAACTTTCATTTTTTGATTGGATAGGTGCATTGAAAGTGGACAGGAGTGGCACCGACATTGTAGTCCTTGTTCGATGCTATTTTCATGAGGATCTAAGCTTTTTGGGTTTTATTTGACAGGTCTGTGTGACCCTATCTCTGAATATTTTGGTAGCTAAAAGTCTGTAGATATATTTATAGAGTATATTTTCTCTTGAAACCCTATCTTCCATTGTAATTTGACCAATTTTGAATAAGAGGGGTGGGGTTAGTGTGTGTAAGATTCATTGGACTTGGATCCACACCCCTTGTTTGGGCATGTTGCCTATATACCAATACTCCAAAGAGGGATCAAGCCATATGTAGTTCCCCATTTGAAAGTGCTTGGTGTAATTATGATATGAGAATGCAAGGAAATGCTAAACTGGGTGTGCTTGAGATGACTAGGGATTGGTGTAAGGATTCAAATAAGCTGAAAATAGTATTGGATGGCTATATGCAGAGAATAGGCAAATGTGGTTGAGTATTCTTGCTTATTTTATGATATTTTCCAACCCTTTCCAAATGATCTTTGAATGGTATTTTATAGGTATCTATTGGTCATGGATTGAATTTGCTCGCATTAGGTTGACAAGGATAAGGATGGACAACTAGAAGGAATTGACCGTTGAGTCTAGAAATGAGCTTGGACAACAACATCAAAAGCAAACAAGAGTGGCAATGGCACTATTATCCTAGTGTGTTGTTATTATCTTGGGTAGATGAGACCTAGGGGATGGATTGGTCATTATAAGAGGGTCCTAGCTCAGTTAGGATCAAGTCTGGAAGGTTACAAATGACTGAGAATCAGTGAAAATAAGCCTATGAGGGTCATGAGAGCAAGCAAGAGGGACCTAAGGGTTAGGTGTCACTATCCATGCTCAAGTTACCATTTTTTGCATTTTATATGACTACATTTGCCCCCGCTTTATTCTAGTGATGCAAAAAAGTGAAATACTAGGATAAAGGAAAAAGATAAAGCATACCTGAACTTACCTATAAGGGAGAAGCTCATGATGTTGCTCGCATTAGGTTGACAAGGATAAGGATGGAAAACTAGAAGGAATTGACCATTGAGTCTAGAAATGAGCTTGGACAACAACATCAAAAGTAGACAAGAGTGGCAATGGCACTATTATCCTAGTGTGGTGTTATTATCTTGGGCAGACAGGACCTAGGGGATGGATTGGTCATTAAAAGAGGGTCCTAGCTTAACTAGGATCAAGTTTGGAAGGTTACAAATGACTGAGAATTAGTGAAAATAAGCCTATGAGGGTCATGAGAGCAAGCAAGAGGGACCTGAGGGTTAGGTGTCACTATCCATGCTCAAGTTACCAATTTTTGCATTTTATATGACTACATTTGCCCCCCATTTATTCTAGTGATGCAAAAAAGTGAAATACTAGGATAAAGGAAAAAGATAAAGCATACCTGAACTTACCTATAAGGGAGAAGCTCATGATGTTATTGTGATATTGGGTGTACATAGAGAGAACATGTTGTGAAGTGTGAATCTATAATAGAAAATAAAGAGTAGATCAGTTCTTACTAGGTACACTATATCTAAAATAATAATGTACAAAGCTAAATAAGAGAAAGGAATGAATACACCTCACCAAGTACATGAACCAATACAAAACCTATTGTGATGTTGAGTAATGTTGGATGATGTTGTACCAAGAGTAATATCACGAACGAAACTGAGTTCTCAATTCTGTAGAAAGTCACTCACGAATGCAAAGGCTAACCCTTTGGATACATCATCACCTACTAAGTAAATCTAGGTGGTCATGCATGTGTTGATCGATATTTGGACTGTGTGTCTGATCCCTCTAAATAGGTGGCTCAATAATATAAAGGCTAGCTAGTCTTTTTGCTCCGTTATCCCATGAAGTGAAGCTTATAAATTGATATCTATATGAAATGTGTGTCATATGAGATGGATCCTAAAGCCCATGAATATACTATAATATAAAAATGTTAGTGTGGATAGCTACATGTATGTTAGAAACTAGGCCACTTTAAAAGATGGAGGTTAGGATTATATGAAAGCCACTTTGAAACTGAGAATCTAGCTTATGTGAAAGTCACTCAGGAACTTGATAATGTGGAAGGTAGGATTGTATGAAATCCACTCCAAAATGATGCCAACCACCTATAGATGGAATAAGGCATGCAACTTCTAAGAGTGCCTGGGTAATGTTAAACTCAGATAAAAAACAAAACAAATGTGCCATGCACATTACCCCCAATCACTAGTGTTTGGAACATGGATTATGATTTAAAAGTTATTCCAACTTTGATATCTAAAACTATAAGTGAGATCCATCATTTCATGCATGATACCCCATATATCTAGATTCTTTGAGCAAAAGGTGTACTAAAACTACTGATTCTAAATTGGTTTAACTATGCAAATATATAGTTGAACCTACTTTTCTATCTGATCTAGAAATTTTGGTTTTTTAGTTATTTGGATAGGAGCACTAGAAATGGATAATAACACCATTGATGCTATAGTCTAACTGGGGTGCTATTGTCCTAGGCTAAATCTGATGAATTTTCTAGATTCTTGACTATCTACCTGGTCTGTTCTATCTAGTTTGGTGTTTGGTTGCTATTCTGGGTGTTCTAAAACTAATTTTTGACCATTAAGAGCTTTGATATCTATGACAAAGACCCTTGTTTATTTCCCCATCTTTTGATGGTAGGAATGGAGACCCTACAATGAATACCCTTAGAAGAAAGAACCCTGCAAGTGTGTTATCCTACAAAATATATGAAATAATAATGATAATTGACAAGATATCTCAAGATGTAGCATGGTTTGTATTGAGAGATTGTTATATCAATAGGGTTATACCTAGATAGATATAACAATGTAAAAAGTTGTGCAATATACTAAACTAGAACTGGAAGTGTTAATTGTTAGTTCACAAGGAGGGATGGAGTATGATGCCCATCATGGTATCCAAAAATCAAGATAATGCATGATTTGGATCATGGCATTGCAAACAATCGAAAGCAATCAAGCAACAAGCACACAAGGCAAGAAGTAAGAAACATACAAGAGTGGCCAAGGGGCCAAGAAAATAAGGGACATATGTACATGTCACTCAAACTAAAAATTAAGCATATAAGGCATGTTCAAATACTACACACACACACACACACACATAGTTGAAACAAATAATTTGGAATGAAAACCATAATCACATAGAAGAGTACATGCAAGGGACATTGATAAATGTCCAAAGGCACACACATGAATAGAAGAAAAGGACATTGATAGGTGTCTTAAGGCACATACCAGAAATAGGTAGGAACTGGGAATGCAATCACATCAAGCTATGCTAAGCAAGAAGATAAAGCATGTAAAGACTAGAAAATACAAACATATCTAACTAATCAAAGCAAAAATATGAAAGTATACAAGACATGTTAGTACAAGACTGGGTATATGCAAAGAAATACACAAGTGTTAAATACTAGTGAGTGTCGATAGAGTAATCTATGTAAGCTAGTATTTAATGTATAATTACATGATAACTAGAGTGTGTGGTGTAGAAATTACGTAACTTGGATGGTGTAATCATGTAGAAGATGCCCTTAGAGGGAAGATATATCAATGTGCATCTTGAATGTAGAAGTAAGATGCCCCCTCAATGGGTAGAGTGAAGCAATTGAGAATTTGGAAGTCACTGTACACACTCAAAGAAGATCAAGTGAAGCATGGTAATGTAAATAAATTCACAAACAATAGCATAGAACAACAAATGTAAGTCTAACATAGTAGTAGAAATGTAAAGCATGGAGGATGCGTACAATAAAGATGTTTTCTGGTGACATATTTGAATGTTTTTGGATTTTGAAAATTTGTATTGTTTTTATATTTTGAGAATATTTGATCTATGCAAAATCAATCATAGGGAAATTATATACAATCAAGCATAGGAGACTATGTATAGGTAGGCTAAGAAAAGGTGATACTAACTTCTGAGTCTCATGGGAGACTCCCTCTCACGGTGTCTTGTATCAAGGAGAGGAATCATGCATGATCGGGAAGCATGATGGAGATGCTGAGGCTGTGGCTTTGAAAACTATATTTGCTAAAAATGATCTAAGTGAAAACCAATCATGAGGTCCCCCTATAAATATTAGAAGTGGATGCAACTGTAGGGCTCATAGGGACCCATATTGTAGTAGGATAAGCTCTATGAACACGTGCTCTATGAGTAGATGCATGAGATCTCAATGATATTGCTCTAGGTGTGAACAATGTAGTTAGAAGCTATCTAGAATCTCAAAGTTATGGAGGTGTATGAATTCTTTGTGTAGTGATGGATGCATTAACTGTGGTTGTATCAAAACTAGAGGAGGAACTATAACTAGTAGAGAAACTAGAACTAGACGCTGAACTGAAACTGGTGACTGTACTGTAGAAGATGGCTCTAAAGTGGGGAGTGGTATCTCATATGGAAATCCATCAACTATATAACTTGATTAGCATGAATGAATTTCATGTATCAATGAACTATAGAAGGTACTACTCAAAGTTTTTGAATCCATGGTTGATCAAGTAACATATCAAAAACTCATGTACTGAGAATAATAATGAATGGTGTGGCCATGTGTGTTGGACCAACCTATAAAGGAAGTACAATCTCACCCAATGAACTCTGTATATGCCTACTAAATCTACTAATAATTATGTCCATCAATATAATATCTTACTCTAAATATCCCAAATGCTGCAATAATGTTATAGTGCACATCTTTACATTAGATTCATTGTCTATGAGAACACTATAAATAGGATGATTATGAATGTGAGCTCTAATAAAGAGTGCATGATAGTCCATATCATCCTCAATGATCTCCTACTCTAAGAAGGAGATGGCAGGTCTAGCTAGAACTCTAGAATTGTATACACCAATCATGTTGCTCAAAGGATGTAACTCAACTAAAGGTGCCCTATATGTATCTAGTGGGGGATATACATGATATGCATGGTGAAGCCCTGATTGATCCCTTGTCTCCTATTTGGAATGCTATGGAAAAGGATTTGAGAAGATTTTCAAAGATTTATCCTATGTTTGCTTTGATTGAGGAGGATCAACTAAAGTGCCAAAATCAATATGATTGCCATCTATTAAATCATGTATATTATATCTCTAACTAATGCATTTGTTTGTTGTATAGACTGGTGCCCTATGAAACTCACAAAATACATGCTGATCATATCCCTATGGAAGAGGTTTTGTTGGGTCAACTTCCCTAATAGGAGGGAGAGATACGATGTTACAATCCAATAACTACTATAGAACTCTGGCTAGATAAACTAGTAGATTGGTAAATATACACCGAGAAGGTGCTAATAAAACCACATGTTGAGGGAGATTTGAAGCCACATTAACTGTTGGTTGATTATGAGTCTTGTTATCATTAACCTTGACCTTTAATGGGACTTTGATGTTACTATTGTTGGTTTTTTTTGAGATACTTGTGTACTTGAGTTTGCCCATTGAAATTAACTTGACTTCTCTTTCCTTAAGTGTGTGACACAATTTAGTGAAAGAAGATAATATTTTAAACATAATTGATTTATGTAAAGCTAGTAAGAGACTTTGTTTGAAGAGATCTTGTAACTCTTAATCAACCATGGGGCTAGTCATCTTAGCCAATATAGTCTTATATCGAAGAACATAATCTATGAGATACTCATTTGACCTTTGTTTCTATTGTGCAACTTGGGCATATGAAATTTTGTCAGAAATGTTAATGCTGAAATGAGCTAGAAACATGTTGGCTAAAGGATTGAATGCACTAATCGACTGATTCAATAAACTATATAACCATTGTAAAGCATAATCTTTTAAGCTCTGTGGAAAGAGATTGGTAAGTATCTAGTCATTTGGTATATAGTCCAAGCATGCTACGTGAAAAGATCTCAAATGTGTCTTTGGATCACCCTTACCATCATAAATAGTAAGTTTGGGTTGAACAAAACCTTATGACAAGGGTTTGGAAGCAATTTGATGTGTCAATGGTGTATGCAGTAGAGCAAAAGATTCCAAAGCCTTTGTAGGTCTAGAGGCACTTTGCTCAAGATGTAGCACCTTGGATTGAAGAGATCTTATCTCTTACACAAGGGCTACCACATCAAGAGATAAAGATGTACTAGCTATAGTTGGTGGCATATAGGCAGGTTGGGTTGCTATAGGGGGTTGTTGAGACATAGTTGCCCCCGTAGTGTCATTTGTAAGTGGTTGTTTTATGGGAATAAAAATCTGAACTTGTTTAGCCTTTTTTATTTTCATGAGAGATTATAATATAAGAGTTTGATATCGAGGCTATTCCCTGAGTCTTTCTCTGAAACTTTGGAGGATAAAATCTCTGTTAAGTACAACTTCATTATCAATAATGGGTGGAAGTGGATTGGTAGTCCAATGTGGTGGATCATGAACATCAGTGTGTACATCATCATTGTTATTCTCATATTACTCCCTATCTGAATTATTCTCATTGAAACTAGTGTAATTTGGATGTGTAAAATCTATAGTTGGAGTTTGAACTAATTGTTTATCCATAGTATATGGTCAAGTTGAAGGAATCTGGGTGAATTGAGGAGGGTTGCCACTAAGTCTTGCACTTTGTCTCGAAGGAAGAGATTCAAGGAACTTAGGTGGCATAAGGAAAACAACTTAGATGATTGTAGAAAAGATTAAACAAATGTAATCTAAATAAGGAATTTGAATATGCATAAAATAGGTACGAAGTTCGCACACATGTAAGGTGATACCTCAATAAGCAAATAGGAACTAGTACATGTAACTAGGGTTTTGCTAATGATATATTTGCACAATGCTATAAAATTTTGAAAATGAAATTGGATTTTTGATTTAAATATGCAACTAAAATTTCAAAAAATTATTGGAAAATGCTTGATTGAATAGAACTTAGTATGTGTAACTAGAGTTTTGAGATTTAAAAAAAAATAATAATTATTGAATTTTGAAGGATTTTTAATTTTAATATGCTAGAAAAAAATCATAAAATTATTGGAAAATTACTTGGAAAAATACTCAGACCTAGTATGGGTAACTAGGGTTTGAAAGAAAATTATTTTAAAATTTACTAATAAATTTTAAAATTGAAATGAATTTTTGATTTAAATATTCAAGTAAAAATTCAAAAATTTATAGGAAAAATCAGTAGAAATTTTATCCCAGGGTTTTTATGTGTAAATGAAGTAAGTCGAGTTCACCAAATGATTTAATAGTTTTAGGAATAATTGGGATTTTATTCCTAATTTAGTTAAAGGGTCTAGATTGATAAATCAATAAATAATGTGGTAAATAAGTTACTAATTTATGAAATTTATTGATAATTAGAGATTTTCTAAAAATAGTAATAAGAGGGATAAAATAAGACTTAGTTTGAACCATGTTGATTCAACTGAGACAAGATCTGATATTCACTATGTAGGCCTAAGACACTGTCACAAATAGGATTATGACTTTCATTTTATAATTAGATAGGAACACCAAAATTGGATAGGAGTGGCACCAATGCTATTGTCCTTATCTGATGCTATTGTTTTGATGATCTAAGCTTTCTAGGTTTTGTTCGATAGGTCTATGTGACCCTGTTTTTGAAGTTTTGGAAATTGGAAATTTGTAGATCTCCTTGTAGAGTAGATTTTCTCTACAAACCCTATCTTCTATTGTACTTTGACCAATTACAAACAAGAGGGGTGGGGTTAGTGTGTGTAAGATTCACTAGATGTGGATCTACACCCCTTGTATGGGTACGCTGCCTACATATCAATACTCCGAAGAGGGATTAAGACATATGTTGTTCTCCATTTGAAAGTTCTTGGTGTAATTTTGATATGAGAATTCAAGGAAATGCTAAACTAGGTGTGTTTGAGATGACTAGGGACTAGTGTAAGGATTCAAATAAGCTATAAATAGTATTAGATTGCTGTATGCAGAGAATAGGGAAATGTGCTTGAGTATTCTTGCTTGCTTTGTGATATTTGACAACCCTTTCCAAATGATCTTTGAATGGGATTTTATATGGATCTATTGGTCATATATTGAATTTGGTCATGTTAGGCTGATAGGATAATGATGGGAAACCAAAAAGAATTGACCATTGGGGCCAAAAATGAGCTTAGACAACAACATTGAAAGTGGACAAGAGTGGCAATGGTGCTATTATCCTAGTATGGTGCTATTATCCTAGGTAGACAGGTCTTGGGGGATGGATTCATCATGAAAAGAGGGTTTTGGTTCGATTGGGATCAAGTCTGGAAGGCTATAGATGACTAGGAATTAGTGAAAATAAGCCTATAAGGGTCATGAGAGAAAGCAAGAGGGACCTAAGGGTTGGGTGTCACTAGTCATACTCAAGTTACCAATTTTTGCATTTTATATGACTACATTATCCACACTTACACACTTGTAAATTGGTGAAATTACAAAGTTATATGATTTAGGTACACATATATGGCAACATTCTATACATTAGCACCATTGTTATACCTAGGTTTCAGCATGAGGCACATATAAGTTGCATATGATATGAAAAGAGCACCTAAATTACAAAATCAAAATCAGTTTTAGATTTCAAAATATTTGTATGGACTTTAGCTCACCAAGTTGAATTATTACAAATTATTATTGAGCCAATATACTATAGTCATTAGTTCAATTTTGGTATGGTTGAGGTTATTAAATCACTTAATCTTTCTAATTTTATAGGTTGGACTTGATTACATCATCCAACCTCACTAGATTTATAGTGTGGTTTGACTTGGATCAACTCACACTTACAAGGTTATAAGTATGATTGGGTTGCATAGTTGAGCTAATCTCAATTGTTGGGTGGCAACTCACTTTTTATCTAAGGTTGGGGGAAATTTTTTCCTTTACTTTCATATATATACACTTATATATTTACACTTGTCCTTATCTTAGTTTAAATGGTTGATAACAATACATCTTTTCAAATAAAGTTGCCAAAAGGCAAGGCGGTTGCATCGATACACAAGTGTACTCCTAAACATTGCTCTTTTTATTTCAATTATTTTGATTTTAGATTATATGAACTGATTATATACTACAACATGCTCTTGGTTATAGGTCAATCACCAGTAAATCACTCAAGTTGGGCTCACATAAAGGCAAGGTGTGTTATACACACCAAGGTATAATTTATTTTCTTTTAAACTATCAATTTTATTATTGGATTAAAGGGGGTAAATGTAGACATTAAATCTATATTATATAGCACCTCAATCTTATACACTTGGAAATACATAACATGGATGTACCTTTAGCTTATAGACCTTCCCATTATCAAATAACTCACATACACTATCTATTTGTGTGAAATAACTTATCTCTTAGTCCAACCAATGTTATTCTGATGACCAAGACTTCTATCATGCTAAGAATGCTATAAACTTGCTTATTATCATCCTTTACAAGTTTTGGATTTGTACCTATTTTTCAACTTCTTGGACACATGCATCCCATTCAGACACCTACATCAATGCAAGTGTATAGTGCCTTAAAGTCATAAGATTTGTAAATGAAATGCATACCTATGGTCAGCTTAAGTGCTTTAATGTGACATATTTATAAAATGGATTTGTATATATACAATACCAATCCTCATTCATTTAAAACATTGCATAGACCTACAAATTTATAAGAAAACTTACCAAAAACATTAAATCAATCATTCAAGTGAAAAAAGGTTCCTTATTTTCTCATATTTCCACATCAGTCATAGGGACAATACACTTACAAGTTTGAAGTACTGAAGGAGCAACCCATGAGTCACATTTTACAAGTTACAAGCTAGGTCATTATTGTACTTACTTTTCACATATTGCACCCTTTTACACACATAAACCAACACATTAAGGGATAATTACATTAGTCTGAGGTCCTATTTGGAGTAAGGGCTATGTAGGCAACACCCACTAATAAAGGGGTCTTTGGGGTTAGCTTGACACTATGAGCCCACTAACCCATTTTTTCCACAGTCACTATGAAAATTAAGAACTAGGGTTTTGCTATTTGACAAGGAGCAACATCCCATGATCTAGATATGAACACATTAGAGAAAAGGTGACATAAAACTTAGAATATCCCAGGTGATCATATCTAAATCCAATAGGTATTCCATATTCGACACTATGTCCAAGTCAAACATAAGTGTCAATGCAACCCTTTGAGGTTGACGTAAGTGTCCAATGCCACATACAGAAAAATTATAGAATTTGAGGACTAATCCAAGGTATTGATCTAGTTTATTCTTAGCCTATTACATATCAGATCTATATACACATAATAAACTAACCATGTACTCTTGTTTTCATTTCATTGATATATCAATTAATAGTTGTACTTAAATATTTTTAACATATATTAGTATTTGAATTCAAAATATTATTTATTCAAATTTATAATTAATTGGCATGTTATAGATCTATTTATCACCCTTGTGCTTATTAATTTCTATATTCTTAACCCTATACTATATTGAACCATCTCAATAGGGTTAAATGGTGTGTAGCATTTGAACGTGCCCCTTTTTTACAGTCTCCTTGGACCCTTCTTTGTGTGGCATTTTAGTACTCTTACGTGTGTGTTTAATTGTTTGTTGATATTGTTATCTTCTAGACATGGCCATGATTTATATCAAGCATATTAGGGCTTTTTATGTATACATATTATGAGCTTTATTGATATATCTACTTCGACATGACACTAGTATATGTTTCTTTACTAAATGATTCATACAAATACAACATAGTTGTCTTATCTTTTTAAGATAAGGTGATTATCACTTTTGAAATCCCATCACTTCAAAAGGGGCGCATATCATTATGGGCATGTCATATAATACACAACTCCACATACATACAAGTGATAAAATGGGCATAATTTGATTCCATTTACATGATTCAAATATACATTTGGGATATAATTCTCTATAATGGGCACAAATTCAGGGCATATATTTTTAGATTTGTGATGCATATTATACAAATGTTATAGAGTATATGTTACTTTTTTACAAATACTTTAGATTGAAACATAGTCAAGGTGCACATGCACCAAATTATATATACTACCAAGATGCAATGTTTAGGCCTTTACTTATTTACAACAATTGGTTCTTTTTTATTAGTGTGATTGAGATTTTGCACCCTTGATGGACTTGGCACTATGATTCTACTATTGGTTTGTTGATATGGTTACACCATTTGACTTAGGTGAGATTGGCTAAATTAGATAGATTGGTTATACTTGAGTTGTACAATTGAGATTATTGATCTCAATGGACTTGACATAATTCATCATTTTTATTGGATTAAGGGCATGATCCCTTCTAATTCCCCTCTTCACATCTCCATGGTTTAGCTATGAATCTCTCTCCAATGCTTCAACTAGGAAGCATCTCTACCAAGATAAAATACTAAGGGTAAACATGGTTGCATCAACACACTAATGTACTTCCTTACTCTCTTCCTTTCAAGTATTTCAAATTATTTAATTTAAGATTATATGCACTAATTACACTTGTAACATGATTTTATTTTTAGGTCAGTCACATAGAACAAATTCAAGTGGGCTCAAATAAAGATAAGGTGTGTACACACACCATGATACACTTTATTTATTTTAACCTAGTAATTTTACCCTTATGCATTACTAGATTGGGGGGGGGGTAAATGTAGATACTTAAATCTAAATGTTTTAAACTAGTCTTGTACACATGACAAATATATCTCAAGGATCTGCCCTTTAATTTGACCTTCTTTGCAATTGAAAGGATCACATTCACCACCTCACTGGGTTTTAATTACTTATTTCTTAGTCCAAGCTTGGTTACTCTGATTATATAGATCATCTGTAACCATAAAATGCCTAAAATATGATATATCCTTCACTATTAGTTACTGAGGCTCAACAACTTTCTTTTTTCTTAGAAAATTACATTCAAGACAAGACAGTAGCATTGATGGTATTATCCCTACTCCAATGCAACTATCCTTGCCCTAAAAACACTCAAATTTACAAATCTTTTGATATGTACATGTTAACCTAAGAATGCCATTGACCCTTCTATGAGGATCATTTAAAAAGAACTAGTATAAATATAAGTCAAAGCCAATTCATTTGGATCATCAAACAATCACCTCTCAAGATTAGACATACTACTAAATTTCAAAGCACATAACTAATTTATTCTACCATATTAATCCATATTTACATATCAATCATAGGAACAATGATACTACAAGTCTAAAGCACTTAAATTCAACCCATGAGCCATATTTTTCAAGTTACAAGCTATATCATTTCATGCACTCACATATAACTTTATACATTATTGTTCACACACATACCAACACATAGCGTATAATTACATAAGTTTGAGGCCCTCTTTGGAGTATTATCTATATAGGAATCACTTATTGACATAAGGGTGTTTAAGGTCAATTTGACATCGTGAGCCCACTAACTTATTTTTGGCAAGGTGACCTAACCTAAGGTGAAGATCTAGAGTTGGATCTATAAACAATGATACAAAACCTATGCACAAGATCCAAATACATCAAATGAAAGGCAACAAAAACCTTAGAAATACAAATAGAAACATTGATGTAAGTGTTTGTAGTTCGATGCAAGTGTCTAGGTAGTTAGAAAGAATATTTATATAATTTAATGATTGGTTTTGGAACATCAAACAACTTGCTTCCATGATTGTAAATCTCAGATCTATCTACACACCATTGCATAAGCTAAGTATTATCTCTTCTTCATGATTACACAATCAAACTACTGTTTGGCATTATACTTTGTATAGTTAGTATTTTTTGTAATTTAACACTAAAATTAAGTATCATAAATTGAATTATTTAATTAGCCTGCTTTAGGAATAGTTGTATCCACTCTTGAATATCCTATTCCTAAAAAACCCTTAATTTTAAAAAGGGTTAAACAATGATATCAATGGTGTAGACACTAAAAATATGCGCATAGTGATTCTAAATGTCATAATTCCCATATACCACCTTAGGAACCCCTTGGGACCAATCTGACCCTCTAACCCCTGACCGAACTTAACCCAAGTAAATTTGATTAAATTGGCTTAACCCAACCTTTTACCTATTATTACCCTTCTCCCTCGACCATCAATAGTTAGGATGACCGTCGAAGGTCAGGGTCCACCTCCTCAACCTCCAACATACAAGCTATTTGCTTTCTTTTTTTAAATATAACTCATCTAAATCCATGTGCAAGCCATTGCATGAGTGAGTTATAATTAGGAAGCCCAATTCATGTCTTTTTGCAAATATCTTACCTTACCTATAAGAAGAGAGGAACAAGGAGGTAAAAATCATATATAATTATTATCAAGAGCTTGTACATCCAGAATTCTCTTTTTATAGGTAAATCATCATCAATAATCTAGTGAACTAGCTATTATATCAGAGAGCAAACTTGCCACCTCAGCTCCACCAAAGTGCCAAGTACCGTTACTCTATCAAAATCATGCTATACTTGACTAATGAGTCAATCACCCCAAGCATCCACCTGATCAACTTTTTATAAGATAATTAATTGATTTTTAGCATTCAATTAATTTGTTTTCCTTTTACACTCATCCCAAAACCAAACCATCTCCACAAATCCCACTTTGTGATCCTTTCAATCAACCATTTATCAACTTAGATCCACACACAGTAACTGTCGATGGTTGTCTCAACCATCAATGGTCTGTCTAATTGTCGATGGTTACCCTAACCACTAATGGTCAACCCAACTGTCGACGATCACTATGGAATTAAATTTAGCAAGCTATTTTCATCTACCTACCCCCAATCAAATCTATTTTTTTGTGTCTTCACCTATTCATAGACCCCTACCTAATTTTTTGAAGTATACTCCAATCACCTAGCACTAGTATTAATTAGATTATCACTATTTTAATCATTCCTAGTCTATCTCTTTAGCAAGTATCTCTTGTGTTCAATTTCAGTACCTTTTGATTATTGATGTAAGTACTTTTTATACTATTTATATTGATGCAAGTAATTTTTATTCTATTTATAAACTTAATTGTTTAAAACATGTGGATTGACGACCCTCGAGGAAGCTCTTGCTTCTGGGATCTAGCTATCACTAGGAAATCCACTCAACTATCTGTCTAATAAATAAATTTGATTTAGTGTTATCTTATTTATATGTCATACTCCCAAGCCAAAGAGGAGCTCTTCACAATCTTCTAACTCAATGCATGCACAATCAAATAAGTTTTTCAACCATACCCATACTTAGTTTCTTCTTCTTATTTCTAAAATAATAAGCTAAAATTCACTGAAACATTCTGACATGCCCGATGGGACCTTGAGTCTTTACTTTAGGTTTGCTTTCTTTGCATCTGCATACTTTTCTCTCTATCTATGCTCATTAACGAAATTGAAATTTCTTTTGGGCTTAAAATCAAGTGCATCCATTGCTTGCTCCCAAATTTAGATCACATAGTTTAACTTAAAGCAAAGTAATCTATCATAGCATCACTTTTGTTGCACACACTAAACCAAACCACTTTCATTAATCAAACATCAAAAAAACTTGAGACAAGGCCCAAATAGGATTTCATCACCTAGCAGTAACCTCACCCTTTCTCGAAGATCCTACTTAGAGGTCATTACCAAGAGGAGAACTAACTCAACTCTTTGGTTGAGTATAAACTCTGGAAATCAATATATACTGGCTAAGAACTTGACACCTTTATTGTTATGGTGTGTGAAGTGAGGGGGTAGACCCCAATACTAGGCCAAATATTGATTCCCAACACAAATTCTTTTGAGCACCTAAACAAACTAAAACCAACCTTAGATTGCTTCTATAGTACCTGATCTACAAGCCAAATCCTATCGCATGTTCTCATAACTTAAGGCATAAGCCAAAAGTGAGATTATAATAACCATGTGATTTTAACATAATCTAGTGTGTGTTGGATTTCCTTGATCATTTTTTTACTTTCTGTCTATTTGAGTTATAAGATTCTTTGTGTTTTCCTCTCATCCTATTTACATGGTTCTTACTCGTCAATAAAGAAGAGACTTAGCAAGTCACCTGATTATCTATAGATTATCCAATCCCCTCTACCTCTTCATCTATGGAGTATATCTCAGATGCTGAGAGCTCTCCTCCTCATTCTGATGCTTCTAGTGTGCTTTAGATATTTTCCCAAGGTGACCTAGACTTTGTTGCCTTTTTGGATAATAACCTAGTAGCCTTACAACATTACCCTAACACAGTAGCTCATCATACACCTATTTCAGTTTCACCTACTGACCCACCCTATGACATGCCATTAGGATTTTTAGGCAACTCTTCTATTGCCATTGTCACCACCTAACCATTAGCCACTCAAGCATTTACCTCTGTTGGCAACCCATCTGACACAACTATACATAACCAACTAGCTCAACCTTCTAACACCCAAACACCTCTTAGTCTAACTAACAACTCTTCCAACATAGCCACCACCCAACCTCTACCCACCCATACTCTAATTACTATTGGAGTAACTACTACCTCCATCACTATCATTCCTTTGGTTACCTCCACTCTGCTTTAAAATGTAGTGGTACCCATACCTTCTACCTTGTCACCTATCACCACTAGGGTTACCACTTATCCCTTACCTAGAACTCAACTACCCACACCCACACAATAATACATACCCTCTACCCAAGCACCAGTGACCATACATTCATATGTGGCTTCAACCCAACCACCTATGACCACTTACCCATATGTGGAAACTTCTCAACCTTTGAAAAATTACCAATATGTCACTCAACCCCAACCACAATATGTACCTTATAACCCTTCAGGTGCACAACCCCAAGTAGACCTAATGAAGATGCTTATGGAAAAGATGACCACCTTAGAGTCATCTATCTCAGGTGCTCACAACATCTTGTCATATGACCAAATCTATAATAAGCCCATCCATTTATTCGTACCTATTAGGCCATATCCTCCCCAATGGGAACTTACCAAGTTTTTTATATTCTAAGGTAATGAGGACCCCCAACAACACCTTAGGGTATTTAGGCATGTTTGTTATCTGATTACCTATGATGATGCCCTCCTTCTTTACACCTTTCCCATGTCTTTAGCTAGTTTGACATTAGATTGGTATAGTACCATACCCAAAGACTCTTTCTTCTCCTTTACCCATTTGGCTATAACTTTTTTGGACCACTTTTCAATAAATATCTCTAAGAAATTTTCCATCACTGACCTCTACTCTATGTGGTCATTTGATGATGAGTCTATTACTATTTTTTAGCTCATTTTTAGAGGCTAATTAACCAACTTCCTTTTCCCTACCTCAACCCAAACTCATAGAGATTTTTGCTCGAGCATGTGCCAAGCATATCTCCTTTACACTACGTTTCCAAAGTTTTCAAACCTTTGATGAAGCTTTTACCATGGTGCATAAGTTAGAGAATAAAGACATTGATAAAGGAAAGCTAAAATTGAAATGCCACCTACAAAATCAATGAGGCCTCTTATTCAAAACCAAACAACTAGTCCAATACCAATACCAGGGGTAAGGAAACTATGAATGTTGTCCTTAAAGCTGCTCCTCCATCATCTATCAACCAACCAAATTCCTCTAGTTCCTCAAATCAAAAGATGAGGAACCATAGCCATAATAACTAGAAGCAATTCACCCTGCTTAGAGAATCTTATGCTTTAATCCTGTAAAAGTTATTAAAAGATAATATCATTCAACTTCTTCCTATCAAACCCCCTCAATAGTTTGATTATGCTTGTCCTGCACCTAGTTGGTACAATGAGAATGATCTATGTGCCTTCTATCAGGTAATAGGACATGATGTTAGTAGGTGCGATACCTTCAAGAACCTTGTCCAATCCCTCATTGACAAGGGGGAGCTTACATTGAACAACCCCAATGCACCATCAAACCAAGCCTTTGCTATATTTAGGCAACCTTTCCCAAACCATACTCCTACCAAGAATGAAAGTGTTCTCATGATGCCCATACAATCAATATGGTCCTTAATGTACTCATCATGAAACCACCTACTATCCAATCTCTCAATTTTTTGCTTCCTCTGCTACTTGAGGTAGTGGAGACACCTTCCATTTCTTCAAAAACCCAAACCAAGGAAATACCATCTTTTACCCCTCCACTTATTGAGGTAGTGTAGTCCTTAACCACTTTTTCAACTGATATACCATAACAACCAACCATAGTCACCTTACCTTTACCTTTAACTACTGAGTAACTCACCCCTCCCTTAGAAATCAATCCCAAGAAGGAAATACCCATGTCCACTCCTCCCATGAAGGATCCACTTATCTCATCCTTACATCCTTTGATTGAAGAAGAGGACAAGGTTACCATCTCTATCAATCTATAAACCATTCTCCAGACCAGCCTAGAGATTGGATTTTGTTTCCAAACCTAACTTAGACTAGGCTACCTTTTGGTAGCAACTAGGCCTCCATTACATTACCAGACCATAAATTTCAACCCTCTCTTTGATAGACCAACCCATCACCTCTATTAACCAACTTATTGCTATATCTACCCTACCAACCAAAACCTCTACCAAACCAACCAATCCCCAACCATCTAAGCCAACCATGACCCAAATAACCAAATCCCCTTCTATCACCCCAACCAAATCACCCAAGAGCCTTGGTACCTTCCTTACACCATGCCTTCATCACCTATCCATGAAAGTGGACCTAACATCTTCAAACCCACCAACCAAGTGCCAAACCAAAGCAACCAAAGAGGTAAAACTACCCAAAGGCTTGAAGGCCCAAATTTTACTTCCCTCAATGTTACCCTCCATTTTGCGACCTCATCCCTCTACCTTGAGTATGAAGCCAATCATCTCTACCACAACCCCACCACCTCTTTTGGTTACACCTTTGTAAGTGCTTTTTGATGCACCTATCTTCATTGTGGCAATAATACCTAAGCTACCTACCTTAAAATATTCTACCTCTAACCCATCAACCTCCCTAACTAAACCAAAGCCATAAACCAAGTGCACCACCTTACCTAAGGCACCTATCAACAAAACTACTTCCAAACAACCTTCTACCTTAACAACCAAAGCTAAGACCGCTAAACCTTTACCACCTTTAGTTGAATCCTACTCAACCATTTTTTATAGGTTATTGAAAACTTCTTGTTTAGCCTTACCTCCCATTAGAGCCTTTGATCTTCTTACTTCAAATCCTATCTAGGATAATGACCACCAAGTGTCTTTTTATCATAAGACACCCGACCATGACATGGAGAACTATAAAGCTCTCCAAACCACTATCTACCAGCTTTATGATGAGGATGATCTATTAATAGATGAACCTCCCATGATCACTATAATGATCCCATCAACTACGACACCTACCCAACACTTTCCTACTCCTCCACTCTCACCTTAGAGTGAAGATGAGTCTAACCAATATCCTACCTAACTCCTCCCATCCATACTATCAATGTGGTCATGAGATCACAACAAAAGGATAAGGGGAAGGCTAAGGTGTCCATTCTATGTAAATATCCATATTCAACCTCCCAACCAAATGACACCCAACCATCTCTGCCTTTGACCAAACCCAAGGTTTCTATTTTGGGTGCCTCCTAATATAAACCTTTAGAATCTATAAGGAGAGTTATCCTAAAATAACTTCACCAGACCCCAATGAAGATGGGCTTTTTATAGTTGATCTCTACCTCTCCTCACCATCACTAAACACTGATTGAGATGTTTCAATCCATAGAGGTCCATCCCAAAGATCCCTAACCTCTAGTGGCATTTATTGGTGCCCTTCAAATTTCTAACCTTGTTACCTTTAAGGAAAAAATACCCTCTAACCATCTAGATGACCCAGATCCCCCTCTCTTTATTATCACGTACATAAACCAAACCTACATTAAATAGGTCATGATTTATGGGGGAGCTGATATTAACATAATCTCCTCCCATGCCTACTATAACCAAATCAACCTACCAGATAATGTCATATTTGAAACCTCAGTCATCCTTTGATCATTTAACGATACTATGGCCACTACCTTAAGGATTGTTGTTCTTCATATCTATCTATGACCTTTTACACTCCTCAAACTCTTCTATGTAGTGGAAGGTTAATTTCAATACAACGTCTTGTTGAGATGACCGTGGATCTACTCCATGGGTTGCATCCCCTCTACCCTTCACTGTTGAATCAAATTTTAGCACAAAGACTAGGTCATCACCATCCAAGCTGATCCAAGTCTTTTCTCAACTTTCAACATGAACTATCACCCCAATGATGTCCTCATACCCCTATCCAACACACCCTCAACAACCAAAAACCAACCTTCAACCATAAAAGTGGATGTCATATCCTCTTCTACCAATGAGGCATCCACCAGTTCCTCTATTCCTTTGGACCAAATACCCACCATGGACCCTTTGGAATCAATGTTCTATCATCTCTCACTGGGGGAATATTATCTTTTAGCCCTTAACACTTTCCCTACTCCTCACAAGTATGGGTAACTTACTAACAAACCAAGATATGACCCCAACATTGACATTATTGTTCCCTTTAGACCTCCCTAATGTTAGAATCATTTCATCTATGGGGGACTTGATAAACCCATTAGTTCTTCTACCACCTCTCTTCCACCTTGACCATTCACCATTGGTTTCTCTTACCTAGATAAATCGAGCTTCATCAAGACATACCTCTATCGATGTGCTTGGAAAGGCTTTGGTATTGGATGATATGAGCATGGCCCACATGAATTGGTCACCATTAAAACTAGAAAGCCTCATGAGAAACATGGCCTTGGCTTTATCCTACCTAACAAGAAGAAAGCCAAACCACCTACCATTACCATTATTGAAGAAGACACCCCTTCTTCACCAACCTCTCCCACATTTATGTGTGAGGATGATGACATCATCCCACCTAACTTTTTTTCCATCAACATCATTAGCCTTTTATGCCTAACTTATCAAAAGGATGGGGTGACCATAAACATCCCTTTGACCCATCATAAGATGATAAGAAAAGACTCTCTTACCATTAACACTGTTCAGTGTCAGGATGATGATTCTATTCTCACCTTTCTTAGTACCCTAGATTCTTCCATCCACAAATCCCTTCCTCTTGAGACTTTGATCATGTTAAACTAATCCATCATGGATATCAACTTGGGCATTCTAGACAATCCCTGCATTGTTAAATTTGGCCAATCGTTGAATTCTGAGGAACTTCAAGACTTCCCCTTTTTCCTCCAAGAGAACAACATAGCCTTTACTTGGTCTTATAGTGACATGCTTGGAATTGACCCCACAATTACTACCCATAACATAGTCACTAACCGTGATGCCAAGCCTGTCAAGCAAAAGCTTTGATGAATGCACCTTCACATAGCCCTTCTCATCAAATAAGATCTTTAACATCTTTTATCTATCAATTTCATTTAACCCATTGACTATCCCCAATGGGTCTTGAATTTTTTACCTGTCACCAAAGCCATAGGGGGACTATGTATTTGTGTGGACTTTTATGATCTCAACCTTGCTTGCCTCAAAAATGACTTTACTCTATCGAACATTGACTAGTTAGTTGATCTTACAACCAACCATAAGATGTTATCTCTCATGGATAGATTCTCAGGTAACAATCAAATCTTAATTGCTCCCAAAGATCAACACAAGACTATCTTTACCACCCCATAGGGAACCTTCTACTATAGAGTCATGCCTTTCAGGTTAAAGAATGCTGGTGCAACCCACCAACATGACATAACTTATATCTTCCATGACCTTATACATAAGATTATAGAGGACTATGTGGATGACCTTCTCAAAAAATCCAAACTCTAAAAAGATCACTTAACCATTCTCAAGATCATTTTTGAGAAACTTATCCATTACCATATCTACCTAAACCCCAAGAAGTGTTTTTTTGGGTCTTGTTAGGAAAGCTTCTTAGTTTCATTGTCTCCCTTTGTGGAATAGAAGTCAATCCTACCAAGATCAAAGCCATCCTCGACATGCTTCCTCCTGTCAATCTTAAGTAACTCCATAGCTTATAGGGGAAGCTTCAATCCATTTATTATTTTATCTCCTAGCTTTTGGACCGATGCCAACCCTTATACCACTTTTTAAAGAAGGATGTATCTTTCAAGTGGAATAACGACTATCAAAAGGCCTTTGATTTACTTAAAAAGTATCTTTTGTCTCCACCTATCCTCACCCTTCCCAAGGATGACCAACCTGTCTACCTCTATATCTCTACCATTGACCACTCCCTAGGGGCAATGCTTACTCATTGGGATGAACAACATAAAGAGCAAGCCATCTACTACATTAGCCACATGCTTGTAGAGTATGAGACTTAGTATACCCATATTGAGAAACTTTGCTTGGATTTAACCTTCATAGCCACCAAACTTCATTACTACCTCCTTAACCACAAAACCTATGTCATAACCAACACTGACTCACTCAAGTACATGCACTCCAAGCCATACCAAAACTAGAATTTGGCTAAGTGGCTCATGCTCTTAGTAGAGTTTTACCTTGAGTTCCTTAAAAAAAAGTCAATTAAGGAGCAAGTAATTATCAACCAATTAGTTGAGGCACCTTAAGTAGATAACGAACCTCCTTCTCTTGAGTTCTTTGATGAGTCCATCATGACCCTCTCTCATGTAGACTTCACATATCAAGTCACCATGTTATTTGATGGATCAAATTGTTAGTGTGGTGGGGGAGTGGGTATCATCCTTATCCCCTTTGATGATGAACCTATCTCTTTATCCTTCAAACTTGATTTTGAATGTACCAATAACATGGATGAATATGAAGCCTTAGTAATAGGACTTTAGACTACTTCAGCCTTAGGAGTCAAAATAATCAATATCTTTGGTGACTACCAACTTGTGGTCAATAAAATAAATAGCTCTTAGTAGTGTAATAATGATGTTTTTCAATAATACAAGTAATTAGTTGACAAACTCTTAGCATCATTTGAACACTACTGCATCTAATCAACATTGTGATCTACTAATAAGTTTGCTAACACCATGGCTTCCCTTGCCTCTTAGATACTATCTACACCTTCTAACTCTAAGCTATCTATCATTATCCATAGACTCACCCAACCTTCCTATGTCAAACTAGATTCTCTCACCATTTTTAATGTGGAGGAGACCCAAACCGACCTTTGGTATCAGTAAACCTTTGACTATCTCAACCTTGCCATAATTCCTTCTAGTCTTTCTAGGAATGATAGAAGAGCATTTATTTAGAGTACCTCATGTTATACCATACTAGGGGGTATCCTTTATAAATGTGACTTTGATGGTCTTCTCTTTTGTTGCTTATGTATTCAAGAAGCCTCTCATGATATTAAGGAAACATATGATGGAATATGTGAAGGACACTTTAGTGGCCTCACTGTAGCTAAAAATATCCTTTGCCTTGGCTATTACTGGCCTACCCTTAACCAAGACTGCTATGATTATGTGAAAAAGTGTATTAAATTCTAGCAACATGCCAATTTGCATCATGCACCTACCCATAGTCTTCATGTTTTTACCAATTTTTGGCCCTTTTCATAATAGGGTCTAGACCTCATTGGTGAAATTAATCCCCATTCTTCATAGTGACACCATTCTATCATCACTACAACTAAAAATTTTACCAAGTGGGTAGAGGCTATTCCTCTAATCTCGACCAAAGTGGAAAAGATTATCGATTTTATCAACCATCACATTATCTATCACTTCAATGGTCTTCATAAATTTATCACTGATAATGGTAAATATTTTAAGAACAAGCAAGTTCAAGGTCTATGTGATGTATTAAGCATTAAGTTAAGCTTTTCCTTACCCATTGCCCTTAAGCACATGTATAGGCTGAGGCCTCTAACAAAAATCTTAAAACCATGCTAATTAAAATGGTTAATATATTTGGTCAAGATTGGCATTTGCACATCCCCTTCACCTTATAAGCATATCACACTAGCATTAGGACCCTTATGGGTGCTACCCTTTTCTCTCTTGTGTTTGGAGTAGAGTCTGTCTTGCCTCTTAAAGTCCAAATCCCATCTCTTCACATATCTTTACAAGAGCTTATTTCTAAATATGATTATCATTAACACCATTTAACTCAGCTTGAGCTACTTGACGAGCATTGTTTAATAGCCCTTACCCAACTCCATGTCTATCAAGAACATGTTAAACATGCCTATAACAAACACCTCAAAGTGTGAGAATTCAACATCAGAGACCTCATCCTAAAGGAAAGCTAACATGTCATTAATATGGAGAAAACCAAGCAGGGAAAGTTTGTTTTTAATTATCTTGGACCCTATATCATAACCCACAAGTATGGATCAGGGGCTTATCGATTGTCTTCTCTTGAAGGCCACCCATAAATTGAGCCCCTCAATGCTTTGCATCTATGTCCATTCTTTTGTTAAAAAGGATAAAGTTTACCTTTTGTTTAACTTAAGATCATCCCTTGCTTTCAACCACATTCATCTCCCTAATTTAAGGGCAACTAATTATAACTAAATCATATAATTATCCATCACAATCATAGCCTAATCTTGAATAATGGTATCATGGCTCTACCCATGGCATGATTCTCATGGTACTTTTCACCCCTTTCACAGGATGGATTCCCATGATCGTTGTCACCTAAACCTCTTCACACCTTATCAACCTTTTTATACTTTTAGTTTTGCCTTCATAAAGGTGAACCCTTAAGCCTATATACGCAAGTCTATGTCAAGTAAAACCAAAAAGTAAAAATTCTTATCACTAGAAATCATGGGTCATTCCTAGGATTCATAGAATGCTCCCTTGAAGGACATCTATTGCAAACTTATTTGAAATTTCCAAATGTAAGGTGGACTATTCCCTTGAAGGATAGCTATCAAAAAGCATTGAATAAAACAAATAAACTTAGACCACTCCCTTGAAGGATGGCTGAGTAAAGCAATTTTGTCAAAGGCATAATAATTATTTAGAAGCTCCCCACATCGATCAGCTTCCCATATATAATAACAAATTAAAGACCCATTATCAAAATATCGACAAAATCAAACCAATTTTAGAAGCTGTAATTAACTCTCAACAACAAACTAAGGTAGAAACCAAAATCAACTTTCATAAGTAGACTTCTCGCATCGATCAGTCTAGACAGTTCAACATAGACTTATTTATACTGACTCGTTGGACACCTAAAAAAAAATATGCATGCTAGTCTCATAAGAATGTTCCATTTCCATCCATTCCCCCTTTATACAATATAAGCAATGGATTTTTGAGCTTACTTAACATTATGTAGTCAAGACACCTTTTTAACTAACTAACGAATGCTAATGCGAATCATTCAAAGGGCTTATGTTCATTAAACCAATCCAACTTTCACTTTTTTAATCCTTGTCAATGAAGAAGCATCGTGCCCTCTTATTATATGATCATGGCTAGTTGATACTTTCATTAAGGCATTTGTCTCTTGATTACATTCTTTGTCTTCCCATCTAGTGTTGTTAATTAAACTACCTCATAAATTTTATCTTAAAAAAAATTAACAACAAGCATAGATATTGTCATTTGGATTTTCATCCTTTGAGGAGATGTCTCAGCTCTCCTCATCTAAGTGGCACAATGGAAACACCTCTAGGCTTTTGGGTAGCCTAAGGATGAGGTGAATCTCTAAATAGGGATAGCTCCCTTGATGTACCACTTTGGATCACTACTACACCTAAAATTTAGGGGGGAAAAGAGAGAGAGATAACTAAAAGAAAACTATTCTAAGGGAGATAATACACCAAATATATTGATGACTACTAACCAACTGCATGTTATACATAAAAACCAAGAGACTAACCAAACATACACTTCTTCAATTTGCATCTTCTCACATCAATGTTACATTATGAGGTTATGGATGAATGTTTAGGCTAGGAGGACTAGACAAGAGGCCTTGAATGACACTAGTGAATAGGATAATTAACTCAAACTTAATAGTTCCTATAACACTTCACATGCACTATAATAAAAAGCTTTCCAACTACAAATAAGATGAAAGAATGAGACAACATGCTAAGGAATCCATAGTCTTCATTAACCAAGATCCAACATTAAAGTAGAACACACTATGAAAAGTCATGAATAAGTAAAAATTAGTAGTCTTATTGATCAAATGATATGTAAATGAGTAGGGCTTTGCCATACTCAGGTGGAGCATAAGTAATAATGGCTAAAATGGCTAGTTCTTATAACACTTGAGAGAGAGAGAGAGAGGAGAAGAGAGAAGTCCAAGGGTCACAAGTACACTTTTAAAGATAATAAAATTAGTTAATTGTGAATGCGAAGAGGATATGGGATGAACCATGCAAGGTTATAAAACACAAGTGTCCATCCAAGTCATAAAACTCATGAAAAGTGGCATGAAACTCCTCATTCTGGCTCAAAAAACTGCCTTCATGATTTAGACCTATTTTAACATACCAAAATTGATTAGGGAAAGGTTTGATGATTGGAATGAAGGATAAGGCTTTTATAAATGCCTCTCCATGCATTATTTGTAGGCCTAGTCATTTGGAATCATCTGGGAATGAGTCATCATCATTTGTAGTCCAAAAAATTCCTTCATGCATCCTGCACACTTGGCCTCCAAAAAGGCATAATTTTCCCATGAAAATATATATGAGGGAGTGGATGACACATATCAAGACCCTCCATGTCCTTAGAGGCATCAGGTACACCTTAAAATTAGCTCACTTAAAGTTTTCCACCCTTCTCACTAGCTTATCCACTATGCCAATTTTGACTGGCTAAGATGAGAGATATTATTTTCACACTTATAAGTTTTTCCAAGGAATTAATTTTCCATAGGGAGTTATTAAAAGTCATAATATTTCCCCCAAAATTGATTTCATCTCTTGAAACCTCCTGTAGCTTACAAAATACACAAAATAGTTAAAAGTACCTTGTTTTGTACCATGTCCATACAATTCCATATAGATAAAAAGGGTGGGGATGAGCCTAAGAGAGTCTTATACAAGTTCCAATCATCATCTTGGTCAAATAGGTCCATTAGAACATCTATCCAACTCCATTTCTCCAATTGAGTCATTGTAAGGGTTTAACAAGGGTTCTTAGTATTTTCTGTTCTTAAGGTTTTTTCATGAAGCTATGACATTGTATTTTCAAAATAATTCCACAAATTCATATTTCAAGACCTTAATAAACATCTCTAAACTCCTTTGGCCTCCATGAAAACCCTCCAAGAAGATGTGAACATTTGAACTTCTCCTATCAAGCTCTTTCCTCCATTCCAACAGGGTTGAGTTGCCCTAAAGTCCAAAAATGACTTAATTTCTGCATTCTCTACAATTTTAAGGCTTTAACACATACATATCCATCCTATAATAATTTTATAATATTTTAAAATTCATTTCTAAGGATAAAAGTGTGAATGACCTCTTCTTTGGACACTAGGCCTAATCCTTAATTTAATGAGCCTGACTGAGACCCTTGTGGTTTAGGCCATCCAATTGGATTATTTAAATTTAATAAGATTTAAAACATCCATAATGGTCCCACAAACATGATTCAACAAGTTATAATTCTCACATAAGGATTTAAGTGGAAATGCCTTATCATTTGAACTTCTAGGTTTAGCCATGTCTAGTATGCCTGTCTACAAATTTGAGGGTTTAGAGCACCCTTATTAGCTTCTCCAAACTATGACACGTTTATATGATGATCTTAGGTTTTTTATAAGTTTATATACCTCTATATAGTGTCCAATCAACTTTTTTTTGACTCTTTTGCCTCCAAAACTCAAAACTGTTAGGTTGTGCACCTAGGGAAGTGCCCTCTGTCTGAGACAAAATAGAGGGAACTCCCCTATTTCCCTATACAAAAATAGATATTTTATAATATTATTCAAGTGATGGATACCTCCTAAACAAAAAAATAAAACCTCAAATAGGTTATTTAACCTCCCAACTGTCTCAAGATCTACAACAAATTTGCAAAAGGTGGATTGTGTATATGATAGTCATAAATTGACTGTGTACTACCCTAAAAACCCCCTTATTAGTTTAATATCTATCATTATGGTTTCATTATGTTATTAATATTATGATGAAGGTGTTATAATCTTCATCCATCCATCTAAACTTTCATATGTACCTCAATAGTGCGTGTATGGTCATGACTGTATTATCTTGCCTGACTGTATTCCTATTTGGAAAAAACCCCTATAGGTGTCCTTACATGAATTATGACTTAAAGATAATGCCTAATATTTCTTGGATCCTTCCATAATGAGATTCATTCATACTGTTAACCAACTTACATCTTGGGGTTGAAAAACCTTTAAAGCCAGTCATATGCAGTTGATTGTGTGTTACTTGCATAACAAGGGTCCACCTGTAGATGAAGATTTGTGTTTTGGCATTATATCCATGCTTATGTTTCATCTAGATATTTTTAACTCATTTCACATTATCTTTAAATCAAATCCATTATTTGTAGGCTTGTCTGACTCACTTGTCTACTTGAGTTGCCTGACTGTGTTTCTTATAGTCAATTGTAGATGGTCTTTAGACCAAGATATGTCTATAGGTGCAAATTGGACCTTGAGACACCATAAATCAGATCCTCTTGATTAAATTCATGTTAATTTGTTCCCCCTTCCATCAATAAGGACACAAAAAACATGGAAGTATACCTTGGCATTAAAACATCGGTTAAATGGGTCACTTATAGCTCTGATCTGTAGATAACATTGACTAAAAATAGTGCATAAATATGCAACTTTAGGCTCTTCAATAACCACCTTCCATTTCTTACTTGCCTTCTAAACTCTAAAAGGCCTTTCTCCCATGCTTATACTGCAAGGTTTGATCACAATTTCTCATCAAAGTCTTTTGAAACCTTATAATAAAATATCTACAAAAATCCAGGGTACTCTATTTTTCCATTTTGGGGATTTGATCCCTAAACCTATAATCATTACCCTCTAGAATGTTATTCACACCTTCAACTACCAATTTGACTTCCAAAAGGCTTTCCATAGTCAAAAATACCTTTTAGGTCATCAATAAGGTTTTATCATGCTTCAACTTCATCATATAGGTACCTCATCCCTTTGCTAATGCCACCTGTAAGTGAATATCTTCATGTATAGGCAATGATGTAAGATAATAGGTAGTGAGCATCATACTTGATCATAATGGGTACTAGTCTTGTCTAAATGACTTAAAATGAACTCATCACAATTCAAAGGTATTTATAGCACCACCAAGGCTTTCATCCTAGCATGATTTCATCATTATATGCCTGTGTGTGCACCTTGAAAGATATGTAGTCAGTGAATAGTGAAATGACCCCTATACCAAGGAAACTACATTCATATTTACTTGGTCTCTTCCTCATTGTATTTACATGGAATAATAAGATATTTTAGATCTTCAATTATACTCACACACTTCATTTCAACCCTTGAAAACTTTCAAGCACTTGTAGGTGCAGATTCATAATGCTAGATTATATGAAGATGTTGTTTTTGACTGCAATAATCCCCTCTTCTTGATAAGTGAACATATTTAATTTATTATTTATAATATGAGAGTGTATTAAACCTTTTGAGACCAAATTCATGACTCCCATGGACGTGTTGAAGGCCTTAACCCAGCTCTTAAGCTGACTATGTATGATAGTCTTTAAACAAACTGGCTACATGATGCTTTGTGATTGCAACTCATTTAAAATTTTCTTGGATAATGATATTGGAAAGTAAAGGGAATAGTGATATCATTGAAAAAATTAACAAGGACTTATCACAACTCTTTGAAACCATGAACAAGCATGAAGTTCCTGAAAATGGTGAAAAACTGCCTGTAACTCAGAAAGGTGTATCCTCTTGCAACTTTGAACTACTTGAATCATCCAAATACCTTGAAAAATGAAACAAATCATAGAGATAATTGTATAAGGAATACAAAATTATTTGTAATCAACAACAATTGGTTTGTATAGATTTGCCCAAAATGGAGAAAAACCTATAAGGTACATGAAACAATGAGTAAAAAGGCACACTCAACTTCATGAGAATGTTTCATAAAGCATAGACCACCATTGATTAAAATATTTTTATGGAAATGAATGTCTCTGAGTGTAATTTCACCTCCCCTAGGTATTTGACCTGAAAGTGCTCTAACTAACCATACCAAGTACAAACTTGAAGACTGATTTTGCTTGCCAAGAAGGGTGAAAAAGGATCAGAATGGTTTTAGCTCAAAAATGGAACTTTAAAAGCATTTAAAACATGTATTTATGTGTGAGGAAGATGAAGGGGTGTTCCATGACCTTACCCCATATGACACACTTCCCCATGGGCCGTACAAGTGCTAAACTCACTAGTTTTCCCAAGAAAACTACCCTTTCTTCTGAAGAACCTATAACTTTTAGTTATCAATAGTTGATTAAGATATATGAGGACACATGAGATGTGACATAACATTTTATAACCTTCACACTTCCTAATAAATTTTTACAAGTCATTAAATGCCCCTTTTTTGACCTTAAAATGACCCCTAGGACTAAAAGGATTAAAGAGACTAATGAAAAAGGCTAATATAACATTAAATGACATCAATTATCCTATAATAAACCTTTATATATAATATATTAGACCCATAAACACCTAAAAATCATGTTTTTACCTATAGAGGTTCTAATTTGACCTAAAATTCAAATTTGGTCAATAAATTGGTGACTCATAAGGGTAGTATGCCTGATATAATAACTAAACTAGTAGCCTTATCAGTCTATTTGGCTTAGGGAGTCATTT
The DNA here is from genome assembly GCA_037957365.1 of Torreya grandis. Taxonomy (NCBI): domain Eukaryota; kingdom Viridiplantae; phylum Streptophyta; class Pinopsida; order Cupressales; family Taxaceae; genus Torreya; species Torreya grandis. The sequence goes on from JARHVA010008467.1 coordinate 226,265, forward strand.
TAAATCTAAAACAAAATAAAGAGACCATTGAACATAAGCTTTGATCAAGACAAGACCACTTGACTAACTCAACCACACAAAATAAATGACACACACCAAACAAAACAGACACACTAACAAGACACACACATGTGCTTAAAGAAATAAGAAAAATAGGAAGAAAAAAACTATATAAAACTAAAACCTAAGCATACCTCCCTTTATAGGGTCAAAAAGAAATTTCATTGCATCATTTTCTTTATGAGATGAATCATGATGCCAATCATGTTGCTCTTTGGATTGAACACTTGATAGATCAAACCTATTTTTTGGAACTTCAATTGCTATGATCTCAAGTATATCCTCCTCAAATAGGTCTCCAATGTAAAATTATTCCTCTTGGACTTGTACACATACCTCATATTGTTGCCTACTCTTCATCTCATGATCAACTTTCATCTTCTTTGTAGGCATGGTTTCAAAAGGAATGATTTCTTGTTTCTTGAAAGATTTAGGCCAATAGAAGTTTGTCTTGACATCTAAAGGATGATGTGGATGTTGATATTTCTCATCTATGACATGTTGGATAATTTCATCTTGCTCATCTATGACATGTTGGACAATGCCATCTTGCTCATCACTTGTAATCAACTCTAATGAAATAGTAGACCCCTTGAGAGACTCAAACTCATTACAAAGGTTTTGAAACTACTAATTCAAGTCCTCATCCTCTTTTTTATAAAAATCATGGATGGAAACAATAAGAGAATCTCCTTCATCCTTTTCCTTAGAATACAAAAGGACTTCATCCAAAATTTCTTCTTCAACACAAGAAAGACATTCTTTATCATCAACCAAACAAGAAGACTCAAAACAAGTGCTCACCTCTACTTTAACACTTAAGACCTCTAAAGGGCTCTCAAATTATTTCTCAAATATCATAATCTGATCATAATTCTCAAGGGTTACAAGATCTTCCATCTCTTTCTCCTTCTTAGGGATGACAAGACTAGGCATCTTAAAATCTGATGACCTAGCCCAATGAGGCTGCCAAGGAGTTGCATTTTCTTCAAGCAAGAGTTTTGAATTTTCCTCAACCAACTACTATTCTTTAGGTTCCCATACTATGGGTCCATCAAGGCAAAGGGTGATGGGATGAGGACAAGAGGAACTAGTTGGTGGAGGTGGAACATAGGACTCAAAATCAAATTAGGAATGCATTGTAGGGGATTCTTTTGGGAGATCTTGAGGAAGGGGAGGTAGACCTTGGGATAAGATAGCTTGGTTATCTTCCTTAAAATTGATAGGGAGGTTATATGGGATGTGTTTATGCATATTATCTTCTTTTAGGTCTAAACCTTCCATCACACCTTGACTTAGCAATTTTATCCTTGACTCTAGCTCTTCAATTTACTTAGATAGGTTCCCTTGGAAAGTCTTTCTTGAAGTTCATAGGCATCATCATGAGGATAAGGAATGTAAGAGGGCTAACATGGAAGACAAGAGGTCTCTTATTGAGGAAAAGTGGGAGGGGCTTGTAAAGGATCAACTTCATTCTCAACTTCACACTCCTTATCAATGCTTCTATCCTCTTTCTTTCCCCATGATTCCATTATCTTAATCTAGCTTAGGATGTTAGGATTAGAAGTATTATTTTTAGGTGGTGATGTAATTTAAGGATTGGGTAAAGTGTTCAAGGAACTTGGAATCTCCTTAGGCTTGGATTCTTCACCTTGGCTCCAACTTGGAATCTCATATATAGAAGTCTTTTCTTGAGGTGGGGATGTAATGTGAGAGGGTAATGAGGGATTGAATTCCACTTCCTTTGATACTAACATGAACTTGTTTATTTTCTTATTGGACAACTCAATCTATGTATCAATATTAGCTTCAAAAACAAGGTTTCTCTTTTCAACTCTCTCTTCCAACTGATGGGGAAAAAGATGACTTTGTTAAGTTTGATTTGGCTCATGAATAGGGGTCAAATAAGACTAATATAAATATTGGGGAGGTGGATATTAAGGATTATAGGCTTGGTGAGGCTACCTTTCATGAACTCTTAGTCTATCCTCTAAGGAAAAAACCAAGCCACTCACATCTAACATCTCACTTGTAAGCTTTTGCTAATTGGCTCTCTCAATAGTTGCCCACTATCTTTTAGCTAGCTCTAATTAATCTTTCACCTTATGAATAAGATGACTAAGAAACTCTAGAACATATCCCTTTTATGTGTCAAGATTGAACACATACTTCTCATAGCCCAATAGTGTTTTCTTGAAAGTGGAAATGGATAGACTTAAGAAGTGACTAGGTTGACTAGGAGGTGTAAGACATTGAGAAGGCTGGATATAGGACTAATACACTTCATGAATAGGCTAATACACTTCATGTTGGAGCTGGTACATTTCATGACAAGATTGATTAATAACTTGTTCTTGTTGATAGGGAATGCCATAAGGTAGATATACCTTACTAACTTGTATAAGACAAAACTCAACACCAAGGTCAACCATGAAACTTCATTAGGAAGCAAAAACAAAAGGAATAATTATTAACAATCTTAAAAAGTAATACTTGGGATGCTTGGCCAGTTGATGTAACCTTAGAGTCACTATTGATGCTTAGATAGATGCATCCAAAGGTTGATTATTGAAAGACAACACCAAAAATATTTCAACCTCTTAGACTAAGAGTCCCACCGGGCATACCAAAAACTATTATCACTTCGATTTCATCCTTTGAGGAGATTTATCAGATCTCCTCATCTAAGTGGCTCAATGGAAACACCTCTAGGCTTGTGGGTAGCCTAAAGATGAGGTGAATCTCTAGATAGGGCTAGCTCCCTTGATGTACCACTTTGGATCACTACTACACCTAAACTTTGAGGGGAAAAGAGAGAAAGATAATTGAAAGCAAACTATTCTAAGGGATGTGATACACTAAATAGATTAATGACTACCAACCAGCTACATGTTACACATGAAACCAAGAGACTAACCAAACATACACTTCTTCAATCTGCATCTTCTCACATCAATGTTATAATATGAGGTTATAGATGAATGTTATGGCTAGGAGGACTAGAAAAGAGGCCTTGAATGGCACTAGTGAATAAACTAACTCATTCAACCTTAACATTTCCTATAACACATCACATGCCCTACAAGAAAAAACATTCCAACTGTAAATAGGATGAAATAATGAGACAACATGTTAAGGAATCCATAGTCTTCACTAAGAAAGATCCAAAATTCAAGTACAACACAATATGAATAGTCATGAAGAGTTAAAAATCAATAGTCTTATTTATAAAATGGTATGCAAATGAGCAGGGCTTCACCATACTTAGGTGAAACATAAGTTACAATGGCCAAAATGGCTAGTTTTTATAGAACTTGAGAGAGTGAGAAGAAGAGAGAAGTCCAAAGGTCAAAATAAAACTTTTAAAGTTGAGAAAATTAGTTACTTTTGCTTGAGAAGAGGATATGGGATGATCCATGCAAGGTTAGAAAACACAAGTTTCCATCCAAGTCATAAAAATCATGAAAAGTGGCATGAAACTCCTCATTCTGGCTTAGAAAATTACCTTCATGATTTGTACCTATTTAAACATCCTAAAACTGACTAGGGATAGGTATGATTATTGTAATGAAGGGGAAATATTTTATACATGCATCTCTATGTATTGGTTACAAGCCTAGTTAAATGGAATCATCTGGGAATGAGCCATCATCATTTGTAGTCCAAAAAACTCATCCTTCATGCACCCTAGACATGGCCTCCAAAAAGGCATCATTTTCCCATGAATATTTATGGATTGGAGTGGATGACACCTTTGAAGACCCTCCATGGCCTTAGAGGCATCAATTACACCTTAAAATTAGCTCACTTGAAGTTTTCGCCCTTATCACTAGCTTATCGACTATGTCATTTTTGATTGGCTGAGATGAGAGCTATTGTTTGCACACCTATAATTTTTTTCAAGGCATGAAATGGAAATAGGGATTTATTATAAGTCCTAATATTCCCCAAACTTTATTGCATCTCTTGAAACCATCTGTAGCCTATAAAACATAACAAACTATCAAAAGTACCCTATATTGTACCTTATTTGTATAATTCTGTACAACTAATAAGTGTGGGGAGGTTATTGAGAGAGTATTCTACAAGTTCCAATCATAATCTTGGTCAAAATAGTCCATTATAATAACTATCTAGTTCCATTTCTTCAATTGGGTTATTGTAAGGGTTTAGCAAGGGTTTTGAGTGTTTTCTGTTCTTAAGGTTTGTTGATGAAGCTCTGACGTTAGATTTTCAAAATAATTCCACAAATTCATATTTTAATACCTTCATCAACATCTATAAACTCTTCTGGGCTCCATTCAAACTCTCTAATAAGATGTGAACATTTGAACCTCTCCTATCAAGCTCTTTCCTCCATTCCAACAGGCTTGAGTTGTCCTAAATTCAAAAAATGGCTCCCTTTGTGCCTTATATACAAGTTTAAGGCTTGAAAACATCTATATAACATCATATAAATTTTTTCTAATAGGTTGAAATGTATTTCTAAGGCTAAAAGTGTGAATGACCTCCTCTTTGGACACTAGGCCTAATCCTTGTTTAATGAGCCTGACTGAGACCCTTGTGGTCTAGGCCATCCAATTGGATTATTTTAATTCCATAAGATTTAAAAAATCCATAATGGTCCCAAAAACATGCTTCAATAAGTTAGAATGATCACACAAGGTTGTAAATGGAAATGCATTATCATTTGAACTTTTAGGCCTAGCCATGCTCAGTATGCATGTCTGCAAATTTGAGGGTTTAGAGTACCCTGCTTGGCTTCTCCAACCTATTACATGTTTCCATGAATTCCTTAGGTGTGTTCTAAGTTTAAAAAACTCTCTGTAGTGTCCAATAATTTTTTTTTTGACTCTTTTGCCTACAAACCTCAAAATTGAAGGGCTATGCACCTGGGGAAGTGCCCTCTATCTAAGACAAAATAGAGGGAACTCCAATGTTTCCATATATAAAAATAGATATTTTATAAGCTTATCAAAGTTATGGAGATGTCCTAGATAATAACTCATCCTTGAACTAGGTCATTTAGCCCCCCAACTCTCTCAAAATCCACAACAGACTTGCAAAAGGTGGACTATGTATATGATAGTCATAGATTAACTGTGTACTGACCCTAAAAACCCCTTTCTTAGTTTAATATCTATCATTATGGTTTCATTAGGTTTTTACTATTATGATGAAGGTGTTCTAACCTTCATCCATCTCTCTAACCTTTCACATGTACCTCAAGACTACTTGCCTGGTTATGACTATATTACCTTGCTTGACTATATTCCTATTTGGGAAAAAGACCTGTAGGTGCACTTGCATGAATTAGGCCTTAAATACAATGCCTAAGACTTCTTGGATCCTTCCATAATTAATTTCATGAATACTCTTAACCAACTCACATCTTTAGGTTGAAAAACCTCAAAACCAGTCATAAGTAGTTGATTATGTGTTACTTACAGAATAAGGGTCCACTTGTAGATGAATATTTGTGTTTTGGAATTATATCCATGCTTATATTTCATCTATATCTTTTAAAATCATTTCACATTATCTTGAAATCAAGTCCATGTACTTGTAGGCATGTCTGACTCACTTGTCTAGTCGAGTTACCTAACCATGTTTCTTGCAGTTAGTTATAAATGGTCTTTAGACCAAGATATGTTTGTAGGTGCAAATTAGAACTTGAGACACCATCAATCAGTGCCTCTTGATGACCTTCATGCTCATTGGTTCCCCCTTCCATCACTAAGGCCACAAAAAACATGGAAGTATACCTTGGCATTAAAACATTGGTTGAATGGGTCACTTAAAGATCTGTCCTATAGATAATATTAACTAAAAATAGTGCATAAATATGCAAATTTAGGCTCTTAAATAACCACCATCCATTTGTCACTTGCCTTACAAACTCTTCAAGGATTTTTTCCCATTATGAGACTTCAAGGTTTGATCACAATTCTACATCAAAGTCTTTTGAAACCTTATAATAAAATATCTACAAAAAGCTAGGGTGCTCTATTTTTTCATTTTGGGGATTTGATCCCTAAACCTGTAGTCATTACTCTCTAGAATGTTATTCACACCTTCAACTACCAATTTGACTTCCAAAAGGTCTGCCATAGTTAAAACTACATTCTAGGTCATCAAGAAGGTTTTATCATGCTTCAACTTCATCATATAGGTACCTCATCCCTTTGCTAATGCCACTTGTAGGTGGATATCTTCATGTATAGGCCATGATGCAAGATGATAGGTAGTGAGAATCATACTTGATCCTAATGGGTACTAGGCTTGTCTCAATGCCTTCAAAATAACTCATTACAATTCAAAGGTATTCAGACCACCACCAAGGCTTTCATCCTAGAATGATGTCATCATTATATGCCCATATGTGCACCTTGAAAGATATGTAGGTAGTGAATAGTGAAATGACCCTTGTACCAAGGAAACTATATTCACAGTTACTTGGTCTCTTCCTCATTATATTTACAAGCACCTGGAGGTGCAGATTCCAATGCTAGACTATATGAAGATGTTATTTCTGACTGCAATAGTTCCCTCTTATTGACAAGTGAAAGGATTTACTTGATTATTTTTAGTAGGAAAGTGTATTAAACCTTTTAAGACCATAATCATGACTCCCATGGGCATGTTAAAGGCCTTATCCCAGCTCCTAAGCTGACTGTGTATGACAGTGTTTAAGCAAATTGGATCCATGATGCTTTGTGACTATAACTCATAGAACATTTGCTTGGGGAATGAGATTGGAAAGTGAAAGGAATAATTATAGAATTAAAAACATGACAAATGACTTATAATAACTCTTTGAAACCATGAACAAGCATGAATTTCCTAAAAATGGTGAAAAACTGCCTGTAACTTAGAAAGGTGTATCCACTTACAAATTTGAGGTACTTGACTCATCCAAACACCTTGAAATGTGAAAAAATCATGGAGAAAAATATATGAGGAATCCAAAATCATTTGGAATCAACCTTAACAACTAGTTTGTATAGACTTGCCCAAAATGGAGAAAAACTATAGGGTGCATGAAACAACAAGCAAAAAGGCACAATCAATTTCTTGAGGATGGTTCATAAAGCACAAGCCACCAGTCCTCAAAATATTTTTATGGTAATGAAGGTCTATGAGTGTAATTTCACCTCCCTAAGGTGTTTGACTTGAAAGTGCTCAAACTAACTGTACTAAGTACAAACCTGAAGACTGCTTTTGCTTGCCAAGAAAGGTGAAAAAGGATCAAAATGGTTTTAGCTCAAAAATGGCACTTTTAAAGCATTTAAAACATATATTTGAGCATGAGGAAGATGAAGAGGTGTTCCATGACCTTAACACACATGGCACACTTCCCCATTAGTCGTACAAGTGCCAAACTCACCTCTTTTCCCAAAAAAACTACCCTTTCTTTTGAAGAACCTACCACTTTTAGTTACCAATAGTTGATTAAGACATATGAGGACACATGGGATGTGACATCACCTTTTGAAACCTTCATGCTTTCCAATAAATTTGTATAAGTTATTAAATTCCCTTTTTTGACCTTAAAATGAATCTTAAGACTAAAAAGATTAAAAATACTAATGAGCAAGGCCAATATAACATTAAATGACATCAATTAACCTATAATACACATTTATACAACTCCCAAACACCTAAAAATCAAGTTTTTACCTATAGGGTCCTAATTTGACCTAAGAGTCAAATTTGGTCAGCAATAGCCTTAACTATAATCATAACCATAACAAGCATGATAATATTATAACATCCATGAGTAATTAAACAACCAACAATTTTCCACCACATGTCTAAATCTTAGTAATGAATCATATATTCATTAAAATTTAGCATGTCATAAGCAATATCATCCATCATAGCCATCTCATGCCTTGTTAGGTCAGTCTACATCAATGTCTAACATCCAAAACATAAACATAATACATAAGCAACATAACGTCACACCATAAGCATTAAACATCAACACAAACCATAAACCGTGAATATGAGCACAGACAAAGATCATATATATATATAACTTGTGAGTCAAATAGCATAATGTGTACAAGCAGATAAACATGCATCTCTCAAAATGTACATCTCACTGCATCAACTCACAGGTTGAAATCAAAATGATATACAATAATATATAAAATATCTGAGTTATGTCATGCCCTTGGGGAACCACTATCTCTTGGCATACTACTAGATCCTAGTGCCTAACCATTTATTATACCTACTGATCCCCCAGATGTACCTATCTATCTAGCTATGGATGCTACCCACTGACCTGGTGTCGCTACACTAGCACCACCTACCAAGCTAGCTCTATACTCACCCCATCAGGGCCCCTATGGACATTATGTTAAAACTATGGCATCATAATATCATATCTCCTCTATTAAAGCTAGGTATCATGCCTAGTGGCCCTATCTATGCTACAACTACTCCTTTTCACCTTAGAGAGTCCCTCTCTTGTGTAACTAAGGCAAGTGAAGACCACGCTTGGTCCCTGTCACCTATGAGGGTAGCAAACTAACCTTTTTAGGTAGCAACCTAATCCTGTAAGGTGGCCATCTAACCTTATAACACTATGACTTGTACGTATGTAGTACCTAATGGTGCTCTTACCTGTCCATTAGGGCTAGCTCCCTGTACTTGTGCCCTCTAGTCCCCTTTCACAATTGGGTCCACAACCATCAACCTTGTACCTCCATCATCATCACTAATGTCTACAAATACATATAAAGGATGGTACCATGCCATGCACCTATTTGTAAACCCAACATCATCTATTTATGCCCTAGGTCATAACTCTTTATGGTTTAACAAAGTTAGCATATGATGTGGCTTTGGTAATAAAATATCTATGTCATCTTGCCTGTACCTAGGGAATGCACTCAAAATACCCTATACAAGGCCAAACTACCTCCTCACCCTCTCAAATGGGATGAAATCCACCTTTCTATCCCTTTGATCAAATATCCATCTATAGCTCTATAGGGAGAGTGTCTTCCTCCTATACCCATGACATATTGGAAACTAAACATATGGTCTCCAGGTGATGTCTCCAATCACTAGTGCACCCAGTGCACCCCTGAACCAATATACATCATGTGCACCAACTCCTCAGTTGACATAATAAATTCACCCCTCTACTACATAAAGCCAATTGGGAACTCAATCTATGTGTACCTTACCCATGACAATTCCATTGGTCTCAACACCCAGATGTGCTTATAGGTCCAACAATGTAGAACCAGGGCAACACTGATTCCATACTTGCTATGGGCCCTGAACCCCCACAACTCCTTATATATTTGTACTAATAAAATAGGCACCCAACCAAACATAATATACCATAGTAGCAACTCTACCAACACCCCCAATAACAAACATGTGAACCACCACTGCTCGAGTCAAGAAGAGTAAAGTAGGAGACAACTATCATAAGCATCATCATGAGTCTCCTCTCACTTGGAGCCCTCCCGTACATCATGTTATAGATAAACCCACCAACATGCCTTTGGACCCTTTCATTGTCATATCCATACAAAATCTCCATGATCTCCTCCCACTCTCTTGATCTATATGATAGGTTGGATCACCTTAGAGTGGAAGTTGTGTGATCTTATGCATGTCTTTGAGTAAGATCATCATCTCATCGATTGATAATAGGAAGGTGTTCATAGTGGGATCCCATCTCTCAATGAGCACTATGATTATAGAGTCATCTCGAGGCACATGATGATAATGCCTTATCACCCCCAACCCAACCTCATCCATGTGGGCCTAGTTGACTGGGGTCATCCCTTATTAGATCTTTATGAAGATACGTAACACTCAATCATGCATCTATATCTGCTCCCTGGCCTACACTAATTTAGAAACATGGCTTAGTCACCTATACCATTATCCTCTACCCTACCCTACCTTACCCTTTAAAGAAACTAACCTATTTCCTTATCCATCCTACACATCTACCCAATACCTGCTAAATTTACCCTTTAAACATACAATGCTAGCCTATACCTAACAATTATCACCTTTTTTGTCTTAAGTTTTTTAAATACTTATTATCCTTTTTTTCCATACGTGACCATCGATGGTCATGGTGACCACTAGTGATTAGGCATCCATTTTTCTAGGGATGTCAACAATTGATGGTCGAGCCCAACCCTCGACGGTCACTGTGGGTGTTCTATTACTAGAACACCCAAACCCTACCATACCCTAAAAACTAACCAAAATGCAGTTAAATTTCCTACCTTGCTACCCTAATATGTCTTCTCATCCCAATTCACCTACCCACCCAATCAATTTCACCTTTTACTCACAAACTTACCCAAAACCCCCCAAAAACCTAACTAGGGCATTACTTCCCAATCCCACCACCCTTAACCCCAATGGAATTGATATCTCAAGCTAACCTACCAATTTTAAGGCATCCCCTACCTCATTTCATGACCACCATCATGGAGTCAATCTTAGGCCTGATCATCCTCATCTGCACCTACATGTTCCCTAAATCCTAATTGGTCTTTGAGGTCCACTCTCCACCTCAGCTAACAGTCAACCTCTACCTTAGTATTCCCCATAAACTATCACTTTTCCCCAAATACAACAATCACCAAAGCTCAAGGTCAACACAAATAAAGTTCATATGAGGTAAAAGTGATTCTATTTTCACTTTTTACCATCGGGCTTTTAGGGTTTTCACCTTGACCATCAATGTTTAGGGTGATCATCGATGATCACCCTTGAGTTTTCTGACCATCAATAGTCAAGATGCTCACCTTGTTACTTTCACCTAAGCAACCCCATTTTTAACAAAAGCCACCCATTTTTACCCACCCTTAGAGACTACCTTCTCCACCTAACCTGACCACCTCATCACCTTGTCATTGGTCCATTTTAGCCTAACTAGTACATGTTTTGTGACACTTTTTTCCTAGTCCTTTGACTATAATGATAACATTTCCATGTTGACCACTTTTTGAACTTATACCACCTCACACTTACTAGACCCACTTATGTATTTTTTGGAGCACTTCCTACCTTAGATACCTATGACACTTGACCAATTTGTGTTTTCACTAGGAGAACTTCCTGCTTTGGATACCCACCAAACATAGACATCACTTAGAAGACTTGTGAGCATATCCAACCACCATGGCTAAATACAATCACATGGTCCTCTTGTCTCTTATCCTTCTAACATTGACCTTTATTTTTACCAACTATGGAAACCTCATTAATATATGATCTTGGCTATCATACCTTTTTATGACACTTTGCATGTTAATTTGCACATTCATGCCCAACCTATCACCCACCTTCATGACATCCACCTTCATCATAACCTTCACCCACCTTGTCAAAACCCACACCCAATTTTGTTTTACCCTATCAACTCTTGATTTGAGGGGGAACACCTCCTTCCACACTTGGGGTAACTAGAATTTTGACTAACAATTAGTTTTTGTTTTGTATCTTATTAATTCAAAGCTGCATAACAAAAATGGTCAAAATATAGACACCAAAAATCTATACATCATGATTCTGAATGTCTTAATTCCCCTAGACCACCTTAGGACCTCTTTGGGACCTATCTGACCCCTTATCAAAACTTAACCCAAGTTAGTTTGATTAAACTGGCTTAACCCAACCTTTTACCTATTTTTACCTTTCACCCTCGATCGTTGATGGTCAAGATGACCATTGATGGTCACCTTAACTATCTATGGCCAGGGTCCACATCCTCAACTTTTAATATGTAAGCCACCCACCTTGATTTTCTAAATATAACTCATCTAAATATGTGTGTGAGCTATTGCATGAATGAGTTATAATTAAGAAGCCTAGTTCATGTCTTATTGCAAATCTCTTACCTTGCCTATAAGAAGAGAGGAATATGGAGGTGAAAATCATCTGCAATTGTTATCAAGAGCTTGTGCATCCAAAATTTTCTTTTTTTAGGTCAATCATCATTAGTAATCTAGTGTACTAGATAATATGTTAGAGAGCCAACTTGCCACCATAGCTTTGCCAAAGTGCCAAGTACCATTACTCTGTCAGAATCACACCAGACTCCACCAATGAGTCAATCACCTCAAGCATCCACCTAATTAGCTTTTTGTAAGATAAGTACTTGATTTCTAGCATTTAATTAATTTATTTTCCTTTTTCACTCTTCCTAATGCCAACCCATCTCCCAGAATCCTACTTTGTAATCCCATAAATCAACCATTTATCAACCCAGATCCACACACAGTAACCATCAATGGTGGTCTCAATCATTGATGGTCTGTCCAACTATCGATGGCCACCCTGATTACTGACGATCACCCCAACTATTGGTGGTCAGCCCAATAATCGATGATCACTATGATAATAAATTATAGTAAGCTATTTTCACCTACCTACCCCTAATCAAATCTAATTTTTTGTATCCTTGCCTATTCACAGACCCCTACCTAATTTTCTAAAGTAGATCCCAATCACCTAGCACTAGTATTAATTAACTCATCACTATTTTAATCATTCCTAGTATATCTCTTTAGCAAGGATCTTTTGTGTTCAATTTTAGTAAATTTTGGTTATTGATGCAAGTACTTTCTATTCTATTTATAAAATTAACTATTTAAAATGTGTGGCTTGATAGTCCCTAAGGAATCTCTTACTTCTAGGATCTAGCTATCACTAGGCAATCCACTCAACTATCTGTCTAATAGACAAATTTGCTTTAGTGCTATCTTATTTGTAGGTCATCCTCCCAAGCCAAAGAGGAGCTCTTCACAATCTTTTGATTCAATGTGTGCACTATCAAATAGGTTTTTCAACCATACCCATACTTAGTTTCTTCTTCTTCTTTATACAATAATAAGCTAAAATTCACTGAAACAAATGGCTTTTTGTGTGCATAATATCCAAAAACCTATCTCCTTATTTTTTAAACTCTGGGTCCAATTTTGACACTAGGGATAGGACTTCAAAAGGGGTAAAACAATAGGTTGAATAGACCCCAATCACTCCCTAATGAATGTCTAAGTACTACCTACATATCCAATAATCCTTAGAGGCAAGTAAAACTACATGTAGCTCTCCATGTTATGTGTGTGTATGCAATGGCACTTTTTTAATGAATGTAACATGTGATTTAACTTTTGACACTTGGAAAATGACAAATTTGGCTAGGCTAAGCTTGAGTGATTCAAACTTTGGATAAGACTTGCTCATTATGATTGATTATTGAATTATGTATTTTAGGGAAGTCCTTTTGAATGTGAAAGAATTAAAAAATGTTTTTTGACAAATTATAGATAGGGAATGGACCTATAATTATTGTGTGTTTATATTGGATTCATTGGGTACTTTACCATACCACTAACATGTGAAATTTATGCACTAACCCATGTGTAACCTAAATCTAGTCTTTAATAATTGATAATGATAAGCTTGACACACATTTAACATGCATGACTTGAGCACATAAACAAGATCCTAATATGCCATTCTCACACACTTCTATTTTATCTTATGAGTCAACCCTTATGTTCTATTATTAAACACCTACAAGAATCTCACTATCTATTTTAAACCTACTAAATATCTTAAAAAATATCTCTAGACTCTCAATTTAGTTTGCTTATACACATGTTGATTATGTAAGATTTGGTTAGTATTACCAATTATACTAACCTAATTTTGTCAATATTGATTTGCTCCAAATAATGACTTTTTTATAAAATTAAACCTCTCCTTAGGGTTGACCCATTTACCTAAGGTGTTGATGGAGTGAGAAATTACCCAATGGGACTCATATATAAACAAATCAATGTCTCATTCAAAAAGTACTTGGAACTTATCTTGAACAAATATATACACTATTCCACATTGAGAGAGTTGCTCTATTCTTCCCAAATTACTAATTTATCTCTAGTAGCAGTCATAATCCAAGTATGAACCACTCTAAATCCAAGTCAAAGAAAAAAAATTAGTAAAAAATCCTAAGCATTAGTTGTATGCATATAACAAAGGAGCACAATTGTACAAATGCATTAGGTGGGAGAACTACACGTGGCTTGATTTCCCTCCTCGAGTATTAGATACGTAGGTATTGGTCAAACATTAAATATCAATGATTGGGGTTAACTTATCCCATTATGTTTTCCCCATTTTTTGTAGGTTTTTATCCTAATTTAAAGAGTTATGTGCATCATGAGGGTTTAAGATCATAAATACAGAGCAAACACAAATAGTCACAAATGATTTTAAAGTCAATGATCCTTACTTTACACATGTTAGTATCGATGAGAAGGTCAATATAAATTGGTGACATTGACCTAAACTAGTATAAATTACCCTACGTAGACAAAGAATTGGTTCCAAAATTGAATGAGCCATAGGCCTTCATAATTCTAATTTTCATTTCCATAATATAGTCATACTAAAACAATACTAAAAAAAGCTAATTATTTATCTCCTTGTAGTACTTATTATATTTAAGATATTCCACTTGTCAAATTAGTACAATCAATGTCAATGTTTTACATTCATATGTATATTTGAATAACATGTTTTAATAATTAAATTACATTAAAAAGTTTTGTCTTAATTAGATTAACTAATCCACCTTAATCAAAATTAGGATAAAACATTTTGGTGAACCCATACACATATCAAATAATTCAATACCCTAGGTTTTCTTTAGGGTTTCATCCTTTCAAGGTTTCACTTTTTTTGTTCTAAGGTTTTAGATTTTCATTTTTTGATTGAAAAACACACTTTTATTAATGTAACAAATATAGTACATCGCTATTCATATAAAAAAAAATGGGTGGAAAAGTCACACCCCATAAGCTAGGTCACACTGAGGTAAAAAATACTCAAGAAGAGAACAAAAAAATAAAAGGGCCAACCCAAGGCCACTCAAACCACGAGTTACACTAACTCAAGTGCACATCAACCAAAAATATATAACAAAAGTAAAAACAACAAGGATCCAAACTAAATAATAACAATAAACAATGTAACTGATAGAGGAGGAGAAGGTGGAGAAGAAGGGTTCTTTTTTCCCCAACCCCCTTAAGTGGGAGGGTCCTCATCAACATGCAAGGGATCTATTTTATCCTTTTAAAAACTAAATATATTAAATCCTAAGGTGATAAAGGGTTGGAGTAAAGGGGATAAATTTATATAAATAATTATAAACAACTGATTTAATTGATTTACCCTAAGTATGAGTGTAAAGGAGAAAGTTCACTTATCTAGAATGAAATAAGTGTTATTGGGTGATGGTGCTATTGGAATAGATCATAGAAATAACCCAGATCACCTTCATTTTGAAACTATTATTTTACCTATATTTAGTCAATAGCATTATCAAATGGACTATAGTATAATGTGCTATTGGCAAAGGGCACTGCATTATGGTCCTTTTGTGAATAGGAGCCCAAAAACTTATAGGGAGGTTATGGGAGGTCTTCTAGGTCCTGTATGTGTCTTTAAGGACTTCCAATCATCCTTTTGTGTTGTTCTTATAGATAATATTTCTTTAAAACCCTAATTAACACCTTCACACATGAAAAAATAATGTAATCAAATGCAAAAGGAAGGGGAAAATGTGGGTTGTGGGATGTTACGATCGAACAACCTAGAACCCATGTTGTTCTAGTTGCTGCCTACATTATCCCCAATGGTAGGGGCCCTAGATCAAATGTAGTTCTTCCATAGGGAATGTGCATAATCAACCCACATGGTATGTAAGAATGAGTTTTGCTTAGGCCCTTATTTGATCAAGCATGAAATTCTATGTGTGATGCTGAGTAAATATGAAGAATGTTGAGCTACATTATTGAATGATTTTATTAAATTATGTGCAAAAGTAGTAAGTGTTAAATATAGAATGCTATGTGAATCTCTTTATATAGAAGGATCTTTATTTTGAATGTGAGACACTTGTTTACATATCAATAGGGTAAAAAGACAAATAAAATCATAAGAGGAGACCTAAAGTAGGATAACGACCTAAAAGAAGTTAAAAGCATGACCATTGGATATTAGAACTAAGGTGGATAATATCACAATGCACGTTTGTCTAGGACCATGCTATTGTCTTGTGTGCAAAAAACTAGGTTATGATTGGGATAAACAGGCCAAGGGCCCTTGTGACTATAAAAAGGATGACATGAAACTATTGAGGGTGTAAAGTAAGGAAAATAAGTCATAATAAAGACCAAACTGACATCAAAATACCCAAGTGACATGTGTGAACAAGACTCCCATCAACATTAATAACTTCCTATGAAAGAGCTATACAATACATAGTATTTCTATTTACTTGACCAAATTAGGGTTTATACATTTTCCGCCCTTTTAATATAGTAATGCAATAGAATGAAACTAATATATTAAAAGAAAAAGAAGATGCATACCTATACTTACCAATGTGATCAACCCATGTACATAATAGATATGATCTAACTTGACCCACTTCTTGGCTAGATAAGTGGACATGTATTAGAGTAATGTCTATGAAGAGAAAGTCCATAATGTGGGTGTCCCCTGTACTGAATCTGAGTAGCTGATTGGATTATGATAAACAAATCCTTATTTACCCCCATTATGATATGTAACTGAGTTTGAGGAGTAATCATTAAATGTAGAGAAATAAGGCATGTTTACCCCCACTTTAATATGTAACTAAGTTTGAAAAGTAATATGTAATTATGGATAAATAAAACATACTTTCCCTCACTTTGATATGTAATTGAGTCTAAGAAGGGGTGTGCTTAGAAGTCAAAACTAATGCTTGACTCGTGTCCTTGTATAAATAGGGGTAATCTAGGTCTAGTGAAAACTATGGATAAAACATTGTAGATAACCATATGATGCAATCTAGTGAAATATTGGTGACATCTTGGGTGTAATATGGTGATATAAACATAGATAATGGTATAATCTACCATTCCATTTATATAACTTGGTGAAATTCCATAGGATCGAGAACATGTGTCC
Organism: Torreya grandis; assembly: GCA_037957365.1. Classification (NCBI taxonomy): domain Eukaryota; kingdom Viridiplantae; phylum Streptophyta; class Pinopsida; order Cupressales; family Taxaceae; genus Torreya; species Torreya grandis. The sequence continues at coordinate 243,347 of JARHVA010008467.1, forward strand.
TACATCATGCCCCCAAATGTAGCTATGTAACATATGTGAAAATTGTATATATAGGGACTTTTACTACATGCGTGCTTCCATGTCATAATTTAAGTCTAGAACTGTATCAAAATCCTATGTAAAACATGAGAATCTAAAACAATATCTGCGAAAAACCATGGAACCTTGGAAATCTAATTCAAACTATGTATCTTAATATCAAAGTGTCTAAATAGAGAAACTATGTATCTGAATAAACCTATGCAATTATATGTTTGAGCTTGAGTATTTGAGTAAATATGTGAAACTGTATAACTAAGTCTCTGATCCCAAGTATCTGAGTATTTAAATAAATTTGTGTAATTGTATATTTAAGCCTAAGTATTTGAGTAAACCTATGAAACTATATATCTAAGTGTCAGAATAAAAAAAATATGTATCTAAGCCTGAGTATCTAAGTATTTGAATAAATATACGTTAGTGTGAATGATATATGTATGCCCCCCTTTTGGTGAGAGAGTCAAGACCGAGGTAAGGATATCAAACCAAAAGTTATACCATAATATATGTTAGTGAGTAGTTAGCATTTGATAATATGATTATGGGATTGATTTATCATAATAATTATAAAATAATTGTTTATAGATTGAGACTAAGGGAGATCTATGGTCTATAGTGAATTTGGCAAGGAAATAATGAGTTTTGGCCTCTATAGAGGCAATTTGACTGGAATAGAAGCAAAATTGGTATGAGGTAGGGTATATCATCATCAAATTCCACAAGTAAGAATTGTATTAGAAATTAGAGCTATGGGGTGTGAGATATTACGATCAGAAGTTATTGGTAATAGTTGGTGAAAAATTCTCGTGGGGCCAACCTTAGGTAGGTGGCATTTGTAAAAGCATGGTTTAAATATGTTGTATTGATTAATTTTAAAGTCATTTAAAATTTTAGATTTGGAGACAATTGTTGCTCTAGGCTGAGAAAATATGCTGAGGACATGAGGTGCTCACATGACCCATTACAAGGAGGTGGAGGCATTGATTCAAGCCAATAAGGAGGTTGGATTGGTAAGAATTTTATCTTTTATTTCATATATTTGATATTTTGGTTATTTTTTCATCATTTTTCATGTAAAATATGCTATATTAGGGATTTTTTAAGGGACCACACTATCATCTGAAGGATAGTGATAGTGTCTTAGGATTGCACTATTGTCCACTGCTATAGTCTTGTGGTAGTGCTAATGTCTAATGCTAACATCCTAACTATAGTGCTATCATCCTATAGACTAGGGTAGTGAAAATTTGAATCATAATTATATTTAATGATTATTTGAGTATGTATATTTGATATTCAGAGATGCCAATGTCATATTTTGGGTTTTTTATAGGTGTATGTCTGCATGAAAAAATTATGGATGGGTTGGATGATGTAGTGTTTACATGGGATACCCTTAATAGATGATGAGAGAGTAGTAGTAGATAGGGCCAATTCAGGGTATATGGCATCACTGGCATTGGTGCCATGGGATTGTCATATGTTGACAACACTTCATGAGTGGTGGGATACTAATACATGTACTTTTTAGATACCCATCATAGAGATGACTATTATTTTAGAGGATGTGTACATGATATTAAGGATACCCATCACTGGTCAGTGACTAGTATTGTAGGATGTAAGTCGACATAGAGACATAGATTGTGCCTCAAAGTATTTTATGGCCATTCTGGTAGGGATGCATCATCAAGGTATTAATAGTCATGTGTTGTTATCTTTGATTATATTTAATGTTTTATGGTTATGAAAGTTTCTTCTAGTGTTATTAGATTCATTTATTACTATTGATGCTAGTGGTGTATCCATTACATATAAGATGCATAGAATTGATCAAGATATAGAGGAGAATGGGACCATATACTTGTGTGGTTGTACCATGTTGTCCCACATGTATTAGGATTTATATTAGTTTACTCAAGAGTTGTGAAGTGGTGGGTTTGGATCATCGACATTTTTATATTACTAGGCTTATTAACAAATTATGATATTCAAACTAGAGGGTTTTCCATGTATAGACTGGGCACACCCCTAGGTATTTGCAGAGAGGTGGAAAGGTATGACCCTTGTGTAGTCAAGGAACATGACGCACTATCAATAGGTGCTAGATTGAGTTATAGCTTGAGATATTATTTGGAGAACATATAGGGGATTTTAGGGATGGCCTGAGGATGGGTTTTAGTTGAAATGGATTCAGATGAGCTATTGGCTTCATGATCAGTGGACCACTATATTTGAGAGATTCTACTATAAGCAGGTTATGTGGTATTTTAGTGTGGTGTAGGATGTGCATCCTACACCATGGGTGTGGGTAAGGAGTAATCGGGTTGTAGTGAGACCAAGTAGTAGAGCTAGACCTATGACAATTGAGTTAGCACTAATTTTAGTGATAGAGAAAGATGTAATGATAAAGATACTAGACATGGATGATGTGGGGGATAAAGAGTCTTATATATTATGGTGGGGATAACATATATGGGTGCCTTTATTTTTGGGAGATGGGGCCACCATGGAGGATGTGCTAGATCCAAATCCCACTAGATTATTTAAAGGGATGCTATCATTTTATATTGGTATATTTGGTTTGTTTAGTATTGGCTTATTGAGTATATATCGAATGTATTGTGTGGGTGTGTGTAGGTGAAAATATGATGTGTACACATTCTTGATAATGTCATGGATGATGGGCTAATGGAGCAGGATACAAAGATGGTTGGTATCCATATACATCTATTTGATTGAGCATCCATCACCACCACAACATATAGGTAGGCAATAATGGATAGAGATGAGGTAGTGTAGAGTTACATAGATGAGTTATGCCCCCACTCAATGGTCTCAGTGGGATAAGTGGCAAGATAGTGGATGATTATATTCATCTCTAGTGTGAACATATAGAGGTTATGGCTAAGCTAGAAGTGTTACAAGAGAGAGAGTATAGGCATAGGTATTAGTCTAGGTCTAGATGGGATGTAAGTGCATCAAGTTCTAATGGGTATGAATATGAGAGTGAGGGTGATGAGATGGGTCATGGTGAATGAGCTCCCATTATTGAGTAATTATGTAGCATTATATGAAACTTGTTTGAGTTATTGAGTAATTATGTAGCATTATATGAAACTTGTTTGAGTTATATATAATGGGAGCTCAGTCACCATGACCCATCTCATCACCCTCACTCTCATCTTCATACCCATTAGAACTTGATGCACTTGCATCCCATCTAGAACTAGACACACACACACACACACACACACACACACACACGCGCGCACACACACACACACACACACACACACACACACACACACACACACACACACACACACACACACACACACACACACACACACACATGGACTCTTTTTTGATACATGGGCATCATGTTATGTGGTATTTTGATTTTGGCATTATTTATTTGTGTAGACATAAAAAATATACACACTTATGCTTTTGAATGCCAAATATACCCCTAGACCCACCTAGGACCCCATTGGGACCAATCTACACCCATCTATCCAAACCTAACCTACTACACCTAGTTTTACCAAGTTGAGTGACCTTGACATTTAGAACCCTTTTCCTGGGGACCCTGATCATAGATGGTTAGGGTGACCATCGACAGTTAGTTTTGGGAACCCTTGATTGTTGATGGTTAGGATTTACCTTTTCACCAAAAGCATGCAATCTTCACTAACCCTCTTCTAAATATAAACTTGTCTAATTCATGTTGCAAGCATTTGAATGAATGAATTATATTTAGATGGCCTAGTTACACCTTAACTTCCACCTCCTGCTTGTGCCTATAATGGAAAGAGGCCTAGGAGGTTAAATCCATTTACAATAATTATTAGGAGCTCAGGCATTCGGGAGTTTTCTTTTATAGGTCAATCAAGTCAATCAACATCATCCATGTTATCAAGACATCTTATTGAGAGCCAAATCACCATCACCTCTCAACCAAGCTTTTAATTATTGTTACTCTACTAGAATCAATCCATATTTCACCCATAGGCTAACTATGCCAACCACTCACCCAATCAACTTATGGTAAGATAAGTGCTTATTTGTTACTATTCACTTAATTTTATTCTATTTTGCAATCAACTTAGCCCTTACCCAACTCTCAAAATTCATTTATAGAATATTGTCATTCAGCTATTGATCAAACCCAAAAATACATAGTTAACTACCGATGGTCAAACCCCAACCGTCGATGGTCAGCCATAACCACCAATGATCACCCTAACCATTGACGGTCACCTATGACACCAAAAACTAACCTATTTTCATCCACCTACACCCAATAAAATCCAATTTTCTATGCTTTTGACCATTCATAGACCTCTTTCAAATTTTTTGAAGCATACCCCAACCTGTTAGCACTAATTCTAGTCAGTTTATCACTAATTAGATCATTTGTAGTCTATTTTTTAACAAGCATTCTTGTGTTTAGTTTTAGTACCTTTTGATTATTGATACAAGTACCTTCTTTCTAGTTTTATCAACTTGATTGTTTAAAATGTGTGGATTGATAGCCCTTAAAGAAGCTCTCACTTCCAAGATCTAGTTATCGTTAGGCAATCCACCCAACTATCTGTCTAACGAATAAGTTTGGTTTAGTGATTTCTTATTTGCAGGGCTTCCTCCCAAGCCAAAGAGGAGCTCTTCACAATCTTTTGATTCAATGTGTACACAACCAAATAGGTTTCTCAACCATACCCACATCGAGTTTCTTTTTTCTCTTTTTTAAGAACTTAAGTGAAAATTTACATGAAACATTCTGGCACGCTCGATGGGACCTAGAGTCTTTACTCATGTTTTCTTTATATTTGCATGTTATTCTCTCTTTCTCTAATCATAATTGAAACTAAAATCTCTTTTGGGTTTGAAATCAACTGCATCCATTACTTGCCTTTAACATTAGTTCACTTTGAATTAAATCATAGTAATCTTATCATAGCATCACTTGTACTGCACACACTAGCCAAACCACTTTCATCAATCAAACATCAAAACAATTTGAGACAAGGCCCAACTGGGATTTCATCACCTAGTAGTCAACTTACCCTTTCTTGGTAATACTACTTAAAAGTCATTACCAAGGGGAGAACTAACTTAACTCTCTAGTTGAGTATAAAATCTTAATATCAATATATATTGACTAAGCACTCGACACCCCTATCATTGTGGGACTATGAAGTGAGGTGGTTGGCCCCAATACCAATCCACATATTGATTCCAATACAAATTATTTTGAGCACCTAAACAACCTGAAATTGACCATAGACTACTTCTATAGTACCTGATCTACAAGCCAACTTCTATCACATGTTCTCAAAAACTAAGGCATAAGCCAAAAGCAAGATTAAAACTAACCTCTAGGCTTAATGTACTTCATAGTGTGTGTCTTGATTGCCTTGATCATTTTCTTATCTTCTTCTTGTTTGAGTGGTGAGTTTTTTCATGTTTTCTCTCCCCTTTTTCTTATATGGTTCTCACTTGCTAGTAATGAAAAGACCTAGTAGAGTAAAACTCGTCACTTAAATCAACCTCTTCTACCCCATCATCTATGTAGTATGTCTCTAAGGTAGAAGATTCACCTCATCTATTGATAAGCCCTAATTTTCCTTAGTTAATTCCCCAAGGAGACATGGATTTTACCACTTTTTTAGATAAGAATCCAATTTCCCTTCAACACTCTCTTAACACCTCCCCTCACCATATCCCAATTTCAAATCCACCTCAGGATCCTCCTTATGTCATGCCATCCCACCTTATGAAGGGTATCCTTGTTGTTGTGATCACCACCTAACCTTTGACCACCCATGCATCTTCATCTACTAACCCCTTTAACACCACAACTAAAAACCAACCTATCCAACCAATAGTTACCCTTACACCTTCTACCCTTACCAGTGACTCCTCTACATTGGGGTCAACCCAACCATTAACCCATCACACTCCACTTGTTTTTGGAACACCCATTACCAGCACCACCAAACTTCCCTTTATCAAACCTAACCCATTAGTCAACACCCCTTTACCAAGCTTAGGGATACATATCCCTTTTGATTCAACACCTACTAGCACAAAGGTCACTACCTCCCCTCTTGTTACTAACCCAAAAACCATCCATACCTAATCTATAAGAACCCCCAACATGTATCCACTGCACCCCATTTAGGATACATCCCTAACCCATAAGGGTATGTACCCGCTACCCAACCACCATCATCCACCTACCTTACCCAACCTCTAGCATCCACATTCCAATATGTGATAACCTCTCAACCAACAAATAATTACCAGTATGTTACCCAATCTCAACCACAATATCCATGTTACAATCTGTTTGGTGCACCACCTCAAATTGACTTAATGAAGATGCTCATAGACAAGATGAAAAACCTTGAGTCATCCATTTTGGGGGCTCATAACATCCTATCCTATGACTATATTTGTAACAAACTTATTCATCCTTCTGTCCCCATCAAACCTTACCCTCCTTAATGGGAGATTCCAAAATTTACCAAATTTCAAATCAAGGAGGACCCCCAACAACACCTTAGGGATTTTAGGCATGTATGTTATGACATTTTTTATGATGATGCCCTTCTCCATTGATCCTTCCCCATGTCTTTATCTGACCCAACTCTCAACTGGTATAGTGCCCTCACCAAACATTCCATCTTTTCTTTCACCCAACTAGTACAAGTATTCGTAGATCACTTTTCCATTAACATTTCCAAGGTCTCTATCACTAACCTCTATTCTATCAGGCAGTTTTATGATGAGTCCATTGCTAATTTAGTCACTCATTGAAGAAGGTTTATTAATTAGCTTTCATTTTCCTTACCTCAACCTAAGCTTATAGAACTTTTCACTCAAGCCTACACCAAACACATATCTTCTACACTGTGTGTCCAAAGCTTCAGAACTTTTGATGAAGCTTTTACAATGGCATATAAGCTATAAAATTGGGCCATAGATGAGGGTAAACTAAAGTTACAAAATAAGAACTATACCTTTAAAACCAATGAAGCCTCCTTTTCCAAAATAGGCAATCAAGCTAACCCTGGCACTAAGAACAAGGGAACTATGAATGTAGTTGTTTTTAAAATGTCCCCTCCACCTAATGTCAATCAACAAAATTATCCCATTACCTCTAGCCAAAACACAAGGAACCCAAATCGAAACAAAAAAAAACAATTCACTCCAGTTGGAGAATCTTATACCTCAATTCTGGAGAAGCTACTAAAAGCTATCCTTATACAACTTCTACCCATCAAACCTCCCCAATAGTTTGATTCTTCTCATCTAGCACCTGCTTGATACAATGAGAATGAGCTCTGTGCTTTTCATCAAGTAATTAGACATGATTTTAGTTGATGTAATACTTTCAAGAATGTTGTTTAGAGTCTTATCGATAAAGGGGAACTCATGTTGGATAATCTCAATACCCCTCAAAATCAAGCTCTTAACATCTTCAAAAAACCTTTTCCCAACTATGCCACTATCAAAACTGAGGACACACAAGTTGAATATTCTCATGATGCCCACATGATCAATATGGTCCTTGATATGCCTATCATCCAACCTACCTAATTTTCCTCCACTTCATCTATCGAGGTGGTAGAGTAACTTTCCTTTTTGTCAGAGGTCCAAGTCGAGGAGGTTCCTTTTTCCTTAGATTCACTCATAAAGGCTTTGGAATCATCAAACACCCCTTTAGATAGCCAACCTAAACAAACAACCATTCCTAACCTACCATCTCCCCCTAACTATATACCAAGCCATAAGTATGAACATCGTGCCCAGGGGAGAATTTTTTTCAAAAACACCCCTCACAAAGAAATGACCCAACCTGAACTTACCTTCCTTACTTGAAGAAATGAATGAGGCCATCAATCCTCCTCCTCAAACCATAGGTGTCTCCTCGACACCTGCTACCTAAGAAGTTAGACCAGTGTATAAACCTTTTTCCAAACTAGTTTAAAAGTTAGGTATGGTTACAAAACTAGACATGAATCAAACCACTTTCTAACAACAGTTAGGCATTCCCTACATCAACAAACTTGAACCTTCTAGTATGCCTCTAAATAACCAATCCATAATTTCCCCACTACCTGTCAAACTAATTAAAACTTCTACTAACCCCTCACCTTCTTCGTCAACTAACATAGTCACCTCTCTAACAACCACACCACCAACCAAATCTTTCAAAACTCTTAGTGCCTTCCCTACTTGGAGTTTGGTTCACCCATTCTTGAATGTGGAATTAACCTCACCCAAGCCTATTCATAGGTCTCAACCCACACCAACCAAGTTGATGAAAACATTAAAGGGTCGCATGACTAAGGCTCTACCTTCATCTACCTTGCCCTCTATCTTAAGGCCTCACCCTTCAACTTTGCTTAAAAAACAACCCATTTTTAACATATGTCACCCACTACCATTAATTATTCCAACCCACTTATTATCTAATGCATCATTCCTTCCCAAATTACCAATAATTAGACCATCAAACTCAGCCACCCCAACTACCAACATACCCAAACCAAAACCATCAACTAGAAACACTACCTTACCCAAGCCATCTCTCACCAAACCTATTGCCACCAACACGGCCATCTTACCAACCCAAACCATGATCCCTAAAGCTTTCTTGCCTCTAGATGAATCCTATATGACCATTGTTTAAAGATTATTACAGACCTCCTGCCTCACATTACCTTCTACCAGATCTTTTGTTCCTCTTAGTTCAAAGCCAGCCTGGTATAATGACCATTAAATCTGATCCTATCACAGGACACCTAAGCATGACACAAAGAATTAAAAAACTCTCCAGGCCATGATGAGGATGATCATTTAGTAGATGAACTTTCGTCTATTCCTCCAATAATACACCCAACATCTAGTCACCAACACATTTCTAATCCTCCACTCTCACCTCAAAGTGACAAAGAATCTACCCAACCTCATATCCTACCTTACCCCTCTATCCATACCATTAATGTGGTTAGACAATCATAAAAAATGATAAAGGGAATGTCAAAGTGTCCATTCTATGGACATACCCACCAACTTACCCTAAACCAAACCAAATCCAAACCTCCATGTCTATGGCTAAGCCCAAAGTTACCATCTTAGGCACCTCAGAGGCTAGCCCCTTTGAATCCATCAAGAGGGTCATTATTAAATAAATTCACTAGACCCCAACTAAGATGAGCCTCTATGAGCTCATTTACACCTCACCCTACCATCATCAGGGCCTGATAGAGGCTATGCAAGCTATTGAGGTTAGATCGAGAAACTCTTAACCTATAGAGACCTTTGTAAGTTCTCTTTAGCTCTCTACCCTTGTTACCTTCAAAGACTCAGAGATACATTCTATACACCCTAAAAACCTAGATCCAGCTCTCTTTATTACTACCCATATCAACCAAACTTGTATCAAATGGTTTCTAATTGATGGGGGAACTAGTATCAACATCATCTCTTCCCATGCCTATGACCAACTCAAGCTACCAAATAATGTCATGTTCAAAACTTGAGTCATCCTTAGATCCTTTAATGACACTATGACCACTACCTTGAGAACTACTGTCCTCCACATTCATCTCTTACCTCCTTTCAATGTACCAAAAATGTCTACCACCAAGCCCTCACCTATGAAAGCCAAAACTATTGCTTCCTCTTCTATAAAAGCATCTACCAATTCATATATTCCTATGGACCAAATACCCATTACTGATCCCTTGGATCCTACCTTCCAATGCCTTATCCTTGGAGAATACCATATCATTACCCTTGATGCCTTCCAAACTCCTTAGGAATACAAAAATTTCAACCATCAACCAAGTTATGATCCTAACATTTGAGACATTATTCCTTTAGGACCTCCCAACTGTTAAACCCACTTTATCTATGGGGGAATTGACAAACCACTTAATGCTACCACCACCCACCCTTCACCTCAACCATTCACCTTTAACTTCTCTTACTTGAACAACCTTGACTTGGCCTAACTATACCTTCACAGGTGTGCCTAGAATGGATTTGGTTTAGGATGATATGAGCATGGCTTACACACATTGACCTTGATTAAGACGTATAAGCCTCACAAGAAACACAACCTTGGATTTATTCTACCTAATCAGAAGAAAGCCAAATAACCTTCCCCTACCATTGTTGAAGAAGCGACCCCTTCATCACCAACACCCCCTCCACCTAAGGGCGAGGACGAGGACATCATCCCACCTAATTTTTTTTTCATCAAATAATTACCCTTAGCCCCTAACTTATCAAAAAAAGGGACACCTATATGCATCCCTTTAGTCCATCCTGAACTAGTAGGAGAAGACTCTCCTACCATTCACACTATCTAGTGACAGGATGATGATTCTATTCTCACCTACCTTGGTGCACCTGATTCCTCTATCTATAAATCCTTAACTCTAGAGACCTCAACCATGTTAAATTAACCCACTATGGATATTAACATAGGCACTCCATACAACCCCCATATTGTCAAGCTTGGTCAATCTCTCACCCCTAAGGAACTTCAAGACTTATCTACCTTCTTCTAGGACTATAACATTGTATTTGCTTGGTCATATGCTGATATGCCTAGTATTGACTTGACCATTAACACCCAAAACATCATAACCAATCATGATGCTAAACCTATTAGATAAAAACTTCATTGAATGCATCCTCACATAGCCCTCCTTGTCTAAGAAGAGATTCAATGCCTCCTTTTTGTCAACTTTATCCAACCCATTGATTATCCCCAATGGGTTTCAAACATTGTGCATATCAATAAAGCCATAGGGGGACTACATATCCATGTAGAATTTCATGACCTCAACCTCACCTACCCAAAGGATGACTTTCCTCTACCTAGCATTTACCAACTTATTGATCTTATGATATGCCACAAGATGTTGTCACTCATGGACAGATTCTTGAGTTATAATCAAATTTTGATTGCTCCTGAAGATCAGCACAAGACTGCTTTTATCACCCTATGGGGGACTTTTTGTTATAGAGTCATGCCCTTTGGTCTTAAAAATGCTGGTGCAACCTACCCATGTGCCATGCCCTATATTTTCCATGACTTTATCCATACAATCATTGAAGACTATGTGGATGACCTTCTTGAGAAGTCCAAAATTTGCAAAGACCACAACCATTCTCAAGATTATCTTTGAGTGACTTATCCATTATCATGTTTTCCTCAATACCCAAAAATGTATTTTTGGGGTCTTGTCAAGCAAACTTCTAGGCTTTATCATTTCCCTTCGAGGAATAGAGGTTGACCTAGCCAAAATCAAAGCCATCCTCAAGATGCTACCTCCAACCAATCTTAAGAAACTTCATAATTTATAGGGGAATCTCCAATCCATCCACCATTTTATCTCCTATCTCTTTGATTGGTGTCAACCCTTCCACCACCTCTTAAAAAAGGACATCTCTTTTAAGTGGAATGTTGATTGTCAAAAGGCCTTTGATGCACTCAAAGAGTACCTTATATCTCCACCTATCCTCACACCTCCTAAGGATGACCAACCTTTCTACCTTAATATCTCTACCACTGACCATTCCCTAGGGGCAATGCTTGCCTATCAAAATGAACAATGCAAAGAGAAATATGTTTATTACACTAGCCACACACTTATTGAGTATGAGACTTGATACATACATACTAAGAAACTGTGCTTGGCTCTAGTCTTTGTGGCTACCAAACTTTGCCACTACTTTCTTAACCATAAAAATTTTGTCATAACTAATACCAACCCACTAAAGTACATGCACTCTAAACCATACCAAAACTAGTGTATGGCTAAGTGGCTCATGCTTTTAGTTGAGTTTGACCTTGAGTTCCTCCAACAAAAGTTGATTAAGGGGTAGGTTTATAGACCAATTGGTTGATGCACCTCTAACAGACAACCAACCTCCTCCTCTCAAATTCCCAGATGAGTCTATATCAATCCTATCTCAAATGGATTTCACCAACTAAGTAACCATGTTTTTTGATGGTTTCAAATGTCAGCTTGGTGGAGTAATCAGTATCATCCTTATTACCCTCATTGCTGAACCACTTCCTTTGTCTTTTAAACTTGACTTCAAATGTACCAACAATGTGTCCAAGTATGAAGGCCTAGTAATAGGTCTCCAAACTACCTTAGCCTTAGGAATTAGAACAATCAATATCTTTGATGACTCCCAACTTATGGTCAACCAAGTCACTGGCATTTACTAGTGTAAGAATGAAATGATGCAATTGTATAAATAACTAGTTACATAACTCCTAACATCGTTCAAACACTACCATATTCAAACCACCCCATGATCTACCAACAAGTTTTTCAATGTCATGGTTTCTCTTACCTCGTAGATACCATTATCACCCTAAGACTCTAAACTTTTAATCATTGTGCACCACCTCACTGAACCTTCTTACACCAAATTAGACATTCCAACTATCTTCAGTGTGGAATAAGTTTTGCTTGACCTTTGGTATTAACAAACCTTTGACTACCTTCACCTTGGCATAATTCCCTTTGGCCTCTCTAGGAATTCTCATTGAGAATTTATTTATATCACCTCTCATTATACCCTTATGGAAAGAATCCTCTACAAACACAGTTTTGATGGCCTCCTGTTCTGTTGCCTCTATAGTCTTGAAGCCTCTCACACTATCAAATAAATGCATGATGGTATCTATGGGGGTCACTTTAGTGGACTCACTATGGCCAAATGCATTCTTCACCTAGGCTATTACTGGCTTACCCTTAACCAAGGATACTATGATCATGTGAAAAAGTGTGTCAAGTGTAAATAACATGCTAATTTACATCACATACCGATAAATAACTTTAGCATTTCCATGCATTTTTGGCCCTTTTCACAATGGGGTCTCGACCTTATTGGTGAAATCTACCCCCACTCTTCAAAATGACATCATTCTATCATTAACACAACTGAATATTTTACCAAATGGGTATAATCTATTCTTCTTGTCTTGATAAAAGCTAAAATGATTGTCAAATTTATCACCCACCATATCATCTGCCATTTTGGTGTTCCCCATAAGATCATCATAGACAATGGAAAATCCTTGAAAAAAAACAAGTCTAGGGCCTTTTTGATGTATTTGGTATTAAACTTAGCTTTTCATCACCTTATTTCCCATAAGCAAATGGACAATTTGAAGCCTCTAACAAAACCCTTAACAACATGCTTACCAAAATGGTTAATGCCTCAGGTTGGGATTGACACTTGCACATCCCGTTTACCTTATGGGCATATTGTACTAGCATTCAAACCCCTAAAAGTGCTACACATTTTTCTCTCATGTTTGGGGCTAAGGCTGTATTACCTCTTGAAGTCCAAATACCTTCTCTTCACATATGTTTGCATGATCTTATTTTTAAAAATGACTATCATCAAGAACATTTAACTCAACTTGAGATACTTAAAAAGCATAATTTGGATGCCCTTTTCCATCTCTGTGTCTATCAATAATGAATCAAACATGCCTATAGCAAACACCTGAAAGTCTAAGAATTTAATATTAGAGATCTTATTCTCAAGGAAAATCAACATGTAACTAATATGGAGAAAAACAAATGGGGCAAATTTGCTTTCAATTGACTTGGACCCTACATCATAACCCATAAGTATGAATCAAGAGCTTATCATTTATCCTCTTTGAAAGGTAAACCAGAGCCTAAGCCTCTCAATGCTTTGCATCTACATCCCTTTTATAGTTAAATAGGGATCATTATCATCATATGTCTAACTTAAGCTCATCCCCTGTAGCCACATTGATTTCCCTCTTTTTAGGGGCAATCGACTAAAATTGAATCATATGATTATCCATCATAGTTATAGCCTAATCTTGAACTATGGGTACCATGGCTCCATCTATGGAATGATTCTCATAATACTTCCTATCTCTTTGAGAATGGTTACTATGGTCATTGTCACCTATACCCCTTTTTCACCGACTGGACCTTCATGTCAACCTAGTTTTGCCTTCATAAAGGTAAATCCCTTGAGCATGTATAAGTAAGTCTATGTCTATAAAAAATAATATCAAAAGTCATAAACAAATTATGGATCATTCTTAGCATTCATAGACTACTCCCTTGAAGGACAGTTGTTGAAAAATCATCTAAAATTGCCAAATATAAGTTGGATTGCTCCCTTGAAGGATAGCTATCAAAAGCATTTGAACTAAGCACATAAACTTAGACCACTCCCTTAAAGGATGGATGAGTAAAGAATTTGTCAAAGCTATAAATTTCTTGGAAGCTTCCCGTATCGATTAGCTTCGCTAACCCTAAAGCAAATTCAAAATAACAAAGACCCCTAAGCAAAAATAAAAGAATTTTGAAAGTCATAATCAACTCTCATAAAATCAATAATCTTGGAATGCTGCAATCAACTCTCCTTAGTAAACTTTCCACATCAATCAGTCTACACTTTATATATGAACATAAACTTGTTTATACTACCTCTTTGGAAGCCTATAGAAAATGCATGCTAGTCTCACTAACAATTCTAGTTTCATCCATTCTCCCTCCACATATCATATGCACAAGACTATGAGCTTACTTGACACACTGTGATCAAGATACCTATTTATCAACCTAAGCATGCTAATGCAAAGCATCTAAAAGGCTTATCTTCATTATGCCAATCTAAATTTGGGTTTTGTGTCTATCCTTACCAATGAAAAGGCATTACATTCCTTTTTCTTATCTTTTATCAGTTTATGTGGATATACCTCTCATGATTCTTATCACTTTCATACACATCTAGTTTTTTACCTACTTACTTTATGTATTTCCATCTTTAACCATATTCACATTCCACCTTTATGATTGTGAACAACAAACATCACATCAAAAGTGTGAACATTATCAACTATGTCAAAAAGTAACACCATCTATCTCTCTATGTGCCAAACACAATGTAAGCATATCACAACATACCATAAACATCAACCTATCCATTTACAATTATCACATCATATGAGCATATAAGCATATCATTACACCAATATAAGCATAAACCAAATCAATGAGCAAGACATCATAACATCTACCATTTACCATTCCATCTATATGACCATGAACAAAACCATTACATTATCATATAACAAAAATCTATCAATAACACATCCTATCATATCCATGAACAAAATCACAACATCATAACTATATTTTTGACATCACATGCCTAAGCTACTAATTGGAACACTAACATCATAAACCAGAAGTTAGGAACCATAAGCCATAACCATAATCATAAACATGAGCACCACATGAACCATAAACATCCATCATATATAACATCAAATCATCAAAAAATAATACATGTAATAATGTGTTAGCTCTCTCAGAAATATATACATCTTGATACATCGGTGCATAAGTTGTTATCAAAATAGAACATCATAATAACACATTTGAACATAATCATGGGCCTACACCACTACAATTAAACCCATCTATGCCTACACCTATACTTGGTGGTGGTCTCCCTGGGACCCTTTCCTGACCTACTATAGAAACCCACTAACCTAGAGTAGCTATTGAGGGCCCACAAGCCAAACTAGCTCTATACTCTACATATCTCATGACCTGGGGCAACTGGTCTAGCACCATCACCTCATAGTATCTGAGCTCCTCTATGGTGGCTAGGTACTGTGACCATGGAACTATCCCTAGTGGCCCTCTTGTTACTATACCTACTCCAACCCTCTATCTCAATAGGTTCTTTTCTTATGTAATTGTCCTTAGGGACACTTATGCTTGGTCTCTCTCACCTATAACAGTGTAAAGCTGACCCTACAATATGGTGATCTGGCCTTGTAGTGTGGCCACCTATCCCTATAACACTTATATCTGATCCTCGACCATATCCAATGCTACCCTTGCTTGTCCATCTTGGCCAGTTATATCTACAACCATTAATATCACACCTCTATCATCTCCACCAATGTCTACCACTGCATAGATTGGTTGGTACCAAGCCATATAACCATCTATGTAACCTACATCATCCATAAGAGCCCTAACTTGAATCCCCTCAAAACCACCATCTAAAAATATCTGGGTAGGTTGGGGCACTGACAACTAAAACTCTAAGTCCTACCTCCTATACTGAGGATGTGGACTCGATACACCTATAGTAAGCCAAACTAGTGTCACACCTAGTCAAATGAAATCAACTCAACCTCACCCTCTCGATGGCCCACTATCCACATATAACTCTACATAGCGAGGGTATACCTCCTATAGTCGAGATAGATTAAGAACTATAGGTATGGTCTTCAGGTGATGTCCCCAACTACCAATGCACCTAGGGTACCTTTGAATCAATCAATATCATGTGCTCCACCTCCTACCCCTAATGTAGCATAGTCATCTCTCCATCTCATAAACCAATAGGGAACTCTAGCTATGCGTACCCTATCCATAACAATCCCATCAAGCTTAGAACCTAGATGTGCTCATAAGCTCAGTAATGAAGAACGAGGCCCACACTGATACCATATCTCTAGTGGTGTTTGAATCCCCATAAGTCCCTATAAATCTAAACTAACAAAACTAGGATCCAACCAACTATTTTCCTCCCAAGCAATAAATCCACTAATACAACCAAGAATACATAATAAAACCTCTCACTTCTTAAATCTAGGAGCCCAAAGCATGTAACAACAACCATCAACATCATCATCAATCTCCTCTCTTTTGGAGCTCTCTCATATAACCCTATGTAGCTAAACCCTCTAGAATGCCACTAAACCTAGTCACTATCATCTCCATATAGATACTCAACATACTCATCCCACTCCTCTTGCTCTATCTTGTATATCACCTCACCATATAGTGGGAGTTGAGTGATCCTATGTATATCCTTTAGGAGAATAATCATCTCCTTTATCGGTAGCAAGAAGGTATTAGTAGCAGGATCCCATCTCTTGATGAGTGTTACTATCATCGATGCATCTCTAGGCACATGCTGGTAGTGCCTCATCACTCCTAGCTGCTACCTCCTCCATATGTGCCCAATCATTTATGATCATTCCCTTGTGAAGTATAGGGAAGATACATGGCACATGATTGTATAACTAGATCTGCTCCCAAGCTTATACCAAACCAAATGTGAGGCTCAATTATTATTAATAAGCCTATCTACCCTACCTTTTTGATACTTAACATATTCCCATATCACTCGTACCCACCTATCTCACCCTGGCTATGTTACCCCCTAACAACCTAAATTAGCTTATCAACCCATTACCCTTACCTAATTTTTAACCAAAACCCTAACCTTACCCTTAGTCTAACCCCAACCTACTTGAACTAACCCTGAACCTTAACACACTTTGAAAAAAACTTAACCCTAATAACCTAAACAAACCCCCACCCATTACCCTTAATTTATTTAACCCTAAGCACACCCTAAGTAGCTTACTAAAACCTAAACCATCAAAAACCTATCCTAAACACTTAGCCAAAATCCCTACCCTATCCTACCCAACTATCAATAGTCATGCTAACCATCGATGGTTATAGACCCCTACTTCCTAGGGTGTCAACTATTGATGGTCAGCCTAACTATCAATGGTCACCTATGGGTGTTTCATGGCTAGAATGCCCAAACCCTCCATAGGCACAACCAATTAACAATACTTCAAAAACCTAGCCTAAGTACCCTAGCCACCTAGCATATTACCTAATTTACCCACCCACCCTATCAATCTACCATTTCACCCACCAATTTGCCCAAAAACCTCAAAAACCCTACCTAGTGGGTACAGGCAAAATTACACATTTCTAGACCTACCCACCCAAAAAAATTCAACAATGCAAAAATAAGCCTCCTCTAGTAATTTTAATGTACCCCCTACCTCATTCTATGACCTCCTCCATGGTCTAAGCCCACGAGTAGGTACCTAACCACATCCTCATGCTTCCTGCATCCTATACCCACACAATCACCCACATGTCTCTAACCAATGAACAACACCCACCTCAATAAACACCTTCCTTGTAAAGTATTGAAATCACCCATGCCAAAGTCAATAGAGAAAAATAATAACAATAGTAAAAATGAGTCTTATTTTTACTTTTTACCTATCTGGGTTATTAGGTTTTCCCCAACCATCGATGATTAGGGTGAATATTGATGATCAACTTCTAGGGACCCTGATCGTTGATGGTTAAGAAATATTACAACCCCAATTTTTATTTTTACTTGAAACCTACCATTTGTCACACACTATCCTAAGCTTTTGCCTAATTTTGTAGATGCCTTTCTCTCACCAACCTGACCACCTCATCACCTTACCATTGATATTTTTTGGTGCATCTAGCATGCAATTTAACGACACTTATTACCTAGTCCTTTAAATAAAACAATAATATTTCTATGTTGACCCCTTTTGTATTTTGTGCCACCTCATGCATACTGACCTACTTGTGTCTCACTGGGAGTAATTCATACCTCAGATACCCATGACACTTGACCCATTTATGTTTTCCTCAGGAGCACTTCCTGCCTTAGTACCCACCAAAAATAGTTAGCCCTACTTTAGAGACTAACAGGTATATCCAACCACCATGCCTAAATATAGTCACATGATACACTGGTCACTTGTCTTCTTAACACTAATCCTTATTTTTACTAATGTTAGCAATTTTAGTCTATGCCCAATCTTGGCTATCATACCCTTTTATCACATCTTATGTGCATTTTTGTGTCTCAAATGTCTGACTTCATGTCACCACCTTATGACTCACCATATACCACTTATCAAACCCATACTTCAATTTCACCTCACCAAATCTCAATTTGAGGGGGAATACCTCCTCTCACTCTCAGGGTAACTAGACCCTTGACGCATACTCCATTTTTATTTTGTAGCTCATTTACGCAAGCTGCATAATAAAAAGGGGAAAAATTTAAACACTAAAAATCTACACACCTACACTTCTAAATGTTGAAGATACCCCTAGACCCACCTAGGACCCCCTTGGGACCGATCTACACCCATCTGGCCAAACTTGACCTATCTGTACCTAGTTTCACCAAGCTGAGTGACCCTAACCTTTAGGACCCTTTTCCTGTGAACCCTGGTCATTGATGGTCAAGGTGATCATTGATGGTCAGCCTTGGGAACCCCTAACCACCAATGATCAGGATCTACCTTTTCACCAAAAGCATGCAAGCTTCACCGACCCTCTTTTAAATATAAACTTGTCTAATTTATGTTGCAATCCTTTGTATGAATGAATTATATTTAAATGGCCTATTTACACCTTCAATTTTACCTCTTGCTTGTGCTTATAAGAGAAAGAGGCCTAGGAGGTTAAATCCATCTATAATAATTATTAGGAGCTCAAACATTTAGGATTTTTCTTTTGTAGGTCAATCAGGTCAATCAACGTCATCCACCTTATCAATCCATCTTATTGAGAGCCAACTCATGTCACCTCTCAACCAAGCTTTCAGGTATCGTTACTCTACTATAATCAATCCAAATTTCACCCATAGGATAACTACACCAACCACTCATCCAATCAACTTCTGGTAAGATAAGTGCTTGTTTATTACTATTCATGTACTTTTATTCCATTTTGTAATCAACTTAGCCCTTACCCAACTCCCAAAATTCATTTGTGGAATCTTGTCATTTAGCTATTGATCAAACCCAAAAATACACAGTCAACCACTGATGATCAGGCATAACCACTGATGATCACCCCAATCATTGATGGTCACTTGTGGAACCAAAAATAAACAACCCATTTTCACCCACCTACACCCAATAAAATCTAATTTTTTGTGTTTTTAACCACTCACAGACCTTTGTTAGATTTTTTGAAGCATACCCTGACCCATCAAAACTAGTACTAATTAGTTTATCACTAATTAGATCATTTCTAGTCTATTTTATTAACAAGCATTCTTGTGTTCAGTTTTACTACCTTTTGATTATTGATCCAAGTACCTTATTTTTAGTTTTATCAACTTGATTATTTAAAATGTGTGGATTGATAACCCCTAAGGAATTTCTTTCTTCCAAGATCTAGCTATCACTAGGCAATCCACCCAACTATCTATCTAATGAACAAGTTTGCTTTTGTGCTTTCTTATCTATAGGTGTTCTTCCCAAGCCAAAGAGGAGCTCTTCACAATATTCTAATTCAACACACACACAACCAAAAAAGTTTTTAAACCACACCTGCATCAAGTTTTTTTTCTATCTTTCTTTAAGAACTTAAGCTAAAATTTACATGAAACAATTTGATTAGATGTTTTGATTATGTTTGTTGCTTATGTGTTGACATGTAAATCTTTATGATTGATTAGATAATTATAATTGATTTAATTTACATATAAATGTTGAATACATATTGATACTAGATATAAAATGTTAGTTATTATTTGTGACATGGAAGTATAGTATTATAAGTTAGTGTTGATCATGTGACTACGACATGCACTATCTGAATCCTACTAGAAGAATATACATGTGACCATACTTCTCATGCTATATAGGTGTAGAAATAGCATAAAAAATTTATATTGATCATGGTACACTAGTGGTTGCTATATTTATAGACTATGTATCAAATAACTTAATCAATTGTCATATTAAAACTGTACTCTGGTATGTATTATTTATTATAAATATCTTAATTGGTTGTTTTAATAAAATTGGTGGTTGAGTTATTTTCCATTTTATCACCATGCTACTATAAGTAGGTTTCTCTCTTTGAACTGGTTTCCATCTCTACTAACTCTGTGGTGCATGATATCTCACATAAGTAGGTGTTTTAGAAACCACATGCTCATATGATGAGTAACCAATAGATCCTTGAAAGTAACATCTTAGGATAACTCAGTCATAGAGGAATGTGATCTAGGGGAATGCATAGAAGGATATCTTGATGTCCCCTATGAGAATGCTATAATGACTCTATCGACATACTGGTCAATACAATATCTGAGTACACAATAATGATTACCCCAACGTCTATTAATTCAATGATAATTGTAATATGGTTTATTTCTTATTCTATGTGAATGAAGTTTTGGACAATGTTGATTAGGATGAAGTGTGACCATCTCCATATATAATAATGTAAATAAGATATCATGAGGTCTACCTTTATATGAATCAAATTATATAGGCCCTTTGTTGGTGTCATGTGCTCTAGTCACTATGGGAGATGCTCTATGAAATGTCTCTTTGCCTCTATTGAGTACCTTAATTGGTGGTTTCGATGCCATTTTTTTCCTTCAGCATATATGGATTAGGTGCTTGGACCATATTGGATGATGGTGGCTATGAGAGATCTAAAACAAAATCTTCCTTTGAATGTGTTTCAACTACTCCCAAATTCTTTTCTGATGTCATAGCTATATGGCATAGATGCCAAAATGATCTTTATGTCTCATATAATAATTTCTCCTTAAGAAGAGGAAAAATGAGGCCTTTAACAAATATGTATTATACCTCTAAATCTGTCAGCTAGTAGATCAACTATCGCATACATGATTTGAATCTTAGAATGTAATCACTAACTAGTTGTGACTTACCTTGGTGTAGTAAATGCAACCTCTCATATGTGACTAGAGGTCCCTTATTCTAGATATAATGCATGATAAAAAACTTCTTCCAATTCATCATATGTATGTAGTGAACAACTTGGGATTGAATGATGGATCCAATTTAATGCCTCATCTTTTAGACTTATGGAAAATAACTATAATCAAATCAAATAGCTAGTGGCAATGCCATAACCTTTCTATAGGATTTGAGATGTAAGTATGGATCTCCATGCCCATTGAACTTATGTAATGTTGGTATATGAAAATTCTTTAGCAGTGTTGCATTGATGGTTGTGCTTGGAATAGGATTTCCATGGATGGGTTTGGATAAACCCAAGAATAGTATGCTTTAATTTCTAAGGTGAGCTAATGTACTTGTTGTTGTAAAGTTCTCATAACATGCATCAAAGAGATTACCTCTTGAGAAGGTATATTAAAATCATTAAGAGATTCATTTGAACATTGAATCTTATTGTCAATTTTAGCCATTGGTACAATATTTCATGGAGCATTATTAGAGATATTGGGTTGGCTCACCATAACCTTTGGAGAGGTGATAGCTTGGACCTAGTGAGAGGGAAATGATCTATCATCCACATGGATATTAGAATGAGGAACAAGTTTTATTGTAGTAAGGAGGGGTGAAGGAGATTCTTTGGTATTTCTTATTTTGTTAGTTTGTAAAAAAGTATCACATGCTAATAGAATAGAAGACACATTATTATCATTCAAATGTAAACTATTAACATGAGTATAAGTTTATACATGTTTATCTAAATACCTATTATTTCTTGAATTAAAATTTCATAAGCGATCAATTTTGACAGGGGATATGGGTGAAGTAGAGAGAGGACTAGATTCAATTTCTTCTTCACAAAAATCATAGTAATCATTATTATTCTAAGTTTCATCAAAATTAGAGTTAATTTCACTTGTAGAGTTAAGATAATAAGAATTATAATTTTCATGTTTAGTATGAGAAAAAATAGAAGAAGATTTTAACTTTTTACTACTATGCAACATATCATCATGTGTAGGTGGAATGCAATGTGTTTATTTACTATATATGAGTGGAATGCACATGCTATCATTATTTTCAATAATGGAGTCAAGGGTATAATAGATATAAATTGCATTTTCATTTGGCTAATTATGAAATGTAGGACAAGGGTTAGAGATATTTGAATTATATATATTTTTCATGGAATCAATGTGTTGAGCTTGAAAGGTGAAAGAAGGTGACAATATTATATCATCTACTTTAGTTTGTGAATCTATAAAAGGTGAAATATCAATTGTACATTATTTTTTGAATTGAATCGAGAAAGTTGAAGAAAGTGAATTTTCCTTTTTCTATGTTAGGAACATCATTTGAAGGAATAATATTTCTTGAATCATGAAAAATTAGATTGATTGTATTGTGATTATATTGGTTCAATTAAAATAAAAAAGTAGAAAAAGTGGTTGAAAAGCTAGGATATTATTCAAACAAAGCATTGCCTATAAGGGGATCTTTTGGCCTTATGTTGGTAAGTTTATTTTGAGAAGTGGGGGAAGAGAGAGGAGAATAAGATGCATCTAGTCTATCCTCATTATCACTTTTATTATCATGCTCATAGTAATCACCATATCCATCATTACAAAAATCATCATCATCATCATTATAAATGAAATAATGCTCATTATCATGTGTTAGTGTACAATTTTAAAAATTGGTCCATTCATTTTCATAGTTATGCAAAATTTTTAAAAATTGATCAACTAGGTGAGGGGGAAGAGTTTCCCTCGAGGTCATATTAAACTTACCACAAAAGAGAATGTAAAAAATGAACAATAAGCAAACAATGGCTAAAATATAATCCAACATAAATATGTTTGAAAATATGATAAATACTCAGCCCAATGTATAGAAAATCAAAATTTGACTTGAAACCTTAAGGGCTAATATTTGGATGTGTGAGGACCTAGTATGCAGATCTAGAATTTGAAGGGATTTTAGATAATATTTAAAATATTAAGTCAATGGAAACCCTAATATAGGACTGATATGGATCAATTAATATGTGTAAAAATTAATAAAAATCAGAATTTAATAAACCCTAATTAATTACACAAAAGGAGAAAGCAAACCCTAAGAGAGAATTTAGGGTTATTAAGCAATATTTGAAGTAAGTCAGGTTCACTAAACATTTTATCCTTTTATTAATTAAATAGTTTAAATAATAAGGGGATAAAGGGATAGAGTAAAGGGGGAAAAAAAGATTAATAATTATAAACAAATTATTTAATCATTTTACCCTAAATATGAGTATAAAGGAGAAAGTCCGCTTATTTAAAATGAAATACACATTACTGGGTGATGGTACTACTAGAACAGATCATAAAAACATCTTAGATCACCTTCATTCTAAAACTAGAGTTTTACCTATCTCGTATCAATATAATTTTCAAATGGACTATAACATGGTGCACTATTGGTAAAAGGCATTGTGCTATTATCTTTTTGTGGACAAGAGCCTTGAAACTTCTGTGGAGGATATGGGAGGTCTTCTAGGTCATGTATATGTCCTTAAGGACTTTTGATCATCCTTCTATGTTGCTCTTATGGTTGATATTTATTTGAAACCCAATGAACATCTTCACACATGAAACAACAATGTAATCAAATACAAAAAGAAGGGGAAAAGGTGGGTTGTGTGATGTTATGATGAAACAACTTAGAATCCCTGTTGTTCTAGTTGTTGCCTACATTAACCCCAAAAGTAGGGGTCTCAGATCAAATGTAGTTCTCCCTTAGGGAAAATGCATAATCAATGTGCATGATATACAAGAATGAATTTCACTTAGGCCCTTATTAGATCAAGTGTGCAGATCTACATGTGATGCTGAGTAAATATATATAACGTCGAGCTATATTATTGACTAGTTTTATGTAGTTATATGTCAAAGTAGTAAGTGCTAGATGTAGAATGCCTTGTGAAGATTTTTATGTAGAATGATATTTATTTTAAATGTGAGACACTTATTCATATGCTAATAAGGTAAAAAGATAAATAGAATTATAAGAGGAAATTGAAAGGAAGGTAAGGACCCACAAGAATTTAAAAACATGGCCATTAGACACTAGTGTTGAGATGGATAATAACATGGTTCACTCTTGTATATAATTTCACTATTGTCTCATGTGCACAAAAATGGGTTATGACTAGGACAAATAGGCTAGGGGCCCCTATGATTGGAAAAGGGATGACATGAAATTGTTGAGCGTGTAAAATAAGGAAAATAATTCATAATAAAGACCAAACTAATATCAAAGACCCAAGTGACATGCTTGAATAAGACTCCCATTCAAAATTAAGAAATTCCTATGAAAGAGATAAAAAAGACATAGTACTTGTGTTTTCTTGACCAAATTCTGGTGTGTATAGGATCCCATCCATCATCTTGTTTTTTTTTTCATCTTCATCCTATCGAGAGGGAGAAATGGAAAGGGCAAGTCATATGAACTTATCGTATGGAGGGGAAACCCAAACCCCCCTCCACCACCACCTTTATTAGCTCTGTTAAACCTACTATGGTGTGGGGATGACCATTGAGAGTGAGAAGAGGGTGATTTTTATTTTTGTTCTTGTTACAAAAAAAAATCTAAAATTATTTGTGCTAAGGTTTCATTGATTTGATTTTTTATTTCCATACATAAAATATATTTTCTCCTTTTATCTTTGATCTTCATTAGGGTTTCATACTTCTAGGGTTTTATATTCCAACCTTATAGTTTTATTTTTAAATCTAATTTTTTATTATTCCCTAAAAATGCAAATTTATCATGACCATGTTTAATAAACATTATTGGTTAACACAAATAATGAAGTTATTATTTACATATTTTTCTACATGGATAATGTATCTTATTTTAGATTAATTGTGTAAGTAGAAGGGTAACAAAGATCAAATATGAGAACACAAATAAAGTCAAAATCACAATTGAACAATCCAAAGCCTTCCTCCAATCCTATTATTGTAACATCCAATTTTAGATGCCTATTATTTAGCTTAAGGACTTGGCATAGGATGTGGGCCTCAGATGGGTCCCATATTGAGTAAATTTTGTAAAGATCCCATATAAAGGTTAGGAACACCACTGCTTTGTTTATAATGTTCATTTGGTAATTCATCTCCCTCCTCTGTGTGAGGCATAAAAGTTTGGTATTTAGAAGGGGATATATTAAGATCCCTTGAATAAGTATGAATGAAGCATATCAATGCACATCCACATATAAATGGGCAAATGACTCATATTATTTGTGTAATGCTATTTCTTTAAATGGAGAAAGAATAAATCTACTAAAAATGAATTTCAACTTCAAATCTGAAGGTCTAAATGCTAGCTCATATGATGTACTTTTGAATCAAATGGTATAATCATGAAGGGATTCATCATCATGTTGTTTGAAATTATGCAAATGTTCTAATGTAATTTTTGGAACCTTATGGATTTTGAAAGCCATGAAGAATGCATCTTCTAATTGTGAAAAAGTGGTTAAGAAACCCTTTCGTAGGCTATAGAACCAATTATGAGCTTCACCATAAATGATCATATGGAATACCTTTAGTAATAATTTGTCATCTCTTTCCCATTGACAAAAAGAATGTCCATAAGTTATCATTTGGTCTAATGGGTCTTTATGACTCAAAAAGAGAGGTATATCTGGTCGTTTAAAATCTTGTGGATAAGGATATTCAAGTATACATTATACAAGAAGTTGATTGTTACATGATGTAAATTTTTTTTTGTGTTATGGAAAACCATTTGTATTTGAAATATAAAAACCTATTTTTTAAGATCCCCAACAGTGTTCATCATAGAAATAATATACTCCATGGGAATGGTGGTCTTGGCATAGGTGTTATCATTGATTATAATCCACCACCTCTCTTGAATCTAGGTATATGAGTATCATCATCCTCATGGATAACAAGTGTAAGTTCAAAATCACTAAATTTATGATACTTTGGTAATGGTTTTGGATCTCTGAATTGTGGTACCCTTGGTATATCATTTTTAAAACTTGGAATATTTGAAGAACTTGATTCATTCACCTTTGGTAGAGATACAAAAATCAATATTTTATGGAGCTTTGGTAAAGGCATCTCTATTTGTATGGTAAAAACCTTTTTCATGAATGAATATTTTAGGAGATAAAGATCCCTTGGTTGAATGACCTTAATTGATATTGGTAAGAGTGCAAGATTTAGAACATTATGAGCCTTTGGCACATAGGTTTGTAATGATTCCCTCTTAGAGGTGCCTTAAAGTTTATTGGTAAGGATGCCATGATGTCCTGGTTAAATTTATGAAATTTTTAAATATCAAATGAAGGTAGAAGAGAATTATCACCCTTGATAAGGGGGATATTATTTTGAAATCTTGGAAAAGTAGGGGTTTGAATTAATTTACTTGAATGAATACCCCTTTTATTTATGATTTGTAAATTGGCCATAATTTCCTTATATAGTTGTTGAAAATTTTGATGATCATATGAAGGAGCATCTTGGTCATATATATCCACTTTTATGGTATAATGTGCATGAAATGCATGATGAGATGAGTTTATTTTTTGGTGACTAATAGCATGGACTAAAGAATCAAATATGAACTAGTGGTGAATAATGGGTTTGGGATGGTAGCTAGAAGTACCTTGAATACATTTTGCCAGATCAAGTATCACATATGCCCACTTATCCTCACATAGTATTATTTGATATCTTTGGTTGTCAAGGGATATAAATTGACAAATATACCTTTCTTATCTTTCAAATTCATCCCTTGGTTGGGTAAATTTGGCAGTGGAAGAACTCTTTAGTTTATTCTTTGAAAAATAAGGAAAGAGATAAATCATGAATAAAATAGGAAACACTAGGAAACAACACCCTATACAATTTTGCATTCATATAGATCAAGCCCACCAAATGTTTAAACCTTGGTTGGATAAAGATACTATGGGGTTAGGGTTAATAATATATAAATGAATAAACACAAGGGTGATAAACAGATCTATAGTAGACCAATTAATTATAAAACTCAAATAAAACATATATTGAATTTATTATTCTGAGATATGCTAAAAATGAAAAGTACAAATATGCTATATATTACAATGATAGTGAAAACAAGATCCTTATTTGGTTTCAATTCCAATACAGATCTGATATGGAATAGGTTAGAAATAGACTAGATCTATATTTTGGATCAGTCACTTTATTCTATAAATTATACCTCTATAACCAAAGACACTTACATCGACCTATGATGGTTATGTCGATGCTACTATTTAACTAGGATGAAGGTGTCTAATATAGAATACATAATGAAACTATATGTAACCACCTAGATGTTTATGGGTTTTATGTTGCCTTCATTCTAGTGCATTCAAATCTGGGTCATGGATTGTCATTCCTTGTTAAATGTGAAAACCCTAGTTCTTCATCTTCATAGTGGCTATTGGAAAATAGATTAGTGGGCACATGATGTTTATCTACCCTAAATAACCCTCTATCAATGAGATTTTCCTATGCATCCAATACCCTGAAGAAGGATCAAACTTATGTATTTCTCCTCTACATGTTGGCTTGTGTGTGAATCATGCAATGTGTGATAAGCAAGTACAACAATGACCTAGCTTATAACTTGGAAAATATGTCTCATAGAATTATCCTTCAATAATTCATATGCGTAGATGTGTTATCCCTATGATTGATATGTAAATAGGAGAAAATAGGGAAGTCTTACTCACTTGAGTGCTTGATTTAATGCTTTTGATAGGTTGCCTTGTGAGTTACTAGGTTTTTGCTAGGTGAAGAATGAATGAGTATTGATCTTATATTTATACTAATCCCTTTGGATAATATTGCATTAAAATAATTAGGACAACCATAGGAATACATTTTATTTATAAATTGGGTGACTTTAGAGCACTAGACACTTGTGTCGATGTAGGCATCTGACTGGGACACAAGTGTTTGGGAATTTAGAAAATAGGTACAAGTCTAGAACTTTTAGAGATATAAGATAATAGGTTTAAGATAGTATAGATAAGATAGAAGGCTTGGGTCATCATAATGACATTGGTTAAACTAAGAGTTAAGTGATATGCATAGATAGATAGTGTATGCAAGTCTTTAGATAGTGGAAAAGGTCTAGAAGCTGAATGTACATACATGATATGTATTTGCCAAGTTTACAAGACCAAAGTGATATATAATTCAAAAATATTGTCTACATCCATCCACCAAGGTACAAATTCTTCTAGATACTTGACATAAAAAGTCAATTGAATAGGACCAAGATAACTATTTGGGTGAATTTGACAGATTAGATTCTCCCAAATCATTATTGTTTAGTCGAAGGAATGCTCAAATTAAGATATATGCTGACTTAACAATTATAATATGTTATATGTAGCTAAAAAATGAATAGAGAGACCAATATCTATATAAATTTGAACATCTACATTGAAAAAAAAACTTTTTGAACTCCATTAAACATAGCAATCATAATTATCTTATGTTATTAAAGCATTTGATGCCAATTTTCTAAGATGCCAAGTTACTAAAAGCTAAATATATGTTTATGAGGTTAATGTTTCTTTCCAATGAAAAATAATATAATGCAAATAACATGTAACAAACCAATACTTTATTTATTAAACTATTTATAAAAAAATATTATTGAGAAAAATATTATTAGTCATAATTCCATGTCAAGAAATATTTTTTCAATTAATAGGCACCTAGCTTAGTCTTTTAGATATTTTCAAGACTCTAAAGTGTACGATCACTCTAAAGCCAAACATATGACATTTAGCCTTGTAGCTTGTGTCCCAAGTTCTTGATGTTAAAGTAAAAAATACATCAAGTTATGTTGGAAACCCTTAGGTTATAAATAATAATTCTCTCTAAAAATACCCACTTATTTAATATATGTATATCTCTAAGTAAGTTCTTAACTATCAAAACTACTTGGCCAAGTGAATCCAAGGAAAATGTTTGTATAAAAAACATAATGACTTTTATCAACTAAAAATTAAATGCACAAATGTAATTATTGTATCATACTATACCAAATCACTATCACACTAATATCAAGCACTAAAACATCAACAAACATCTACTCCACATAAAAAAAACTCATTTGCATAAAGTGTAATTTAATAACATATAACTAAGTTGGGAAGCCAAAATACCACTATATATACAAAAGTAAGAAAATTAAAATTATCTTTCACTAAAAGGCAACAAAAATAATTGAGCAAACTATAATTTTAAATTATCCTTCAATCATGTCAATCGAAACATCATCATCAACATCATGTTTTTTACCCCATCCAACTAATAATAAACCTTCGAAAAATACCCCAACAAACCCTAAACATCAACAAATTTGACTAGGTATTCTAATAATAATACAAGGATAAATTTAAAAAAAAAATTGAATGTAGGTCTTCTAAAAGAGTAAAACCTACTATAATTCTGACCTAGAAAAACATGAAATGCAATCAAATTAGGGTTTCATATAATTTAAACCTAAACCTTAGTAGTTAAAATAGGTACAAAGATATCCATAATAGAATATAGTCCACCACTAAGAGCTTAATTTACATCCTTAAATGTTTCCTCAAGAAGACAAATTTTTTGCATGAACAACCAAAATCTACATGTCAATCAACAAGCCAATCACAAAAGGCAACATCACATTAGATAACATTATGATTATAAAAGTAATAGTACTCAACATATAGAGAACTAGATTGTAATTAAAACTATGCCCAAATATTACTAGAGGTTTATCCCTAAAGAAGTAAAGGAAACCCTAGTTGACAAACATCACTATGAACATGATCAGTGAGATGGGGTGCCACATGACACTGAGAAACATAATGCATAACATAATTATGACATAATTTACTCAGAAATAGATTAAATTTATTTATACCTAGGTCATGGCATTTTAAAATGAATCAAACTATCATAATGAATCTAACAATAGGTGCAAATGAATAATGCATATTTTTAAATGCGAAGAATAAGAACACAACATGTCTAAATCTAATCATTCCCATTGTCATCATTTTATTGTAGAGAATTCTATTTATTTAATTGTCTAAATATCTAATTTTGGTACAAGGCTTATTATTACAATGTTATTAGTGTGATTTTGTGTATATGGATCATGTTGGAAATATTTCCATTGATGTCAAAGGTCTAGCATTATTAGTGATAAAGGCCCCATTGAATTTAATGGTGTTTTTAATATTCATATCTTGGCTAATGTGTGTTAATATTTATTTAATATTAATGAATATATTTTTGGTTGCATATAAGTCAAAAGAGGGCCCATGGAGAAGTCAAAGAGTCACGGGGTAAAAGATGAAAGAGAAATGGGACACATTTTCTCATGAAGAGTCATCTTGAGGAATTCCAAGAGTCACCATGTGAAGACAAAAGAGATATGGCACATTTTTCCATGAAGGGACACTTTAAGGAATATGAAAATTCACTAATATAAAGACAAAAGAGGAAAGGATGCTTTTGCTTATGAAGGGTCACCATATGACTTTTCAAATGTAAGGATATGAAGGGTCATGCAAGTTTGGCACCATTTTTCATGAGGATTGAAGGATCACAAAGGGTGAATGCGAAAGGTCATTTGGAAAGTTATAAATAAAGGCTTGAGAAGCCATTTGTAATATGAAAGAGAGTGCATGGTTTGTATTTGTTTTCAATGAGAGAAAAGCAGGAGATATTGTAGAGTTCTATCATTTGTTGAGTAAGAAACATTGAGAGATAGTTGTGTTTTATACACAAGAGGGGTTGCTACTCTTGTGGGTTGGTGCTCACAAATCTTTGTAAGGGGTTAGTTCTCTTGTGGGTTGGTGCTCCTATAAGTTGGTGCTTGTGAACTTTGTATTTTGAGTTGGTACTCATTCATATACTTGAGATTGTTCTCCATGGTTTTTCCCACTTTGGGTTTCTAAGTAAACATTTGGTGTCTCTCTCTCTCTCTCTATCTCTTGTGTGGTGAAAATTATTGTTTCATTTTTTATTGCATATCTTGAATGTGTGATTAAGTGGTTAAAGAAAAGAAATCAGATTAAGTAAAAAGATATATAATATACTGATTCACTCCCCCCTCTCAATATATTTTGTGCTTAACAATTCGTATTAGAGCAGGTTCCTTTTGAAAAAGTTTTACAACTTGAAGGTAGATTAGGAAAGCACAATGGCTGGATCACATGAAGGATTTTCTATAAATAAGGCACCTTTGTTTGATGATATGAATTATGTTTTTTAGAGCATAAAGATGAAGACTTATTTGATGGCCCTTGGATTCGATATATGGCAAGCAGTGGTGGAAGAATGTGAAGAGCCACAGACACTTGTAAGTACTCTGATAAAAAAGAAGGAAAGTGAAAATAATGTTAAAGCTTTAAATGCTATTTTATGTGGTTTATGTGAATTAAAATTTATTAAAGTTATGCAATGTAAATCTGCTCATGAAACTTGGGTAAATCTTAAGAATATTTACGAAGGTGACTAAAAGGTTCAACAAGCTAAGCTTTAGACTTTCAAAAGATAGTTTGAGAGTTTGAAGATGGAAGAAGAAGAAAATATAGCAAGTTATCTTTTACGGCTTAATCAAATAGTTAATCAAATTCAAGGTCTTGGAGAAAATTTAGAAGAATCAACTATGGTTCAAAAAGTTTTGAGATTTCTACCATTGAGATATGATGCAAAAGTTTTTGTAATTAAAGAGATGAAGAATTTAGCCAAGCTAAAGATGGATAAGCTTCATGGTATTCTTACGGCATATGAGATGTGAACTGAATAAGATAAGCCCTCAAAGAGAGAAATTGCTTTCAAGACATCAAAGAAAGAGAAGGCTAAGATTCAAGAATCAAGTGATAGTTTTAGCGATGATGAAGATGACAATGAATCTCTATTCATTCGTAATCCAAAAAGGGGCACAGGTAAATATCAAAGAAAATTACCTTTTAAATGTTTTAATTATATAAAAATTAGACATTTTGTAGCTAAATACCCAAACAAGGGTAATGATGACAATGAAGAAGGAAAGTCTACATACAAGAAAAATTTCAAAGGTAAATTCAAGAAGGGATTCAAGAAGAAGAGTTTATATTATAAAGATCATAGCTCAGCTAAAGATAGTGGAGTCAATGAGTCAGAAGAAGAAGAGAATATATTCATGGCCATACATGAAGATGCCTTCATAAGCAATAGTATAGATAATCAAGAGGAAAAACAAGATGAAGCTAAAGTGAATATGGAAGGAGAACTCATTTGTGCCTTAGAAGAGTTAAAAGATCTTGAAAAGAAGAATAAAAAATTGCAGCTCTAGATCGAGAAAAATGAAAAGGAGTCAAAGGAAATAATTGAAGATCTACAAGTACACTTTAAAGAAGCTAAGAAGAATGAAGAAGATCTAACAACATATTTGAAAATAGTAAGTAAAGAATGTGAAAGGTATGTTATTGAAATTGCTTTTTTAAAAGTAGATCTTGAGAAAACAAATAAAACAATTAATGATAGAGTAGACAATGATTCAAACTTTGAGAATATCACTAATATGTTGAATAAGATATTACAAAATCAAAGATCAATGTCAGATAAGATAGGTATTATATTTGAAAAAGAGAAAGAGGAGGTCACTACTTTTATAGACAAGGAAAAAGGAAAGAGCTATGCTGAAGCTCTTAAAAAATAAGAAATAAAAAGGGAAGAAGTTAAGAATATAGAGGACATCTCAAACAAAGAAGGATGGAGGGAATAGAGCTACAAAAGGCAATCAGGTTAGAGATATATAAACATGTCCTATTTTTATGGTTACTATTTTTATTGTAATGGATATGGTCATAAGAAAATAGAATGTCAAAAAAGGGCTAACAATTTCAAAAATAAGGAGAAGAAAATTCATACAGAGTCAAGCAGAAGCCACAACTCTTTTGCTCGTCTATTAGGATTTAATGAAGAGGTCATTATATGTTACAAGTGCAACAACTTTAGACACATAGCTTGGTACTGTATAAGCATATTTGAGTTAGTCAAGAAGGACTAGAGTTTCAAGGCTCCATTCATCAAGAAGAAAGTTTAGATAGGTTCATGGCAAAAGAAACAACCTAAAAAATCTATGTTGGTGCAGACAGCTTTGCATGCAAGAAATGAAGAAAATCCATAGTTCATTGACATTAGATGTTTGAGGCACATGAAAGGAGACAAGATTAAGTTCATAACCTTGAAAAAAATCAATGGTGGTATAGTGAAATTTAGAGACAATACTACTGCCAGAATTTCTAGAAAAGGTACACTAAGTTTGGATAATGGTGGAACTAAAACTAAAAATATTTTGTATGTATAAGGTCTTAAGCATACTCTTTTGAGTGTAATTTAAATGTGTGATCAGGGGCACCCACTAAAGTTTTATGTAAAAGGTTTTGAAATAAGAAGAAAAGATTCAGATGTGTTGGTTGTTGATGCTTAGAAAACAGGCAATAATTTGTATATGTTATCAGACATCAAAGGTCAAAGATGTTGTTTGAGTCAGATTGAAAAAAGTTGGCTATAACATAGGATAATGGGGCACATAAATTTTGACAATTTTTTCAACATCAACAAGAAGCAAGTAGTCATAAATCTTCCAAAGATTATAAAGCCATCTGACATGCTTTGTGAACCTTATCGGCATGGGAAGCAGGCTAGAAGGTGGTTCAAAATAAAAGAGTACTCAACCACTCAAATGTTAGAGCTTGTTCACACTGATCTGTGTGGACCTATGAGAACTCAAAGTACTTAAGGTGAGAAATATTTCATGTTGCTTATTGATGATTTTTCACTTATGACTCGGGTAATATTTAAAAAAAAATTCAGAAGCTTTCAGATATTTCAAAACATTCAAAGCATTAGTTGAGAATGAAACCAGTTTAAAGATTAAGTGTCTAAGATGAGATCAAGGAGGATAATTCATGTCATATCAATTTATTGAGTTTTATGAAGACCATGGAGTAAAGAGACATTATTTAACAGCCATAACTCCATAATAAAATGGAGTAGTTGAATGGAAAAATGGAATAGTTTAAGAGATGGCAAGGACAATACTAAATGAATCCAAGATAACAGATACATATTGGATAGAGGTAGTTACTACAATAGTGCATATTTAGAATAGAGAATTATTAAGAGTCAATAGTGACAAGACTCTTTGAGACATGGAAAGATAAACTAATAATAGTTGATTATTTAAAAGTTTTCAATAGTAGATGCTTCATAAAGAAAATTGATGAAAAACTTGGTAAGTTTGAATCCAGAGTAGATGAAGATATATTTATTGGTTATTATTGAAAAATTAAAGCTTATAAATGTTATAACAAAATAACCAAGAAAATTGTTGAAAATGCAAGTGTCAGGATAAAAGAAGATGGAACACAAAGAATCAATGATCCAGTAGACATTCTTAAAATCATTGAAGAGGAAGATTTTGAAGAATCAAATGAATTTGAGAAGAAGGAGAAAAAGAACACCAAAAATCCATCTAAATATGTTCAGAGAAATCATAATGAAAGTGACATCATCAGGGACATAAATGAAAGAATTCGCACGAGAAGAATGATGGTAAGTGAATCTGAGCAAGTTAATTTATCTTTGTTATCCAAAATTCAACCTCAAACTTTTTCATAAGCTAGACATGATAAGCATTGGGTTAAGGCTATGGATGAAGAATTAAATCAGATATAAAAGAATGATACTTGGGAATTAGTGCTTAGACCAAAAGATCACAATGTGATAGGAACAAAATGGGTTTATAGAAATAAGTTAAATGAAAATGGAGAAGTGACTAAAAATAAAGTAAGATTAGTATGTAAAAGATATGCTCAGATTGAGGGAATAGATTTTGAAGAAACTTTTACACTAGTGGCAAGGTTAGAGGCTATTGAAATGTTTCTTGCATATGTAGTGTTTAAAAATTTCAAAGTGTTTCAGATGGATGTCAAATCTACCTTCCTGAATGGGAATCTAGAAGAAGAGGTCTACATTGAGTAGCCTAAGGGATTTATTCTCTCAAATATTAGTATCCATGTATGTAGATTGAAAAAAGCATTGTATGGATTGTAACAAGCTCCTAGAGCTTGGTATGCAAGACTTGATAAGTACTTACAAGATCAAGGTTTCAAGAGAGGATTTGCTGATAGTAATCTCTACATAAAAATAGAAGGTGAGCATCAATTGATTATTGTGGTATATGTTGATGATATCATTTTTAGAGAAAATATTGAAAAGATGACAAAAGAATTTTTTGATAATATGCAAAAATAATTTGAGATGTCTATGCTTGGAGAATTATAATTTTTCTTAGGATTGTAAATATTTTAGTTAGATAAAGGAATTTTCATATCTCAAAGTAAATATGTAAAAGAAATGTTGAATAAATTTGGTTTTGAGGATTGTGCACCAGTTGGCACACCAATGTGTACAGGAAATCAGGTGATCAAGGATGAAGATTCACCTATTACACATCAATCTTTATATAAATCTATGATTGGTAGTCTTTTATATTTAACAACATTGAGGCCAGACATCATGCATGCAGTAGGTATGGTTACAAGATATTAGTCAACTCCAAAAGATAGTCATGTTCAGTTAATGAAGATAATATTTAGATATATCAAGGGGACATTGGATTATGGATTGTGGTATCCCACAGGCAGAGATTTCACTTTGGTTGTTTATACAAATTTAGATTGGGCAGGGTGATTGGATGACAGAAAGAGTATAAGTGGAGGAGATTTTTTCTTTGGTGATAGCTTAGTATCATAACTAAGCAAGAAGAAAAATTTAGTATCACTTTCTACAGCTAGTAGAATATATTGTAGCGGTATTGTGTTATAATCAAGTGCTTTGGATGAAGCAAACTTTGGAAGATATCAAGGTAAAGTATGATGAACCTATTTCTATTTTTTGTGATAACACAAGTTGTATTAATATTTTGAAGAATCTAGTGATGCATTCAAGAAAAAAACATATTCCCATTAGATATCACTTCTTGAGAGAGCAAGTTGTTGATCAATAGGTTAAGATGGAGTATATCAGTACTATAGAGCATATTACATATATTTTTACAAAGGCACTACCAAAAGATATATTTGAGTATCTATGAGAGGAGTTGGGAGTAATTTATTTTACTTCCTGCCATTGAGGTTCAACATCAGTTAAGGGGGAGCTAAGTGTTATCTCCAGGTAGGCCCTTTACCATTGATGTCAAAGGGGGAGAATAATAAGTACAGGTGTAGAAACAAGTACAGGGAATAGGTATAGGTTGCTATAGTAAGGGGGAGTTACTGTATGTTTTTCAGATGGTAGTATGTGTAGGTTTTAGGATATGGCAGTTTCAGTTTGAAGTTGCCATCAATGATAAAGGGGGATATTGTTGGAAATATTGTCATTAATGTCAAAGGTCTAGCATTATTAGTGATAAAAACCCCATTGCATTTAATGGTCTTTTTAATATTCATATCTTGGCTAATGTGTGTTAATATTTATTTAATATTAATGAATATTTATTTAATATTAATGTATATATTTTTGGTTGCATATATTCAAAAGAGGGCCCATAGAGAAGTCAAAGAGTCATGGGGTAAAATATGAAAGAGGAATGGGATCCATTTTCTCATGAAGAGTCATCTTGAGGAATTCCAAGAGTCACCATGTGAAGACAAAAGAGGTATGGTGCATTTTTCCATGAATGGACACTTTGAGGAATATGAAAAGTCACCAAGATAAAGACAAAAGAGGAAAGGATGCTTTTGATTATGAAGGGTCACCATATGACTTTTCAAATTCAAGGATACGAAGGGTCATGCAAGTTTGGCACCATTTTCTATGAGGATTGAAGGGTCACAAAGGGTGAATGCCAAAGGTCATTTGGAAAGCTATAAATAAAAGCTTGAGAAGCCATTTGTAATATGCAAGAGAGTGCATGGTTTGTATTTGTTTTTGAAGAGATAAAAACAAGAGATATTGTAGAGTTCTATCATTTGTTGAGTAAGCAACATTGATAGATAGTTGTGTTTTATACACAAGAGGGGTTGGTGCTCATAAATAGTTACTGTGTTGGTGCTTGGAAAAAGGGTTGGTGATCCTACAAGTTTTTGCTTGTGAACTTTGTATTTTGAGTTGGTGCTCATTTATATACTTGAGATTGTTCTTCATGGTTTTTTCCACTTTGGGTTTCCACGTAAAAATCTGGTGTCTCTCTCTCTCTCTCTCTTGTGTGGTGTAAATTATTATTTCAATTTTTATTGCATATCTTGAATGTGTGATTAAGTGATTAAAGAAAATAAATTAGATTAAGTAAAAAGATATATAATACATTGATTCACCCCCCCTCTCAGTATTTTTCATGCTTAACAAATCATTAGTTTATAGAAGGTATTTCTTCTTCATACGACTTTATGCTTCTTTATTTCTTTTGATTTATCTCTTGTGTTTGTTTGTGTTTTGAAATCCCATTTCTTTCTCTTGTTCTATTATTTTTGGTCTTTCATCATTTTTGACATGGATGAAAGCGGTCATTTTTCTTGTGTGGACCCTTTAGCCCTTATTCCCCTTTATTCATTGTACAGACCCATTTTCTCAAATTTTCCCTCTTTTATTGCATTGGTTTGCATGCTAATAGATCCCCAATTCAAAATTATAAATCTATAGACAAATCATCCTAGAGTATTTCAAGAGTAACTATGAAGGCACCTCATAAGTCTTATTCACACAATCAAGATTTTATTTCTACTTATCAAGAATTTCAAATGATTTCAAAGGTTTTTATTTATGCATAATTTACCAAGATAAGGCATTAACCCTAATTTTTTTATGAATTAGGTAACTCTAATATGGATAAGTATAAATATGTGTATGTGGGACACATATATTCATGCTAGCAAAACTTATTATGTATTAATAAGGATGATGTGCATGAAACATATGATGCATAAGAAAGATGGTGTGCATTGTGCATATTAGAGAAAGTAAACTTTTTTAGAGAACCAAGGATATGTTTGAAGAAAGCACAAAATGAATCAACTAAAATGTAGATCCAATTGGTGTAAAACTCTAGGAGATCTATTACATGGATCATCAAGCATCGATCTAAGAAGGAAGTATATACTAGGGAATATGCATGGATAGATGGCTAAAATGGACTTGTGGAGGTTGATTGAGCACTAACTACAGTGGTCAAGGGGGCCTTAAAAACCTATAAATAGGCCTCTTGACCTCTCATATGGGGGGAATTTATACTTAATTTTCATTTGACATTATATAGGTGGAAGTGAATTAAATACCATGCTTAGATTTTTGGAATGGAAGGAGCCTCAAAGTGATTTTTTACATTATGTATATATTTTGCAGCTTGAATGCATATGCACATTATGTTAGTGGAAATTTTATATATGATATTATACATTGAATAAAGAATGCTTAATGAATGATGGAAATTGTGTTACTATGATTTGATGTGTTCTTGTTTGATTCATCTATGTGAATGTTAGGGTTTTATTTTACCATGTTATGATTTTATGAACCTAAACAAGTCTACAAGTATAAATAATTTATATTGTATAAAGAATAACAATTAACATAAATATGACTATAAAATGTTGAATATGATTTAAATAATTATACTTGTTATAAATGAAATGATCTAAGGGATTAAGATACTTAACATGTTTATTATTTTTTATAGGTCTGAGACTGAATGCAGGTGGCACAAATGGTTGAAACTAGATAAGGAGTTGCTTGGTTCAATAATTAGGTCTCTGGGTGTGTTTGGAGGAATCTGTCAGTTTGTGGATACCTACACCAAACATTCACATTTATCTTTTACCATATACATTTGTGCAGATTATGCCTCTCTATTTTAGCACAGGTCGATGCACCTACTTGTAATTCATCTCTGTGTGTAATTTTATATGATTAAATATATATTTATATGTTAAACTAATATTTTACACTTGATAAATTTATCTCAAGGCTCTACCCTTTAGTTTGACCTTTCTTATATTTGAAAGGCTCACAGTTGCCACCTCACTAGGTTTTAATTACTTATTTCTTAGTCTAAAATTAATTACTCTAATTATCTAGATCACATGTAACCATATAACACCTAAAATTTGATATATATCCCTCATTTTCAGTTATTAAACATCAAAAAATTTCTTCCTTCCTAAATAGTTACATTCAGGATAGGATAATAGCATTAATGTTATTGTCCCTACTCAAATACAACTATCCTTTCCCTACAAAAACTCAAATTTGAAAATATTTTGATGTGTATGGGTCGACATAAGAACATCATTAAACCTTCCATGAGGATAATTTCAGAAGAACTAGTATAAATACAAGTCAAAGATAAATCATTTAGATCATCAGATAATCCTCTCTCAAGCTCAAACATACTACTAAATTTCATGGAACACAACTAAGTTATTATGCCCTATTCATCCCTATTTTCATATCAGTCATAGAAGAAATCATACTATAAGTTTGAAGCACTCAAATGATAGCCCATGAACCATATTTGTCAAGTTACAAGATCAATCATTACATGCACTCACATATAAAATTTTACATGATTGTTCACACACATATTGACACAGAGGGGAGAACTACATACATATAAGTCCCTCTTTGGAGTAATGGCTATGTAAGCAACACTCATTAACATAGAAATCTTTGAGGTTAGCTCAACACTGTAACCCCTTTTTTAGTAAGGTAACCTAACCTAAGGTGAAGAGTTAAGGTTTGAGATATAAACAATGATACAAAGCCTATGCATAAGATTAAAATACATCAGATGAAAGGTGACGAAAAACATAAAAAGACCTAGGTGGTCACATCTTGATATAGTAAACATTATGTATATGATATTGCATTGAGATTTAGATAATATTATTGAAACAAGTGTCCATAGGTTGATGAAAGTGTCCAGGTAGCCAAAAATAATATTTCCAGTATCTAATCATTGGTTCCTAAACATCAAACAACCTATTTCCAAATGTGTACATAACATATCTTTCTACACAACATTTAATAAGCTAAGTATTATTTCTTCTTCATGATTACCTAATCAAAATACTATTTGGCATTACACTTTCTATACTTATTATTTTTTATAATTTGACATTGAAATTGAATATCATATATTTTTTTTATTTAATTGGCCTAATTTAGGAATAGTTTTAACCACTTTTGAATATCATGTTCATTTAAAACCCTTAATTCTAAAAGGGGTTAAACATTTGGAATGTAACTATGTATTTCCATGAAAATCTAGCTTGCTCTAGGGTTTTTAGTCTCCTAACATTTTCGCTTGCTATACTTATTGACATTTTTTCTATAATTTGTATGTAACCTAGGTATAATCCTAGATTAGGTGGTGTTATTATTGAATATCTTGAGGTACCCCTTATCCCACCTAAAATATCTTAATCTAATATCATGTTAAATTATGTTAATAATGATAATGAGCCACATACTAAAAAAATTCTCTTAGAGGATGAATATGATCACGTGGATAATGAAACACATGGGCATAATGAAAATGACTAAGTTGACCAAGAAAAATTTAAATCTATTACATTATTTTAAGAGTGGATTCGTGCAATTCCTGAAGATCTCCAAAATATCCTACATACTATATTAGCAACTCAATATGTAAAAGGTGTTAATGAACAAACATTGCTCTCTATTGATATAAATATTGGGGACACTAGATATTCTATACCACATCTCTTCCCATTTCTTTCCCCTTGAGCACAACCTTACCTACTATATATAGTGAGGGCACATGATATGTTATCAAACCACTATTCCTCAAAATTTAATCCATTTGTGCTACATCCTCCATGGGAAGAATTAGTACTTTAATTTCATTACCGATTTCATTGCCTATTTCAACACAAGTGTTTGCATCCCCTTTGGTGACTTCTCAAACTTCAAACCTTAATGGTCAAAATGTGCAAGATCTTGTACATATTATAAAACTTTTGGAATATAAGGTTACCAATATTGAGTAAAATTATATGAAATCACTCCATGTTATTGATTCACAAGATTTATTGCATAACCCTCTTACACTTGAGATATCTTTGTAACTTTTGCCACTAGTTGTGTTGCACCCAAGTTTGCACTTTATGATGGAAAGGGTGATCATTATCAATTTATTTTATCCTTTTATACAACATCCCTTGATTATTATTCTAATGATAAACTTTTGACCAAATTATTTCCAAGAAGCTTAAAGGACTATGCTTTGAGATGGTTCTATGATCTACCAATATAATCAGTAAGAGCATTCAAACCCCTATGCATAAATAATATATAAATATAACTCATAATAATGGATGAAAAATTAGTATAATAAATCTATGTGAGTGGGCCCAACCTTGTTTATACTAGATCTTGACTTCCCTCATTTTATAAAGGCAAGTTACTTCTTCAAACTATATTTATTTCATAATGGTTCTGCTACATCAAAATTATAACAGTATAGAAAATACTTTGAACTCTAATTACTATTCAAAGTCCTATATTTCCTATTTTATATTTCTTATCAAATTTTATAACTATCTTTCCACCAATTCTCTACTCCTTATATAAGGGAGAGAATTGCTTATTCAAATATGCCTAAGATCTAGTGGTTACAACTAAATATCCAAGGTTATTCCAAAATACATTATTAGTTGTAACAATACAAACAACTAAATATTTAGTTACAACAATAAAAAACCAAAATGGAAAAGGAATATTAAAGTTTCACATCCATATATTCATAGAGCCAAATCATCTCCTTAAATCATGGGATATTTCTAGCTCTAGCTATGCACCAAC
Source organism: Torreya grandis (assembly GCA_037957365.1). Classification (NCBI taxonomy): domain Eukaryota; kingdom Viridiplantae; phylum Streptophyta; class Pinopsida; order Cupressales; family Taxaceae; genus Torreya; species Torreya grandis. The sequence goes on from JARHVA010008467.1 coordinate 285,983, forward strand.
TGTCATGGTTTAGAAATATATTTATTTGGCCATTTATTGTGGGTGATTTCTAGGCAGATGTTGCAAGTGCTTTTCTAGGTAGTTATTTCATAAACATTACTGAAAAGATATCATATTAATAAATTATTAAGATCAAACAAGGAACCAATGAAAAAATTAATAAATATGTCTTGAGATATAAGATAATGTTGGCCAAAATGACAAATCCAATGGTGGTTAAAGAGCATCAAGGCATATTCAAATAAAGTTTGCTTGCTCCCTTACATGAGTCTATTGTTTTCAATAAATTCATATCTTTTGATGACTTATGTCATATTATTCTAGATAGAGAAATAAAAATTATTGCATTAAACAAGCTTAAGTATGTAGCTAACACACCAACTACATCCACTGACAAGTTTCATACCAAACCAAGTTAAAAGGTAAAACCTACTAAGGCTAACAAAGACACAACTACCACAGGTAATAAAGTGTTGCAATAACCTAATATTCTAATCTTATCCAATGTACCTAAGAGATAATTTACATGATAACCTACATCTCTAACTTCATTACTACTGAAGCTGGTAGAGTGTCATCTCATATCTCTCCCTCCTCCTATGGTGGTTGATACTATTCAAACTTTTCTAAAAGGATATGATGCCTATGCCTATTGTTACTATCACCAATGTGTGGGGAATTCTACGAATAGATGTTATAAAATAAATAACAAGATAAAAGACCTTAATGATAGTGATCAACTTACCTTTGAGGATCCTCCCATAAATTTAGGATCACAAACAAAATATATTTTACAATCCATTTCAGATCATTCTAAGACAACTTCAGAAGTGTAAATGGCATATCATGCACATCCTCCTCCATAACATTATGGGAACCCATTAGATGGGATTATTGGTACATTTATACATGAGATACCTCCTATGGTTATGAGAGCTTCTATTTCATTTGATGACAATGTGATTGTGGATGATGACTTAGATCTTCATTCCTTATTTATCAGGGCATATATTGATCATCAAAATATATAGTGTTATGATTGACAATGGTAATAGTGATAATGTATGTACCATGACATTAATCACACATTCGAGAGACACACATGATGATTTATTCCCTTCAACTAAACAGCAAAATAATCTAATGGGAAGATACAACAAGTTTATAGTGAGATTAATTTACCTCTCTAGGTTGGTCCAACACATGTGCCAACTAAATTTTCATTTATATCACATATATAAGTATTTGATATGTTATTAGGACATCATTTGATACATAATATCCATGCAATACCTTCCATAATATATGGTTGTCTTAAGTATATTCATGCCAATAGAGTAATTACAAGTTTTGGGATTCCATACAAACATCCTTTGCAATAAGTAAAGTTTGTTCCACAACACTTGAATATACAACCTATTAAGGTTAATCATGTATCAAAGGGTAAGCAAGAAACAATACCCTTTCTTAGGTACTCATACTTGAGAGGCCTTTACATCATAGATCTATAGTGGACTTATTTAACCCCAAAATGGATCTAGATTGTGGTTATCTAGATATTAAAGGAGTATATAAAAATGAAATGGTATAAAGGTGATAATCAGATCTACAGTAGGATAATTAGATCTTAAAATCAAATATAAGCATACAATAATTTTATTATGGTGATATAATTTAAATATGGAAAGTACAACTATGCTAGATATATAAATGACAAAAAGTGTTTTTCTTAACTTGTTTTGATGTTATGCAATTTTAGATATGGAACAAGCTAAAAATAAGTAGAAGGGAGATTCTAGAGAAATCATCATATTCTGTATTTGACACATTTGGCTCTCTAGATAGTAACATCAGCCTAGGATGGTTGTGTTAATGTTACTATCTTTATTCGATGCCAATGTCCTATATAAAATATCTACTAAAAAAAGATGTGACCACATGGATACTTTTGAGTTTTACTTCATCTTTGATCTGGTGCACTCAAATCTAGGTCATGGATAGTCACTCCTTGTGAAATGGTAAAACCCTAGCTTTTCATATTTAATGTGACCATGGGGAAAAATGGGTTAGTGGGCACATAGTGTTGAACTAACCCAAATGACCTCATTATCAAAGGATGTTGCCTACATAGCCAATACTCTAAAAGAGGGCCTCAAAATCATGTAGTTCTCCCCTATGTGTTGGATTGTGTGTGAATCATATAATATATGCAAGGCCAATATGATAATAACCTAGCTTGTAACTTGAAAAATTAGGCTTTTGGACTACTCATTTAGTACTTCAAACCTGTAGATGAGTTGTACCTATGCCTCATATGGAAATATGGAAGATTTAATCAATTGAATGCTTGATAGAGTGCTTTTGATAAGTTTACTTTGGTCTCTTTGGTCTTTTTTAGGTGTTTTTAGGTGAGGAATGAATGAGGGTTATTCTTTTATTTATCTCAATAACTTTAGAGTAATAAATTGCATTAAAGCACTTAAGTCAACCATTATGATACATTTCATTTGTAAATTAGATGACTTTAGGCCATTGGATACTTGCATCAAGATAGGACAATAAGGTTGACACTATTGTCTATCCCAGACATTAGTGTTTAGAGAGAAAGAAAGCAAGTATAGGTTCAAACTTGTAGAGATGGAAGATAAATACATTTTAATCATTCTAGGCAAGATAAAAGACTTGAGTCATCAACATAAGACTGGTCAGACTAAGAGATATAGGATAAAGGGCTAAAATATATAACATATGTGAGACTTACGAAAGAAAGAAAGGTAAAGAATAGAGAGAAACAAACAAGGTCTAAGTTTTCCAAGTGTATAAGACTGAGGTGCTATATAATCGTAAAATATGATATACATTTCCCCTCCTTTAATATAGTAATGAAATTATTATTTTGAAGGATTGGAATGTGTACCCAGGCATGTATGCACACCTTGTATTTGCATGTGCCCAATTTGAGTGTTTTGATAGTGACTGACTTGCAACCAAGATCATGTTTCAGTATAAATTTAGTGCATATAATTTGGGTTGAAATTAATTGAAAGAGATTGAACTTGAAAGATCAAGGTTTAGGAGTACACCTATGTGTCAATATAACTTCCTTTCCTATTGGAAAGTTGTTTTGAGAAATATGTATCATTGTAAGACTCTAAAACTAAGATTAGCATAAATATAGATAAATATTTAGAGTGCATATATCCAAGGAAAGAGATAGAGAGATAGAGAGAGATTTGAAGGCACATTCCCCCAAATTTGGAGTAAAAGTGAGTTGCCACATGGTGGTTGAGATTAGATCAACCATGCAACCCAATGATAATTATAACCTAATGAGGCAAGATGATCAATTCTAAATTAAAAACTTGGCAAGATTGAGCGATTTGATCACCTCAACCATACCAAAGGGTGAACTAATTACTACAGTAGATTGGCTCAATAAAAATCTGTAAAAGTCCATAGAGTATTAATACAAAAAAGTTTGTGATATGGTAACAATCTATAAAAGAGTTTTAGAATATAAAATTGATTTGGATTCACAATATTAGGCACATTGTTAGGGTGTGGAGCTAAAAGCTTCACCAGGATGCAAACAGGAGAAGTTATGGAGGTTGCAGAGAGTTGCGGAGTGTCACAGACACCGGCATCAGTCAGGACAATCGACGATGGCAGGAAGGAGACAGAAGGCAACCGACGTCGGTCATGGATCATTCAGCGTCAGCACCCCCAGGCAGTTAGGGATCGGCATCGGTCACCTGTGGTTCGAGCTGCGAGTATATTACGGGCAGTTGGTTGACGAACCAAGTGTTTGCATGTTTAGAGCTATCTTTAGACTAAGAGTTGTAGATTTAATTATTGTATTATTGTATAATTATTTTTTGGATGAGATCTATATATGGACTCATGATTGTATTGTAAAAGTATTCTAGAAAGCCATAGAGCTTTTAGAGAGAGCTAGTGTAGCTCCTCCTAGTTCCAAAAGGGTGCTGAGTGTGTATGATCAGGGAGAGTTGCAAGGTCTGCAAGGTCAAGGAGCTGATCCACCGGGGTACTGGTTGAAGAATCATAAGGACTTGGTGAGGCAAGGACAAGGGTTCTTCAGGGGTGTAGAGATATCTACATGGTGAGTAAGGTCTAGTGATTTGCAGGTAGCAGCAGAGAGCAGGGGATCTACTTGGAGTACGGTTGTGTACTTGGTGAACTGGCAGCATGTTACTGACTGGTTGGAGAGGTGAACATCAATTCTATATTGGAGTTGATTGTTGTGACCAAGAGAGAGAGAGGGAAGAAGGTCTTGAGGTGTGGCGAACCTTTGAGGTGGAGGAAGAAGTGGCATCTTCCTTATTGTATATTCTTCTGAGTGATTATTAATACAATTGTGTATTGTCTCTCATATTCCTGTGTTGTTTCATATTTCTAGTTACTTATTGATTCTAGTATAATTCCGTGTTTAGTTGCTAATACAAGAAGTAATCACATGTGTTCTAATTGGTAGAGCAAGATCCTGACTCAGTAGGGATCAGAGCATGTTTATTGTTCGTGGTTCCCTGACACACATTTTGCATAGAATATACACCTTAGATATGTCTCATGCTAAAACTATGTCTAACAATAGTACTAATGTATATAATTCTACCACAACTATGAAATTGAATCATATAACTGTATGTTTTGGCCAATTTGGATAATTATGTAAGTGAGGAGGGCATGCTTCTAAAGCATGCCCCCACTATGTATAGAGAAATATGAAAATTGATATAAGTACTAATGTGGAGGACATGTTTCTAAAATATGCCCCCAATGTAAACTAGAGACATTAAATACTAAATAGGTGTGGAGGACATGCTTCCAAAGAATGCCCCCACTAAATTTGATAACTGATATAAGTACCATATACTAAATGAATATGGAGAACATGATTCCATAACATGCCCCCACTAAATCTGAGAACTATGAATGGGTGCAATCCATTCCCATATGACATGCCCCCACTAAATATAAAAACTAATATAAGTAATACATATTAAATGAGTGTGGAGGACATGTTCCAAAACATGCCCCCACTGTAATCTAGAAACTGATATAAGTACCACATATTGAATGAGTGTGGAGAACATGCTTCTAAAACATGCCCCTAATGTAATCAATAAATTGAAATAAGTACCACATACTAAATGAATGTGGAGAACATGATTTTAAAGAATGCCCCTATTATAATTTTAGAAATTGATATAAGTACCATACTAAATGAATGTGGAGAATATGATTCCAAATCATGCCCCCAATGTAATCTAGAAACTATGCCAAGTGTGGAGAATATGTCTATATGACATGCCCCACTAATTCCCCCCCCCCCCCATTGAGGTGAGAGAAAGATAATAAATGGTAGTTACCTCACCTTAGAAGGATAAGACAACTGTATAATATGTAAATGTAACCATGTATCATATAGAAGGAACATGTCTAGGTAGATAAATCATTGAAGCACATAAAACTAGTTTGATCACATGAAGGCCCAAGATGCATGATAAGGATCATGGAAGCATATAGATAGTAATAGTACAATATCAACAAGAAAATAAGCACACACACAATAAAATTCAAAATCAAGTCAAGAGGCAATGTTCCAAGGAGACCAAAAATAAAGGGCATGTTCAAAGGCTACACAATCGAAGGGATATGACTTAGACAAACATCCATAAAGGCAAGAATGAAATATGTAAATGTCAATAAAAGGATACATAGGCATGAGGGATACAAATAAAGGAACATATTCAAATGATTGAAAAAGTAAGACAAAATAAGAATGTTGTCCATCAACATGGAACTAAAACATGGATGCCAAGGATCCAATAAAACATGTAGATGCCAAAAAGTGTTTTTGGAATTTGTATGTTTTGATTTTTTTGGTGTGTTTGGAATTTTTGAAGAGGAAAGATCATCCTATGATGCCATCCAATGGATGGTCATATGTGCCTCCCCACTATGAATCTATTATAATACATTGGTTATGCTGCTGAAGAACATGTATAGGTGTAATATCTATCACTGTGGCATTAATGATTCTCTATGTATGTAAAATAGGACACTATGGTCATGAAGTAATAGTAGTAGTAATAGGATTAAGGTTTTTTGGAACCCATCATTACATTCCTATTTGTTTCTTTGGTATAGAAATAATATGTACATTTTGAGGTGCTCTAAATATATGATCATGGTGTGTATTAGAAGTTTGAGATTATATGGAATTCACTATATGTCTTTAGTGTAATGGTCTCTCAAGTAATGGTCACCTAGTAAAGGGCATTGCCTGTTTCTTACCATTTTATGGTGAATTAGACTTATTAGTTTTGATATGTACTTGTTTGGGTATAAGTTTCTTTTATTCAAGAGGATGCTCATATGGAATTTTAATAACTATAATTACCCAATTGTTATGAATGTATTTTACACACCCATGCACTGTATAAGGTACTGTTCAAAGAGTATGTATCCAAGGTCTTCCTAATAACATATCAAAGATACATATGGAAGGGATAATTGAGAAATTAGTAACCATATGTGTGGGACCAACCTATAATAGTAGGTCAATATTGCAAAGAACCTTCTAGGAGGTCCCATCGAATGATTTAACTAATATTGTAGAAGGATGTAAATCATTATTAGTATAAATCACATGCATAAGTAATGTCATGGTACAAACATTTTTATTTGTACTATTATCAATCATAACACTATGTATGGGGTGTTTATCAAGGTATAATTGAATGAATGTCAAAGTAATCATCCTTAATTTCACTATCATGAAAAGTAATAGAGGGTCTCTGAACTATAAGAGGTATATGTCATGTGTAAGTACTAATAACCCCATCTAGTGGGTGTCCATAATGTGATGGAGAAGAATGTGCAATATATGCCATTTAGACTTTTAGTTCATTCTTAGAATGGTCTTGCAAAGAATTGTTAATTTTTTTTATAGTGATCATGTTGAGCATTGTTCTTATTAGTGAGGTTTAGAATTGATGTCAAAGGTTATTGAGAGGGTTGATATTATTGTTATTGTCATTGATTGTCTTTGTTATCCCAGAGGTGCTCTTGTGACAAAGGTGCTTATGAGGGATGATGTCACTTGGCATGATCATGAGGTCATTGAAGAATGTATCTATGAGAGAGAATATTGATCTATGTTTTAGTGATTATGAGAGTGAAATATATGAGAAGGTAGCATGGAAGGTCCTTGTTGTCAAAGTTGTCAAGTGCTTAAGCCTAATAGTGTCTTTAGAAGGTATGTACATAGGATGCCTAGTATTTTGAATGAAGAGGCATGGTGGCATGGTGAGATGGAAGTGCTCATGTTTTTAAAGGTTATAAAATATTGATATCAAGTGTCTTTGAGGACAATATGTCTTTTAAATCTTAGGTATGACATTAAGAGTCCTTGTGAAAATGTATGAGTATGGTGACTTGGTAAGATGTATGCACAGAGGCATGAAAGGCTGTGAAGATTGTATAAGCATGAGTATGATGTGTATATGTACTTATAAGTTTTTAAAATCATCCTATAGGGATAAAACCTTCAGTCTAGATCTACATTTAGACCTCTCTTAAACCCTACCTAGACAAATAAGACATGAAGATCAATTGTCAAGTTCTTAAAAAAGAAGAGTGTTTTAATGAGGTTTGTATGAGTTAATTAAAAAGAGTGTTTTAGTGGATATTTGAGTGTTGTTGTGATGAGATAAGTGCTTAAGAAGCATATCCTTGTGTCAAGTATCAAGAGCTTAAGGAGTCTTGTCATGGCCTAGTCATAGCATGAAAAGACTTTTTGTCAAGGCATGGGCTTGGTTGCTTGGTAACATGAGTGGTATTAAGTAGTGATAAGATGTATGGAAATGTTTGAGTATGGTAGTAGGTTTTATGACATATATATTAGGTGTTGAGATCTTGGACAGTGGTTAGAAGGTCAGTTTCAAGGACTAATGTGGTTTGCAGTTCAAGGTCTAGAGAACAAAGAGAGATGGTGGAAAAATGAGGTATGAGATTAATATTTCAAGATAAGAATAAGAATATAATAATTTTCAATGGTGTGATAGAGTTTCCTAGGTGTGTTTACCAAGTCTAAGGTCATGGCTTGCAAGAAAAGGCATGAAAAAGTGTTTTAAGGTCTCTTGAGTACACAGAATGAAGGGTTATCAACCTAAGAAGGAATTTCAAGTGTTCATTGGCATGTGAAACATATGAATGAGGAAATGATATATTCATGGTATATGGGTAAGGTTCCTATCTCAAATTTATAGGAATTGGTTTTTGGAATGAGGGGCCAAGCTTTATGAATGATTGATAATAGTGGAAGATGGTTTAAACCCTCAAAGAACCCTAATAATGACCTAATATGAAATAAGTTATTTTATAGTGCTTAAAATGGATTTTTATGGATATTTTAGTGATTTTAGGTTGTATTAAAATCTACCAAGAATTTCTAGGTGTGATTGAGTCTTTAGGGGAGTGAGTGAACCCTACAAGAAAGGCCTTATTTCTCAGAGATTTGCTGTAGTAGTCAAAGTTTTTAAATGGATGAAGGACAAAGATTGATATTTTTATTTTGTGTAAATTAAGGTTTATGGAAAATTTATATCCCTTAGGTATTCAAATTTTTTGATCCAAGTTGGCCAGTTGTTAGTAGGCCTAATGAAGAAAAATAGTGTAAAACTCAGGTAGTATGAAAAGGTGGCTTTTGGTGAAATTTCATAAAAGAGTGATGGAATAAGTGCATGGATATGTGTTTTGGGAATTTTATTTCCTATTAATTTTTTTATAATGTTTTTTAGTCAATGAAATTAGTGAAAATGTTGAAGCCAAAATGGCTTGTCTGACTGAGTAAGGTTTGTGAGAAAGGTCAATAAATTAGTCTATAAGACCAATATTTGCCATTATATATTATTATATTTTTGTTTAAGGTTATTTTAAGTATATTTTAAGATAATTTTCATGAATTGGAAGTCCTTGATTGTTTTATTTTAGGTTTCAAAAGTTTGAGTTTCCATGACTGTGTTTTGAGACTAGTTGGTAGTTATGAGTGAGCAAATTGAAAAGTTGTTCTTGAGTCATTATTGTCTGAGTGAAGTTGTTCCAAGTAGTTGGGGACATTTATGAGGTAATTTATTATATGGATATAAGTTTAATTTTTCATGTGAGATATACTAAAGGAGTGATTAAACTTCATTCTTACAAGATAATTTCTGAGGTGTACAGGCCTAATAGGGCAATCTGTTCTAAAGAGGGATTCAGGGTATGAACAAAGGATGTAGATATAAAAAAGAATGGAGGATGTTAGAATAATTAATTTTAAAAGTACTTAATATGTTTTTTATGATTGGATAAGGTTATATGTATCCAAAAATATCAAGTCTCAGCATCAAGAGAGCAAACCTAATGAAGTAGGTATCCATAACACCTAAAGGGTGAGTAAGACCATTTTTGGTCATTGAGTCAGAGGGTAAAAAATGAATGAAGATAACCTTAAGGTCATAGATCTTATGTAAACATGTTTTGTATGTTCCTTTCACATGACATATAGGTGATCAATTATGAGAGAGAGATTAGATAGTATTTGAGTACACACAGACCTAATGTGAACAGTGCTAATGGAATATTTCAAGTGGTGGTTGGACCTAAAATGTGTCATAGACCTAATATGAGATTATTTTAGGTAAATTTTATTGTTATATGATGTGTTACTACCATTTTTATATTTTTAAAGTGTTCCAAGGAAAGCAAAGTGTAATGTATGACTAAGAAGACCTAATAGGTCTCCATGCGACTTAAAGAAGAAATGTAGCCTATTGAGTTATGACTGACCTAAGATTATGATTGATTATTTGATGTAATGTTTCTTAAGGTATATTATGTGGAAAATATAAGTAGGCAAGTGTGTATGGTTGACCAAGAGAGATATGAGCAAGAGGCATGTATAAATGCAAGGTAATTTTAGGCATATTAAAGTATGATTAGGTTGCGTATAAGTGAATCAAAGTACAAATTGATGAGTATAAGGAGGTCATGTAAACCATAAAAATGGTGTAGAGAGATAATCATTAATATATAATACAATGTTTAAGTATGAAAAACAAGGTCATATGACTTAATCAAGTCAAGAAGAGGGCTATTTGAGCAAAGGAGGCTAGAAGACAGTTTGAGAGGGGTAGAATAAAAAGAAGAGATGAAAAAGGTGATCATATGTTGTGTGAGTAACAAGGTATTCTAAAGGTGATCAAAGGAATCAGGTGGTTAAGTTGGTGATGAGTCATCTAGGGGGTTGGTGACTCCTTACAAGTGGGTGTTTACTAAAGCCTAGCTAGGTTGGTGCTTAGCTAGTTGGGGTTGGTGATCCATGTGGAGTTGATGATTCAATAAATGGTGATATTTTGACATATAGGACTATAGTCCATTTTCATAGATTAATGGGTTTTATTATCCTTGAGGGTTTCTCACATATATGACGAGGTGTCTTGTGTAATCTCGTTTAATTCTTGTATTGTTGATTATTTATTATAGTCATATAAAATGTCCAAATTGGTAGTTTGAGTGTGATTTGTGACATCCTAGTCATAACTCCTCTTTGCATGCTCTTATGACCCTCCAAGGTACCTTTTTGCTTATTCATAGTCATCTTTAGCCTTCCAAATGATCATTCTAGATCATCCAAGCTATATTTCTGAGGCTAATTCTATCCCCCCAAGTCCCATACATATAGGATAAGATCACTATACCTAGACTATAACATCAGACCCTAGGGGTCCTATTTTTGATGCTCTTATCCAATTGCATTTGAGCCCAAATGACCATTTTCATTTGATTCCTATCCTTCATCATGTCGACCTAGCATGAATACATCTAACCCATGATAAATAGTTCCCTATAAAATTCCATCCAAAGGTCATTTACAAAGGGAGGTGAAAAATCTTATAATGCAAGCAAGAATACAAACAAACCATTAAGGCAAACTTTCCTATTCTCTTCATACAACCACCCAACATAGATGTAAACACATTTAAATCCTCACATCAGTCCCTAGCCACATCAATTACTCTCAATTTGGCATCTTTACATCTGCATCACACTATTGCACAAAACACATTAGGTGGGAAAAATACATATGGCTTGATCCCTCTTTGAAGTATTGATATGTAGGTAACGTGCCCACACAAGGGGTGTGGATACACATTCAATGCATTTAAACATACTAACCCTACCTCTTTCTCAAGTTTTATCAAGCATAATGAAGGTCTAGGGTTTTAAGATTGAATTAGATCTATAAGGAGTTCCATCAACATTCAAGACTCAAGATTTCACAAGCAAGCTCACATAGGAACAACAGAAAGAACCCAAAAAAATTAGGCCTTTGTGAGTAGTTTGGAAAATAGCGGTAGGAGAAGACTATAACACTAACACTCAAAGTGTACTATTTTTAGTTCTCTTGTCCTTTCATTAAATGAAAGCTAAATTCTAATTTGTGACACTATCCTAGACCTACACAACCAATTTTAGCCTTTGTCTCAGTCGTCTCAGTCTAGTTTTAAGCTAAGTTGTATTTCTCCTTATTTATTTCTATTTTTAGAAAGGTTTAAAAGACATAATAAATTATAAAAATTAGTACTATAGTTATTTCAATATTATTTACTAATTAATTACTCTAGACATGTAGATTAAATTAGGAATAAGACTCCAATATTCTTGAAGTAGTTAAATCATTTGGTGAACCCGACTTACTTCGTTTGTGCATAAAACCCCTAAAAACCCTAGGGAAAATTCCTTCTAATTTTTCCAATATTTTTCTAACATATTTAAATCAAAATTCATATTTAATTTTTAAAATTTACCATATTAATTTTTAAAATTATTTCTTTCAAACCCTAGTTGCCTATACTAGGTCCCAATATTTTTCCAGTATTTTTTTGATTTTTCTTGAATATTTAAATTAGAATTTTACATTTAATTTTTTAAAATTACCATAATAATTTTTAAAATCATTTTCTTTCAAAACCCTAGCTGTATATACTATGTCCCTTTGTCTTCCTAAGGTATCACCTTACATTTAAATCAGATTTCACATATAGAATCAAAAATAGATTTCATTCATATCAAAACATTTCTTGCAAACAATAAGGAGTCCATACTTTGTCCTATCATGTACATGAATGATTAAGTTTACTATATGTTAATGCAAAGTTTCATTCTTTTCCTTTCAGGCTTACTTTTTATAATAAGGGATGATATTAACAAATTTATTGATAAAAATGTTAAGATCAATTTCCTTCAAAGCAATGTTTACTTTTCCTTAATACAAGATTTCATTACTTGTTTAACATGCTCTCTCTCTCTATTATGTGTAATTCAATTAAGAATAAAATCCTTACATACTTAGAGGATCCACTACATATTCTAACAACCACCTGTCAAGTTTTAATGTCATATCTTATGCACAGAAAAAAATTTCCTTCTCTTCCTCTCCCCCAAGAGGGTGACAGTTACTTTCCCTCTAACCAGGTCCATACTATCACCCCTCCAAAAGGTGAGGTAGCCTATAGTATTGTTCCTAATGCATAATTTCAGCCTATAACTTCTTCAAACCCTGTTAAACATATGTGCTTACATGTTCAATAAGAAGCAACTAGAGTTTGCACTTGTGAGACTCTAAGGGATCAAATCACTATTATGAGCAAGTTAATTTCAGATTTACAAGCACATAATCAACTATTACATGAAAAGATCATAACATTGAAAAATTATATTATAATACAAAATCCTCAAAGGCACCCTAATATCAATCATGTATATGCACCTTCACCTAGTCAATTGGTCGCAAGCAATGTTACATATCAAAACAAGAAATCACAACAAAGTAACTCTACAACTAGTGATTCAAAAAGCATTCAAAGATAAAATAAGATTTCAAGTGAGGTACTAAGGGAAATGATTAAATATAAGTTGATCAACATACCACCTCTACATTTAGTGAGAAGATCCAGATATTATTATGCATATTATAGAATGTATGAGCATCACATAGATTCATGTTTGGCATTAAAAAAACATATACAATAGATAATTGCTAATGAGGATCCAATACAAGGTAAATCAGTCAAGCAATCCATAGTGACACAAGAACACATTCACAAAGGGTCAAATTCATAAATAGTACAAAAGTGGTTACCAAAGCATAACTCAAAACAATAAAAGGATCAAAAACAAAATTAGATCAAAAAATACTACCACAAGCACATGTAAAGCATGAAAAAGATGCAAATCTACCTCTCTAAAATAAGGCTCAACTTCTAAAGCAGTATGGGTTTGGTAAAAAATATCTATAATAGTTTGATTATCAAGGTTAAGGGTTGGGCAAGCATGCTGAAGGCATCACTATTCCTATTTTTGCAGTTGATAATGTTTGTCACCAAGGTTTGGGATTTATTGAACATCCTAAGGAAAATCATTCACAGTCACAATTTATCAAAGGAAAAGTTCCAGATACAACAAAAGTTAACACTAGGATTTTGTTGGTTCAAAATCAAGATAATAATAATGAGTAGAAAAATACAGGTTATTATGATTTATGAGATACTGATAATGAATCTAAATATTCAGAGTCATATTCATATCCATTCCCTCATGCTTCACAATCATGCTTGATTCCTTTGTTTGATACATGACACCATACTAGGGAGTCTCTCATAAGACTCATTGGTTAGTATCATTTCTCTTAGCTGACTTATACATAATTTCTCAGCTTACTTGTACATAGTTTATTTTCACTTTCTTGTACATAGTTTATTTCTACTTAATCAATTTTTCTTGTACATAGTCTCCTTGTGATTGATTGTAAATAGCTTATTTCAAAAATATCAAAAATAATATGATAGGTTAAAATACACAAACATTCAAATATTTCAAAATACCAAAAATAATATAACATTTCAAAATACCAAAAACAATATAAAATTTCAAAATACCAAAAACATTCAAATAAATCAAAAACACCAAAAACATTTTAATTATATGCATTATCCATGCTTTACATTTATACTAGCATTCTACACTTACTTTTTTCTATTCTAGGCTATTGTATGTCAATTTATCTACATTACCATGCTTCACTTGATCTTCTTTGAGTGTGTGCAGTGACACCCATATCCTTGATTACTTCACTCTACCCATTGAGGGGGCATCCTACTTCTACATTTGAGACATACATCGATATATCTACCCACTGGGGGCATCTTCTACATGACTACACCATCCAAGTTATGTTATTCCTACACCACACACTCTATTTATCATGTTGATGTAAATTATGTATTAGCTTACATAGATTACACTATCAACATTCACTAGTATATAACACTTGTGTGTTTCCTAGCATCTACCTAGTCTTATACTACACGTTTTGCATACTTTCACTTATTTATTTGATTAGTTAGATGTGATTGTATTTCTAGCTTTTACATGCTTTCCTTTTTTTTTCCTTGAGTAGCTAGATATGATTGCATTTCTCAGTTCTTATTTTGTCTCTTGTATATGTCTTAGGACATTTGCCAATTTCCATTGCTTGTACTCTTCTATGTGCTTGTCGCCCTCATGCCAACCTTTCTTGTTTTCAATTATATATGTATGTGGCATTTGAACATGACTTGTATGCTTGATTTTCAATTTGAGTGACATGTGCCCATGTCCCTTTTTTTCTTGGACCTTTGACCAATTTTATATGCTTCTTGTTTCTTGCCTTGCATGCTTGTTTACTTGTTGCTTCTCAATTATTTGAAATGTCAATGATCCACATCATGCATTATCTTGCTTTCTTAGATGCCATGATGGACATCATGCTCCATCCCTCCTTAACAACTAACAACTAACTAGACTTTTCAGTTTTAGCTCAATACATCACACCTGTTATTATATTGTTACATCTATCTAGGCATACCCCTATTGACCTAACAATTTTCAAAATAAATTATGCTATATCTTGAGACTTATTTTTGATTATCTTTGCTATATCATGTATTTTATAGTATAAAACACTTGTAGGGATATTTTTTCTGAGGGAAGTCATTGCAGGGTCTTCATTCCTACCCTTAGAAGAGGGGGAAACAATCAAGGGTTTTGTCATAGAGATCAAATCCTTCTACCAATAAAAAAATTAGTTTTTAGACCACTCAAAATAGCAACTAGAACCCAAACCAGGCATAACAAACCAAAAAAATAGTGATAATTATAGAATAGT
Organism: Torreya grandis; assembly: GCA_037957365.1. Taxonomy (NCBI): domain Eukaryota; kingdom Viridiplantae; phylum Streptophyta; class Pinopsida; order Cupressales; family Taxaceae; genus Torreya; species Torreya grandis. The sequence goes on from JARHVA010008467.1 coordinate 301,257, forward strand.
GATCAGAATTAGCAAAGGACAAGAGCACCAGACCTAGACAATAGTGACAAACACCAAGGTGTCCTATTTTTAGTGTTCCTATCCAAATAGAAAAAACCTTAGTTTTGTATAAAAAGATAGAAAGGTAAGTTTAGTTATAGTTTTTTCACCTTTAGTTTAGATCAAATTCAATAGTTTTAATATAGTTTTCCTTAGAGAATCTAAAATATAAGGGGCATCATGTGTAACATGATGGCTATTGCTTCTAGTTTTAGATAAGGCAGATGGTATAACTTCCAGATCAAAATCCATGTTATAGATACTAGTGATTGGGGGCAATGTGCATGGCACATTGGCTTTCTTTTCTTTTTGAGTTCCATACATTAGCCAAGCATTCTCTGTAGTTGTGTGCCTTATTCCATCTGTAGGTGGTTGACATTATTCTTGAGTGGCTTCCACATAATCCTAGTTCCTAGTTTTGAAGTGGCTTTCATACAAGCCTAATCTTCACCTTTCAAAATGGCCAAGATTGGCCTAGTTTCCAGTACACATTCAACTATCCACACTGTTGACGATTTAAAATTCCACTTGATTCTAATCAAAAATAATGGGAAGTTTCAAGATATGGGACTTGCGTCTTGAAACAACCTCTAGATTTTTGAGAAGTTGGTTCTTCTTTATATTAAGTAGATATTGGGAAAAGGGATAGGAATTTAAATCAGAAAAAAAAAATGCAAGAAAGGAAATCTAATCTATGGTGATGCACCTGAATGTAATTCGACCTTAATCCTGAGCATAATGAGACTATATGTAGGATTCATTTACATTTAAGAGCAAACAAGTGCATGATCAATGTAAAATATGGAAACAATAGAAACAAAGGCTCATAACATAGACTACTTTTGCTGTGATAAAGAAAATGTCAACAAAGGCATAGGGTTCAATCTTCTTATTTGAATTTTCTAGTCATATAAGAGGAAAAAAAACACGTACAGTTATATAAACCTTCAACTCAAGAAAATGAGACAAAAGCAAATGACATTCCTAATCACAGTTCTAGAAAGTCTACAGCCTAGACTACTTTTGTAGATGACACATAAAATATCAACAAAGGCATAGGGTTCAATATTCTTATTTGAATTTTCTAGTCATATAAGAGGCACCGAAATATGTACAGTTATATAAACCTTTCAACTCAAGAAAATGAGACAAAAGCAAATGATATTACTTAGTCACAGCTCTAGAAAGTCTAGACTCTTTACAATAATTCTCTCTCAAAAATTCTCTCTGATAATTGATCTCTCTCCTGGTGATCTCTGTATCTTTATTTATAGCCTTAGATCCACTTTGAATTGTCTATTTTTTCCCAATCTAATGGCCCAAATGAAATCTAACTGAACTGGAAGTGTCTAATAAAAGATATCTTATAGATCCTGAAATGCTTTATCTTCTGGCAGTTCATTGGCAAAAATAGATTGCAGAACACTCCCTTTTATTAAACGCTAGGTAACACTTAGCCAATTTCTTCTTATTACTTTAGGAAACACTGGAGGATGACACTTGTCATGCTCCACAGCACCCATCGAAGACACGCGGCACTTTTCGCGTAACTTATACTCTTTTGTGTCTTTCCTCAGCCATGTTTCGCCTTTGACACTTGTCACTATTTGCTTCCTCAAAACTTCAACAGCTTAAAAGAAAATAAGATTCACAACATTTCTTACTTGAGCAACTTTGAAAAGGAACATAGGGACAGGTGGAAATATCTGCTTGCTTTAACAAAGGATACGTGGCAGTCTCCACTCTACTTATCTGGGGTTACGTGGTGGTCTCTGCTCCTTTTAACAACCCTTTTAGAGACCTGTAGAAGATGACACATGGCATTCTCCACTTTAACCTATTTATACCATAGAAATAAATGGGTCTCATTTCTCATTTACATGGACAGTGACACCTGGCAGCTTTCACTTGCTTTAGACACACAACTTAGGACCCACCATGGTCTTTGTTATATCAATGAAGCAAAGATGAAGATAATTTGGACCATGACACGTGGCGGCTTCCACTTTCTTTTGTTGGAGTATGTGGCAGCTTCTGTCACTTTTAGAAGAGCAAAATTGAGACCTTTTATGACTGCTACTTGGTGCTTTCTACCTGACCTCGATACTTAGCTTCTAAAACCTTACACTAAAAGAGATGAAATGCGGGTGCCGATATGAAACTATGGATGCTGACACTTGGCGTGTTTCACTGAGTTGCTATGAGATACATGGCACATCTTGACCAACTCATAGAGAATATAAAAGGTGCCTCAGATGATGACACTTGGTAGTTTCCACTGAGAAGGATGCCTCAGATGATGACACTTGTCAGCTTCCACTTTACCCTGACACTTAGACAAAATGAATCAAAAGGAAGATAGAGCCCGTGCTCTATTTTGAAACTCTACCATCTCGAACCAAAGTATGCGAAGACAAAAAATTCACAGTGCATGACTAAAAAATAGAATGGAACATAGAGTAAATTTTTACTCTATAGTTATTGGCAACCCCCAAGACTTTTGAGCCTGCTCAAAAAGAAACCAAAAATCCCGCTAGATCAAAATTTCAAAATCACAGCTTCAACAATGCTGTTTGGTAGGCAGACCATTCTTCATCAAATAACCCTTACTTACTCTACAATTCATTGAAGGCTAAATGAAGGTTAATAATATCCTTGTGTGAAAAATGTTGCAAAATTTGAAACATATACTTCAATTTGAATTCGAGTTGGGAAACAGGAACCAAGACAACTTCTACTTCAGGGACTGATGAATCATCCCTTAGATCCTAGAAAACTATTTGATCCTTCTATTTGGCCAACAACAAAGGTTCAATTTCTTCTACCATCAGCAAGGTGTTGTCATCAAGAAACGAAGAAGGAAAACCTAGTTGTACTAGATCTTCAACATGCTGCTTCATTTCATTGATTCCTTCCTTCATGACATCTAGAAGCTCTCTGCAACTGGTGGCTACAAAATTGCAACTGAGAACCTCATTTACTCATTTGGTAGTGACCATTCTATCATTGATTCCTGCTACTAACAGTGTTGCAGCTATTACATCATACAGCTTTTGCAGCAATGTTTGTGAGTCTATTACTCTCTCAGAGACTGTAGCCAGAGTATTCACAACTAAACTCTCTACCTTTTTGCATAATTTCTAAGCATTTAGCAAGAAGGTGAGAGATGGACTGAGCTAAATAATCTCTAATGAGATTCTCTTCCACATGGATTCATATAGCTCCTTTACTAGACTTAACACTCTGACACTCTTTGGCCTATTGGCCAGTTCTAGTGTCAATTGTGCTGCTCTCTGTTACTCTGAGTGAAATTGGGCTATTATGACTGTAGCATTATTCTATTTGGCTAATAGATTTTGTTGCAATTGGGTAACTTGCAATAGGTGTTCTTCGCATTTTCCTTGTAATGTTGCCTTTTCATGCCTAAGGGTCGTCACCGCATCCTTTACCTGTGTGAGCCCTACCTTCAAAGAATCATTTTGGGCTTGAACTGCCTAGTGAGTCTGAAGAGAAACAATATTTTTCAACTATTTATTTAGATTCTCTATTTCGTTATCTTTTCTATTAATCTTTGAGGTCAAACTATTACAATTTGCCTTTTCATTGGCTAGCTCAACTTCCATCTTCTATAGCCTCCTTGATATCTTTAAGTAGTCTTCAGTAACTACAGAAGTGAATTTAGTCAGTAGCTCGATTTTGTCCTATGGCTTGAAGAGAGACATGTTGATGGCCACCACATTCATCGCGTAATCTTCTAGCTAGATCTGCTCCATTGGCTTTATTACATTTGGTGACAAATGAGTCATCGTCAATTGCTACTAGATGGGGTCAAATTATGACCGCAAATGGGGTGTAGCCAAAGCTTTATTCTCCTTAATCTTCTTTTTCTCTCTTCAGGCTTCCCTTGCCTTCCTAGCAGCATTTGCTTGGGTCTGGAAGGTGGAAGGAGAGGCAATGTGCCCACCCATAAAAGGATGTCCTTGTGGTAGACCATATTGAATGGCCAATTGTTGGCAATGGGTAATATGAGGAGAAAGCTTCTTAGGAACAGAGAGAGAGAGAAATGAGGTAATGTTAAGGCTAGAGATGGCACAGATGGGGCAAAGTGAGAAATGGGAATGGTAGAAGTGGCAGAGGATGTCATCTAGCTAGATAAATAATCATGCCAATGGGAGAAGATATAGACTGAGAAGGAGAGGGAGGAATAATGCTTACCTGAGGAGCGATTACAGTACCCTATAATTAGTGCTATGTGGTGTCTATCTCCTCTTCTGAATCAAATTGAAACTACACCCTCTTTCATTTCTTGGGTGTCTCTTCTTCTTACTGTGTCCTTTTTCCTTCCACATCTACTTCTTGTGGAGAACTGGGAATATCTATAATTGGGGCTAATGGGGAAGCTTGTGATGATGAAGGCATCACACTTTTCTGTATTTCTATGGCATTGAGAGATTGGGGCCAGATTGATATAGTTACTGCAGCTACATTTTGCTCTGAGGCTTGTGACTCTTGACTTGACCCAGCCCTAGCTTCATGCTCTAAACTTGGTGTCGGCAAATTACTGGTCTCTGGGCTAGATACAGGGGAGAGATGACACTCATCCCATAGTTCTTCCCATCTTTCATCTGTGTCTATGTTTTTGAAAGAGTGGGTTGTTTGACAAATTTCTTGCCTATATTTCCAATAGGCCTCTATCTTCTCTGTATCCCAATCTTTATTCTTTAATTTTCTCCTTAAGCTAGAAGTCATTTTGATTTTAGGATCATAATCCCTCTGCTTAACATAGGATGTCTCCCATGGCCTATTTTGTGGAAGTGGCAAGTCTGTTAACTCAACATAAAATCTAGGAGTGTCTTCCTTAAGTTTTTTCTTGGTTTCCCAAAAAGGGTGGCCCTCATGTGAAATTATGATTGCAACTCTATTAGTTCTTATCCAGGAAGCTATGAAATCATTTGGGTCATAAACCCATTTGTCCTCTATTAAAAGGAAACCCAGAAAGGCTAGCTTTCTGAGCAACAAAACTTCATCATCTCTGGTTTCCAAAACCATGCTGGTTGTCATCCATGGTAGATTATACATTTTTCTTTTCTTCTTCCTAGAGCCAAATTCATTGTCAACTGTGGATACCTACCTGGTTACCTCTAGGAATGCTAACCTAAGAGTCAAAATCTTAGGTAGTAATATTGGTTCCCCACAAAAACCATGGACTCTTATAATGGTATGATGGGATCCAAAATAGAAATTGCAAGGAATTGGGCAACTGGCCAAAATATTTGAAACACTTGGGAATAATCTATCCATAACTGGTTCAGGGTTAAGGTGGCAAAAAGCAGGGGTGACAAATGATTCCCAAAATTCATACGGGTCACTAGTCTTTGACAAAATGTGTGTCCATGCAGATATAAGAATGGTCCTTTGGAGATCAAAATCTAGGTCATACATATTAAGATACATATGTGGGGCAAAGAGGTTAGATTTTTGAAAAAGAATGAGGTGGAACAAATAGGAAGAATACCTAAACACTCCTTTTGATCTAAAATGGTCCAGTTGTTCCACCATTGAGAAAGCAATTTGCTCAAAATAGTCAAGCCCATACTCTTGGGTTTTATCAATGGTCTTCAGCCTAAAGAGAATAGCTATCTTTTCTGCATACACTGCCATATCATCTTTCATGCCAAAGATGAAATTCATCATTGACAATGTGTCTTAGCTAGCCTGGGCGAATTGAGCTCTTGGTGCAGGGAGTGTGGGCATTGTAGTGTCATCATCACCCATTTGTAATTCAGATCTGAGGAACCTTAATTGAGTGTTGATGTTTGCCCACATTCTTTGCATTTTAGCAATAGTGGGAAATGTAGCTGTACTATCATGATGCAGGGCTAACATATCCTTGATAGCTTGTGATGTGATTTTCACTATGAATGGGCCTCATTAAATGGTGCATGAAGGTGCATGAAACAAGTATACACATAATTCAACCAAGTTGGGGCATGGATGCACAGCTGGGACAATGAATTGAGCCAATTGCGAGGTCCATATCCTCATGGTGAATGTTTCATATTGCCCTACTCTGGCCCTCTATAGACACCTTTGATGTGCCCCTTCTCTAAGAGTTTTTCTACTAGCTCTATGCAGAATTGGGTCCATGATGCCATCAACATAATCTTTTATTTTTGCTGGGTCACTTGCTTGACCAGCTTCAGGAAACTTGGTCCGTGGATAGGTCTTCAATGACTGTGTGGGAGCTGAAGCATACGATTTACTTGCAAGAAACTTATCAAGGGATTCATACATCCCAACTCCTTGTTGTGAAGATTGTCCCCCCTCCATCTCTATATCTTCTCTGTGGTAACTTGTATGAAATTTTGCAAAATAGAGACACTTTCACTGTTGCAAGTTTACTAAGCACATAAAATGCAAGTAGTAGGATATTTTTGTGCAGATGCAAGAATGTTTGAGAACTTGTAAACTTTAAATCTTGCTAAGAGGTATTTATTGACCTATCAAGTCTCAAAATGGCATTAAACTTAGATAACCGTTAGTAGATCCTACTTAATCTTTATGGAACAACGAAATAGACATGTTATGCAAGTGGCAGTGCAAGGTACCTTGGGGATTTCTAAAGATTTGGAAGACATTCAATGTATTGGAGAATTTTTGAAAAATTTGAAAATTTTGAGCTATTGACTACGTGTTCAAATAACACTTATTTGAAAGAAAAGCAGGAAAACAAAATGGGAAAACAAAGCAGGAAAACAAAGCAATACAGAAAGGGGAAACTACCTAACTACATTAATCAAGCATCTTTATCTCCCTCCTAGATCAAAAGAAGAATTCCTAAAGTTTCCTTCATAACAAGCTAGCCTATATTGCCATATAAGTAATTGAATTCGATATAGCTCTGATGACCTGCTTTCTTTGTATGCCATAGTGTCTGATCTGCATTTGGGTAAGTCTGAGTCAAACCTACCTCTGACAGAAACCTCTCGACATATATCATTTATTGTCTTAACTTCTTCTGCTTCAAACTCTGGTTTTATTGCATGACCATCCTCTTTCATGAATTCAAAATTACCAATATCTTGAAAGGAAAATTTTGAAAGTTTACAATAATTTTGTACATGCATTTGAGGCTCAATACTGTTCTATTCATTTGTAATCGATTCACAGCTATCTTGAAAAATGGTATAACCTGACCCAATAATTTTAAACAAATCATTTAAATCATGGTCCAGGAAATGTTCATGCTCCTCCAAATTATCTTGAAAAGTAAGAAGAAAATCAGAAATTATTTTTTCTTCATCAGAGGTCAAGATATATGCTTGTGCTTTCTCACTAGGAATCTGGAATTCATAAGAGGTGTCTTTTGAATTTTCTTCCTCTAGAACATTTGGGATCCTATGATCTTCATCAAGTATAACGTAAGTGCCCAGACCAATAGAGTCATAATTTCCATATGGGTCACTTTGCATCATAGCTAATAAATGATCATTTTCTTCTTCATGATTATATTCAGTCCATTCACCTAGCTCTTCGACAAAAACCCTTTCTTCTTTATTCATCATAACATGGGCTGCCTCTAACTTTGTAGTGGGCTCATTAGTGATGTGATCTTTATATAATGGTTTAGACAATATCTTCATCTTTGAACCGTATTTGGTTCTTAAGATGAGATGAGACCAATCAAGGGACATATATCCCCCTATTTTGGCTGTAAAGTCTCTTGATAAACATAATCCAAAAACATGAGGTATATCTATCACTACTACATCTATAATTTATAATTATATTAGGATACACATATAATTGTAATTGGAGTTGTTTGATTCTCCCTATGGTTTGTACTACTTTGCCATCTAACTGTATGACTCCTTTAGTGAGTGGTTCATACTTAATTTCTAAAGCATCAGCTATCTGCTTGGGCATTACTGTAGTACTAGCCCCTGAATCAATCATTGCATTATGCAGTAGTTTCTTGCCAACTATTAAAGTTAAATAGAAGGGATCCAGTTTGGATTTGCTTACCTCTACTGTATTATTCACTAGGGCTGTTGTCTACATATGGACTATATCTTTGAGCTTTTCTTTTCTAGCAGGTCCTTCTTTGGTAACAGTACCTTTGGGCACTGCTTGGCCTTACATAGCTTCTTGTAGTAGTGTCTTCTATTCATGAATAGCTAATATATCCCATATTGATACTTGTGCTAGAGTCTTTTTCAATTGATCCACCACATTTATTGGTCCCAGAGTTTGAGCTCTTTGAAAATATGGATATCTTGTTTTTTCTTGAATTTGGGCAGGAGTCCTTTGATTTTGCATCGACTGAGGCACTTCTTGTTTGATAGTAGTGTTTCTTTGTTCTTGAAATAGAGGATTCTCTATGACTTGATCATTTATAACCTCAGGCTGTTCCACCATCCTTCTCTTTGATCTGGTGTAATAATCAAATTACACCATTAGTTTTTTGGAGGTTGATGCTTCATTCAAGAAAACTAATTCTTCATCTTCAACCCATGAGAACAAAGCATGTTTCGAGGATATTTCTTCCTCTTATTACAAGGACATTCCTTGCATCTGAGCCATTAGGACTGAATTCTGCATACCAAGAGACTGGTAAGCTTAGTTGTCACTGGAACTTGCAAACTGACCATCCATTCTTCTTTGCTCTGACACCTTTTGTTATAGATTACCCATAGGACAATCTCTAGGTGTATGAGCATTATTGAAAGGGAAACACCAGGCATTAGTATTATCCACATAGTTATTTTGCCTTGGAACAATCTCCCTATTTGAATTGGGAGGAATAGTCTGTGAGGGTGTGGGGACTGCAACCAATTGGTTTGCTGGCTGATGGTTAGTTTGTCTTGGAAGACCCTGATATTGGTTTGACTGAGATGAAAATCTATTTCCTTGATATCCTTGATATAGAGGCCTAGGAAAAGTATTCTACTATCTTTTTATATTGATTAGCTCATTAGAAAATGTCCTTAGGATATTCTTGATATCATCCAGCTCAGATGACTGAGTGGGGACAATTTCTTTAGCAGATGGTTGAGGGTAAGTGTACATAGACATAGGTGGGCTTACTGATTTAGGGACTTCTTGAGGTAATGGAAAGGAAATTTCTAGGAACATGGGCATGGGAGGCCTTGGAGGTAACATTTTAGCATCTATTAAATTGTTCTCAGCTCTGACTGCATATTCATAAGCTTCTGGCAAAGTGTGTCCTCCAAGTAACTGAATCATAATAGATATATATGAATTCAAAGCCTTAAGATAAAACACTATGGCCATACCTAGTAATGGTCTAGCTGTAATAGGGATTCTATCCCAACTCTTTTGAAATCTAGAATTGAAGTCAGTCATGGCTTCTTGTGGTCCCCTTTGAATGGTAATTAATTGTTGTAATAAAGAAGACTTATCACCCTTTTCTATGAATCTTTCAAAGAAAAGATTCCCGAGCTGATCCCATGTAGAAATGGTATTTGGGGTCAGGGACCTATACCATTCTAAAGCTTTCCCTTTAAAAGAAGTTGTTAATAATCTTATGGCCACATTTTGCTGTGTGATAACATGTATAGCACAAAAATCTAATACATCTTGAAGATGTTCCTCAGGTGTTTTAAAGTCTTGCCCACTGAATTTGGGTAGAGCTTTTAAGGCATTCATTGGGATAGGGTCCCAAATGGCTGGTGGTATTGGGAGGACTAAGGGACTACCAGTGTTCCAGCTTGCATAATTTCTTGGGGGTATAGGGGCTCCCATATTTGCTCTTGGTATTGGTACAAACTGGTTGGCTCTTCTTCTTGGACTTGTTACCAAAGGTGGCAAAAGAATACCTGGATTTGTAGCAGATTGTGATCTAGTTACTGGTCTGCAGCTATGACTCCTCATAGCTCTTTGGTTCATATGATCTTGAAAGAAACTTCAAGATTGGTCCCATCGGGCGTGCTAAAAACTATTGATGATTTAAAATTGTGCTTGATTCTAATCAACAACAATGGGAAGTTTCAAGATATGGGACTTGTGTCTTGAAACAACCTCCAGATTTTTGAGAAGCTGGTTCTTCTTTATATTAAGTAGATACTGGGAAAAGGGATAGGAATTTAAATCAGAAACAAAAATGTACGAAAGGAAATCTAATCTATGGCAATGCACCTAAATGTAATTTGACCTTAATCCTGAGCACAATGAGACTATATGTAGGATTCATTTACATTTAAGAGCAAACAAGTGCATGATCAATGTAAAAAATGGAAACAATAGAAACAGAGGCTCACAACATAGACTACTTTTGCTGTGATACAAAAAATGTCAACAAAGGCATAGGGTTCAATCTTTTTATTTGAATTTTCTAGTCATATAAGAGGTGCAGAAACATGTACAGTTATATAAACCTTTCAACTCAAGAAAATGAGACAAAAGTAAATGACATTCCTCATCACAGTTCTAGAAACTCTACAGCCTAGACTACTTTTATAGATGACACAGAAAATATCAATAAAGGCATAGGGTTCAATCTTCTTATTTGAATTTTCCAGTCATATAAGAGGTGCAAAAACATGTATAATTATATAAACCTTTCAACTCAAGAAAATGAGACAAAAGCAAATGATATTACTTAGTCACAGCTCTAGAAAGTCTAGACTCTTTACAATAATTCTCTCTCAAAAATTCTCTTTGATAATTGATCTCTCTCCTGGTGATCTCTACATCTTTATTTATAGCCTTGGATCCACTCCGAATTGTCTGTTTGTTCCCAATATAATGGCCCAAATGAAATCTAACTGAACTAGAAGTGTCTAACAGAAGATATCTTATAGATTCTAAAATGCTTTATCTTCTGGTAGTTCATTGGTGGAAACAGATTTCAGAATGCTCCCTTTTCTTAAACACCAGGTAACACTTAGCTAATTTCTTCTTATTACTTTAGGAAACATTGGAGGATGACACTTGTCATGTTTTATAGCACCCATCGAAGACATGTGGCACTTTCTACGTAACTTATACTCTTTTGTGTCTTTGCTCAGCCATGTTCCACCTTTGACACTTGTCGCTATCTGCTTCCTCAAAACTTCAATAGCTTAAAAGAAAATAATATTCATGACATTTCTTACCCGAGCAACTTTGAAAAGGTGCATAGGGACAGGTGGCAATCTCTGCTTGTTTTAACAAAGGATACGTGGCAGTCTCTACTCTACTTATTTGGGGTTACGTGGTGGTCTCCGCTACTTTTAGTAAACCTTTTAGAGACCTACGGAAGATGACACATGGAATTCTCCACTTTACCCTATTTATACCATAGAAATAAATGGGTCTCATTTCTCATTTACATGGACAACGATGCCTAGCAGCTTTTGCTTGCTTCAGACACATAACTTAGGACCCACCACAGTCTTTGCTATATCAATGAAGCAAAGATGAAGATAATTCAAACTACAACACATGGTGGCTTTTGCTTTCTTTTGTTGGAGTATGTGGCAGCTTTCATCACTTTTAGAAAAGCAAAACTCAAACCTTTTGTGACTGCCACTTGGTGCTTTCTGCCTGAACTCGATACTTAGCTTCTGAAACCTTGCGCTAAAAAGAGATGAAACACATGTGTCGATATGAAACCATAGACACTGACACTTGGTGCATTCCACTGAGTCACTATGTGGTACGTGGCACATTCTGACCAACTCATAGAGAATATAAAAGGTGCATCGAATGATGACACTTGGCAGTTTCCATTGAGAAGGATGCCTCGGATGATGACACTTGTCAGCTTCTACTTTACCCTGACACTTAGACAAAATGAATCAAAAGGAAGATAGAGCCCATGCTCTATTTTGAAACTCTACCATCTCAGACCAAAGTATGTGAAGACAAAAAATTCACAGCATGCGACTGAAAAATAGAATGGAACGTAGAGTAAATTTTTACTCTACACACACCACATTATTAGATTTTAGAGCATTCATGGTCATCAAGAGCCATCTCATATGATGCACATCCATATTGGTATTAGTTCATAGCTTCACTTAATGAGCAATGATGAAGCTAAAGTACTATCTAGCCTTTGCATTCTTGAACCACCTACTTAGAGGGATTGGACACATAATTCAAACATTGATTAACACACACACGATCACATAACTTCACTTAGTGGGTGACTTTGGAGCCAAAGGGATAGCCTTTATATTCTTGAGCCACTCTCAGGGAATTGAGTACTTAGCTCTATTCATGATATTAATTTTGGTACAACACATACCCAACATTATTTAACATCACTCAACATCACTAAATAAGACAAGTTTTGTATTAGTTGATGTACTCAGTGAGGTGTATTCATTCCTTTCTCTTATTCTCTCTCTTATCCAACTTTTGTACATTCTTGTTTTAGACATAGTATGTCTAGTAAGAACTAATCTACTCTTTTTTTTCTCTTGCCAATTTACACTTCATAATGTGATCTCTCTATGCACTCAACATCACACAGCTTCATGGGCTTCACCCTTACAGGTAAGTTTAGGTGCACTCTCTATTTTTCCTTTATCCTAGTATTTCACTTTGATGCATTAGTAGAATAAGGGAGGGGCAAATTTAGTCATATGAAATGTCCAAATTGGTAGTTTGAGTGTGGTTTATGACATCCTAGCCATAACTCCTATTTGCATGCTCTTATGACCCTCCTAGGTGCCTTTTTGCTTATTCTCAGTCATCCATAGCCATCCAAATGATCATTATAAATCAACCAAGCTCTATTTCCTAGGCCAATTCTATCCCCATAGGTCTCAAGCCTATTAGATATGAGCACCATACCTGGACTATAGCACCATACCCTAGTGTGTCCTATTTTTGATGCTCCTATCCAATTGCATTTTGAGCCTAAACAACCATTTTCATCTATTCCTATCCTTCATCATGTTGGCCTAGCACAAATACATATAACCCATGATCAAAAATTCCCTATAAAAGTCCATCTAAAGGTCATTTACAAAGGGAGGTGACAAATATTACAAAACAAGAAAGAATATAAACAAACCACTAAGGTAAACTTTCTTATTCTCTACATACAGTCACCCAACACAGCTACAAACACATTTAAAACCTCACATCAATCCATAGCCACCTCAAACACTCTCAGTTTAGCATCTTTGCATCCACATCACACTATTGCACAAAGCACATTAGGTGGGAGAACTATATATGGCTTGATCCCTCTTCAAAGTATTGGTATGTAGGCAGTGTGCCCACACAAAGGGTATGGATACATGTTTAGTGTATCTTACACACATGTTCTCTTTCTCAAGTTTTATCAAGCATAATGAAGGTCTAGGGTTTTAATATTGAATCAAATCTATAAGGACTTTCATCTACATTCAAGACTAAAGATTTCATAGACAGGCTCACATAGGAACAATAGAAAGAACCTAGACAAATCACATCTTTGTGAGTAGTTTGGACAACAATGGTAGGACAAGACTATAGTGTCAGATCTTAAAGTGTCCTATTTTTAGTGCTCCTATCCTTTCATTGAATAAAAGCTAGATTTTGATTTTTGACACTGTCCCAGACCTACACAACTAGTTTCAACCTCTATCTCAGCTGTCTCAGTCTAGTTTTAAGCTAAGTTGTATTTCTCCTTATTTATTGCTATTTTTAAAAAGTTTTAAAAGACAATAAACTATAAAAATTATTAATATAGTTATTTTAATATTATTTACTAATTTTTTATTCTATACCCTTAGCTTAAATTAGGAATAAGACTCCAATATTCCTAAAATAGTTAAATCACTTATACATTGCTTGATCTATATGTTGATGTGATGGTTCACATATGCTAAGGATGAATTGAAAGAAAGTTTTTAAGAGATTGATTCACCCCCCTCTTAGTCATTGTGTTTCAAATAATTAGTATTAGAGCTTGGTCATTTAAAGTAGGCCTAACAACTTGAAGGTGATCATAAGAAGCACAAGATGTCTATTGATCAAGAAGATAACATGTATGATGAAGAAGTTTACTATGATAGTCAATAAGGATAAGTTAAAGTAGACCTTAAAGATGAGCTCATAAGTACCCTATATGATTTGATGCACCAAAAGAAGAAGATTTAAGAGTTGATATTTGTGGTCAAGGTTCTTTAAGAGTAGATATGTATCTTGAAGAGTGACATGGCCAAAGAAGCCAAAAGGGATGAAAAGACCATCAAGGATCTCAAGAATCCATTAGAGGTTGAAAATACAAGTTTGAGATCAAAGGAAGTTGAGTGTGATCAGTTGAAGTCTAAGCTAGGTTATTTGAAGGTTGAGCATGAGAAACTTATAGATAAGATGAGAAAGTTTGATAAAGGTCATGAGAAAATAGATCAAGTCAAAAAAAAATTCCAACATAAAGACTAATATGAGAAGACAAATCAAACATCTTAACTCTTAATTTTCTCCCATGGTGATTGTTTTACTTGTTATCAGTTTGGACATAAAGCAAAGGACTGTAGAAGGATGCCACCCAAGAATGAGTTTTCATGGGACTATGGTAAAGGAAACAATTGGACAATAAGAGATTAAAAAACACATAAATTAAGAAATATGTCTAACAAGAGTAAGGTTATTTACTACGAGTGTCAATGTGTTGGTCATATTGCAAGATTTTTTAAGATCAAATTGAACAAGTCCTCAAGTCATAAAAAGATGTTGGAAGCTCATAAGAGACAAATAATGGTATGGAGACCAAAGAAGGTGAGAACTAATCAATATTAGCCTATGGATCAAGGTGAACTAATTACCAAGGTAGAATGCCAAGAGTGTTTAGTATCAACTCATATAGAGAAGAATAAGAATGACAAGGTGGATAAGTCAAATAATTCAGTTCAAGCCAAGGAGAATGTTAGTGAAAACAAGAAGTTTGAAGCTTATAGAGTGAAGGAGAAAATGAAAATCAAGGTAAAGAAGTTGAAGGCAGTCAAGTGAGTCATGATCAACTCAAAAACCAAGGTGAAATATATGTTATTATAGATCATAAGTCAAATATGAAAGAATGTCAAGAGTATTCTTTGTCAGATCATAAGGATGATGAAGGGGTGAAGTCAAAGGTCAAGTCAAATGCATTAGTCAAGCCTAAGTGGATTATAAAGAGGGACCATCAGTATCATGATTACAAGATGGATGAGAAGAGTGGATTGGAGATCTAAGAATCTATGGAGTTCATGGTGTTTTAGTTCCCTATGAAAATGGGTGACTTCATTAAGCTTCATGAAGACACTCATCTATCAGTAGAATCATAAGGTTTGAAATGTAGTAGGTAGCATGATGAGATATCTAAGATTAACATCATGGACTTGAGGTCAAAGTGCATGGTCAAGTAAGATTTGAGGTATGTGTATGATGAGTTCTTATACCAGTATAACGAGTTTTTTTGCTATGAGAAAGAGTGTAATCATGGTGAATGAGGTTGATGTCAAGTAGTTGTTTTGAGACTAGTGTCTAGGTGAGAGAAAGGTTAGTTCAATTGGCAATGAGTGATGTCATGACACATAAGAGTGTTTCATTAATGAATTATCATAAGTGGTGTGAGCATGGAAGGCACAAGTCAAGGTGTCAAAGGTGTTCAAGTGCATTGGAGGCTTGAGTCTAATCATGACATGGTAGAAGTATGAGAGTAGTTATACGAGTGTGTTATGAGTTTTATTATGTCAGCTTGAGTGATATCTTCAAGGTGAGATTATTGAGCATTATCTTTTATGTTGATTAGTCATCAAGATTGATATTAAAGAGCATCTTGTGAAGATGCATCTTGCATAAGGTGGATGTCAAAGGTGAATAGAGATAGCTGGTAGACTATAATTGGTAGTGATTAGGTACATGGAAGAGTTGTCATGAGTGAGGTCATTGATGAAAGAAAGAGATTTGTCATGAGAGAGAAGTGTGTGGTCATGAAAGAAAAGAGTGTTGTTGATAGTATGTGATGTAACCAGGTCAATTCTGAAAGAAAATTTGAAGACAACTAATGTTTTATATCATTGGTATAGGTCAATCATAGAAGGTATAATTAATAGCAAACATAGTCATGTCATGAAGAGGCATGTGCATGATAAACATGAAGATGTATGTGCAAAAGTATGGCATTGTTTAAAGAGCATGTAAGGCATGAGTGCAAGATGTAGTGACGTCAAGGTGCATAAATGAAGGTAAGTAGTCTTGTATATCTAAGTCTATTTAAAGAAGATCTATGTTAGATAAGAATAAGTAGGATAGCCTTACAAGTTTGAGTCATATCAATCATGTCAAGGATAAAATATGTGGTCTTGTGATCTGAGATCATTTAAAGTTGGTATACATGGAGTAAGGGGGACCATGTTTCTATAATGATTCATATTCTATGTGTTGAGCCTTTGTTTAAAGAAGGTCTAAGGATCAAATGGTAGTTTGTGAGAGACTCTGGCATTTATGTCAAAAGAGGAAAAAGACCATAATAAGGGAGATGAGAATAATTAGTTTATAGTGTGTTTTTCCATCAATGAAAAAAAGGGAGATTGTTGAGAATTATTCCTATTGTTGAGGTTTGTCATTTATGCCAAAGGTTCTTGAGAAGGTTGATATTATTGTTGTTTTCATTGATTGTCTTTATTATCCTAGAGGTGCTCTTGTGACAAAGGTGATTATGAAGGATGATGTTAGTTGACATGATCACGAGGTCATAGGTTTTAATGAGGTCATTGAATAATGTAGATATGAGAGATATTATTGATCTATGTTGCAATGATTCTAAGATTAAAAGATATGAGAAGGTAGCATGGAAGGTCCTTATTGTCAAAGTTGTCAAGTGCTTAAGATTATTAGTGTCTTGAGAAGGCATGTGCATAGGATGCCTAGTATTGTGAATGAAGAGGGATGGTGGCATGGTGAGATAGATGTTCTAAAGCTTGTAAGGGTTGTAGAAGATTGATATCAAGTGTCTTTGAGGACAAGATTCATTATGAAGCTTATGTATGGCATGAAGAGTCTTTATGAGAATGTATAAGTATGATGACTTGGTAAGATGGATGCACAAAGGCATGAGAGGTTATGAAGGTTGTATGATAATGGGTATGAGGTGTAGATGTACTTATAAGTGTTTCAAATTGAGCATACATGGATAGAAATTTTAGTCTAGATCTACATCTAGACCTCTTTATAACCCTTCCTACACTAATGAGGCATGAAGATTAGTTGTCAATTTCTTAACAAAAAAGAGTGTTATGATGAGGTTTGTATGAGTTAATTGAAAATAGTGTTTTATTGGATAGTTTAGTGTTGTTGTGATGAGATAAGTGCTTAAGAATAAGATCCTTATGTTAAGTATCAAGAGCTTAAGGAGTCTTGTCATGGCCTAGTCATGGCATGAAGAGACCTTATGTGAAGGCATGGGTTTGGTGAGATGCGTGGTCTCAAGTAGTGATAAGATGTATGGAAGTGGTTGAGAATGGTAATATGTCTTATGTCATGTATATGAGGTGTTGGGATCTTGGAAAGTGGTTAGAAGGTCACTTTTAAGGACTAATGTGGTTTGCAGGTCAAGGTCTAGAGAGCAAAGAGAGAGATGGTGACCAAATGAGGTATGAAATTCAGATTTAAAGATAATAATGAGAATGTGATAATTTAAAGTGGTATGATAGAGTTTAATAGGTGTGTTGACCAAATATGAGGTCATGGTTTGGAAAAAAATGCATGAAAAAGTGTTCTAAGGTCTCTCAAGTGCATATAATGAAGGGTTCTCAACTAGAGAAGGAATTTCAAGTGTTCATTGGAATGTGAAACATATTAATGAGTAAATAAGATATTATTTGTATATGGAGAATGGTCCTATCTCAAATTTACATGCATTATTTTTTGGAATGAGGGGCTAAGCTTTATAAACAATTGCTAATAGTGTAAGATGGTTTAAACCCTCAAAGAACCCTAATAATGACCTGATATGAAAGAAGTTACTATAAAGTACTTATAATGGATTAGTATGGATAGTTTAGTGATTGGAAGTTGTGTTAAAATTTCATAGTCATCTACAGGTGTGATTGAGTCTTCAAGTGGGTGAGTGGACCCTATATAAAAGGCTTTGTTTCTCAGAGATTTGTTGTAACAATCAAAGTTGACCAAGTCAAAGTTTATAAATGGATGGATGAACCTTTTTGAGACTTTTAGTTTGTTTCCATGAAGGTTTATATACAATTTATATCCCTCAGGTATGCAAATTTAGTGATCCAAGTTGGCCAGTCACTAGTAGGCATAATGAAGAAAAATAGTGCAAAACCTAGGTAGTATGAAAAGGTGGCTTTTGGTGTGATTTCATGAAAGAGTGATGGGTATAAGTGCATGGATATGTTTTTTTGTACTTTTATTTCTTGTAAATTCTTTTTATAAGGTTTGGTAGTTATTGAAATTAGTGAAAATGTTGAAGCCAAAATGCCTTGTTTGATTAAGGTTTGTGAGAGAGAAGGTCAATAAATTGGTCTACAAGACCAATGTTTGCCATTAGAGATTATGATATTTTTGTTTAAAGTTGTTATAAGGATATTTTATGTTAATTTTAATTCATTTTAATTCCTTAAATATGTTATTTTATGTGTCAAAATTTTAAGTTTCCATGACTGTGTTTTGAGGCTAGTAGGCTGTTCTGAGTGAGCAAATTACAAAGTTGTTCTTGAGCCATTATTGTCTGAGTGAAGTAGTTGGGGATTTTTATGAGGAAATTTATGATATATATATATGTTTATTTTGTCATGGGAGAGATACTAAATGAGTGATTGAACTTCATTCTTGCAAGATAGTTTTTGAGGTGTACATGCCTAATAGGTCACTCTGTCCTAAAGAGGGCTTCAGGGTATGAAAAAAGGATACAGATCTAACCAAGCATGGAAGAGGTTAGAATAAGTCATTTTAAAAGTTTTATATAAGTTTTTTATGATTGGATAAGGATATATAGATCCAAAAAGTTTAAATCTCAGCATAAAAAGAGTAGACCTAATGAAGCAGGTATCCATAAGACCTAAATGGTGAGTAAGACCATTGTTGGTCATTGAGTCAGAGGGTACCAAGTGATTAGATATGACCTTAAGGTCAAATTTTTTATATAAACATGTTTTGTATGTTCTGGTTACATGACATATAGGTGATCAAGCATGAGAGAGATATCAAATAGTGTTTGAGTACACATAGGCCTAATGTGAATAGTGCTAATGGAATGTTTCAAGTGGCAGTTGGACCTAAAAGGTGTTATGGACCTAATATGAGCTTAGTGGGCATATATTTTATTTTTATATGATGTGTTACTACCATGTGTGGAATTTTAAATTATTCCAAGGGAAGTAAAGTGTAATATATGACTAAGAAGGCCTAATAGGTCTCCATGAGACCTAAAGAAGAAATGCAACCTCTTGAGTTGTGATCGACCTCACATTGTGATTTTTTTTTGGTAAAATGTCCTAAGGTCTATTATGTGGAAAATATAAGTGGTCAAGTGTGTATGTCTGACCAAGAGGGATATGAGCAAGAGGCTTGTATAAATATAAGGTAGTTTTAGGCCTATTAAAGTATGATTAGGTGGTGTATAAATGAATGAAAGTACACATTAAGGAGTACAAGGAGGTCAAGAAAACCATAAAATGGTGTGGGGAGATAATAATGAATATATAATATAAGGTTTGAGTAGGAAAAACAAGTTCATATGACCTAATCAAGTCAAGAAGAGGGTTAGTTAAGGCTAGAAGACAATTTGAGAGGGGTAGAAGAGAGAGAAGATATGAAGACAATGATCATCATCTATTGTGTGAAAAATAAGGTGTTCTAAAGGTGATCAAAGGAATTATGTGGTTGAGTTATTGTTAAGTCATATAGGGTATTGGTGCCTCCTTGCAAGTGGGTGTTTGCTAAAATCTAGTTGGGTTGATACTTAACTAGTTAGGGTTAGTGTTCCATGTGGAGTTGGTGCTTCACTAAATGGTTATATTTTGACATATAGGATTGTAGTCCATTTGTAGGGATCAGTGGGTTTTCTTCCTCTTGAGGGTTTCCCACATATATGATGTGTTGTCTTGTGTAATCTTGTTTCATGCTTGTATGGTTGATTGCTTATGTATTGCTTGATCTATATGCTGATGTGATGGTTCATGTATGCTAAAGAGGAATTGAAATAAAGTTTGTAAGAGAATAATTAACCCCCCCATCTTATTAATTATGTTTAAAATATATCACAATGTTGTGAACATAATTCCTTTAGAGGATACTTAAATATAAGTTTTTGGTCATCGATAAGATCTTAAATCTTCTGCTTCAAGATGAAGCATCTACTTGTAAAATGTCTTCATCCTTGATGGTAATAAAAAAAAGTATTCAAATCATATCATTTGTGATCCAAAACTCGAAAGATTTGGTTGAAAGATAATTCATAAATAAGAACAACATAATTCAAATAATGCTATCTCTGAAAAGAGATGTTTTATTTATCAAAATTACAGACCCAAACATATGCCTATCTCTAAGAAGAGATGTCTGATTTCCATTTCAGGTTACATCTTCATTTATACATGTTTTTAATGTGTGAGTAGGATGTGGAAGGTCACCAATATCGAGGGAGATTAAGTGGTTCTATTTCCATGATTTACAACAATACATAATTCAAAGAATTACTATTTTTAGAAAATTACTATTTTTAGACTGCACTACTAAAATTGAAATTTAGGGAAATTATGTTGGGTTTTTGAGGTTCAAACTTCATCAATATGAGATACATGCATTCTCACTATTTTCCCCTCATTATTATCTTTCCAACAGTTTAAACGATGAGTCAATTGGAGCTACGGTGCAAAAGTTATGGCTCCCAGAAGTTCCACCATCAATTGGGGTAGACCCATCACCCGAATTGTCATCTGAATTATTTCCCAGATCATTCCTCCCTCCTTGAGAAGAAATGGTCCCCATTACATCAAGTTTTGTCATCAAGTGTGGTAATTGTACTTCAATTTGATTCTTGATGCATACTTGGAAGGGACTGTGATTTATAGAACTTTGTAGGGCCCAATTGTTCACCATTTTTGTCTAACCATTAGTATGTGGATGGAAGGATGTGAAATTCTTCAACTTGGTATCTATTTTATTCTATTATTATGTTTTTTGTGTAGTTAGGACTGTAACATTAACCTTTTTTAATTCTTGTGGCTTGACCACCATGACAAAAAATTTCTTGGCACTAATCAGAGAGACATATGTAGAAGGTGGTACCTTTGATACCCTATAACACTGTTTTCCAAGAGTGAGAGTGATCCTTTGAGTTGTTGATTCATATATGCCATGTCGATCATACATGAATGGCTAACCAAAGAGTACATCACAAACATCTAGATTGACCACATCACATAAGACCTCATCTTAGAAAGGTTTTATTGCATATGAGAGAAGACATTGGCGGGTGACACAGAGGTTTCTCCCTGGACTCAACCATCCAATAATGTATGTCTTTAGGTGAGGCTTCATGAAAAAATTTAGGCTTTTCACAACATTAGCAGAGACTAAATTCTTCTGAATTCCACTATCAAGAATGAAATGTAGAGGCTTACATTTCACCCATAACAGAGAGTGAAACAACCTTTCCTTGTCATCTAACATCTCGTTGTGGGTCTGTGATGATGTAAAAATGGCTTCAGGATCAACATCTACAATTTCTTCTTCAACCTTTTTGACTGCAGGGTTTGTATGAGGTAGAGTAGTAGATGTTGAGGATTGTGACTCAAAAAGTAGTGACTTGATGGCTCAACATTCTTCTTTGGAGTGAGTTCCAGATTTGTGATAATCACACCACTTACCAGTCTTGCCTTTTTTTTTTTTTTTTCCAATTTTGGCCTCGTGTTTGACCTTCTTTGTCACTTTTCCATTTTGAAGGCTGATTATTTATATTTATTCTCCCATGCTTCTACTCAATCTTCACTGTGAACTTGTATGCCTCACCGATGGTTTCCAAATTGAAGAGTTCCATTTCTCCCCGTATGTACCATTGTAGTCCACCATGATATTTAAGAACCTTATGTTTCTCACTTTCTTGGATGCCCAATCTCACAGATAGAGAATGAAAAATGTCAGTGTAATCTTGAATAGATTGTTCCTTACCTTAGTGAAGTTGTTGCCACTCTATATATAGATTGTCATATGATCCAATGGGGTAGTATTCTTCTTTTGTAACTTCTATGAAATCATCACATGTAGGTTCCTTCTTAAGGCCAATATCATCTGCACTGAATCTCTTTTTGTACACTTCTCACCAATTTTTGATAGGCAATGATGCTTTTAGAAGAGAAAAAATAATCTTCTCTTTATCAGTGAATTTATTTATAGAAAAATAAGATGACAATTTATCTAACCAATTTTCTACTGCATCAACATTGATTTTGCCTTCAAATGTAGGGATATCAAAATTCACCTAAACCTTGAAGGGTGTTGGGGCACTAAAAAGATGTGCGGGTGCAGATGAGGAGCCAAAATTTCCCATCAAGATTTGTTGGAGAATTTGAGTGAATTGTTATATCATCTATGCTTGATGTTGTTTGAGGGCTTCATTCACCATTTCCTTGAAAGGATTAGATGTCTTGGTGTTGTCTGCCATTTGAAGTTGTTTGGAATGAATAGGTGGATAGTCTACTGGTTTAATTTTCCACCCAAGCTTCTTATAATCTAACCTCATTCTTGGGATCGTATAATTTAAAGACAAACTAATCTAATACCACTGATCCAAAACTTGAAAGCTTTGGTTGAAAGATAATTCAAAAATAAGAACAACACAATTCAAATAATGCTATCTCTGAAAAGAGATGTTTTATTTATCAAAATTACAGACCCAAACATATGCCTATCTCTGAGAAGAGATGTCTAATTTCCATTTTATATTACATATTCATTTATACATGTTTTGAAGGTGTGAGGAGGATGTGAAAGGTCACCAATCTCAAGGGAGATTAAGTGGTTCAACTTCCATGATTTACAACAATACAAAATTCCAGGAATCACTATTTTTAGACTACACTACTAAAATTGAAATTTGAGGCACTTCCATTGGGTTTTCAAGGTTAAAAATTCATCAATCAGATATCCATGCCATCTCATGACGTTCCTCTCATTATTATCTTTCCAAAAGTTCAAACAGTGAGTCAATTAGAGCTACGGTGCAAAAGTTATGGCTCCTGGAAGTTCTGCCTTCAATTGGGGTGGACCCATCACCCGAATTGTCATTTGAATTGTTGCCCAGATCATTCCTCCCTCCTTGAAAAGCAATGGTACCCATTACATCAAGATTTTTAATCAAGTGTGGTAGCTGTACATTGATTTGATTCCTGATGCATACTTGGAAGGGACTGTGATTTATAGAACTGTGTAGGGCCTGATTGTTCACCATTTCTATCTGACCATCAGTTTATGGATGGAAGGCCATGAAATTCTTTAGCTCAGTATCTATTTGCTTCTATTGTTGTGTTATTTGTGTAGTTAGGGCTGTAACATCAATCTTTTTAGATTCTTGTGGCTTAACCACCATGAGAACAAATTTCTTGGCACTAATCAGAGAGATAGATGTAGAAGTTCGTACATGTGGTACCTTGTAGCACCATGTCCAAGAGTGAGAGTGATCCTTTGAGTTCTTGATTCATATATGCCATGTCAATCATACATGAATGGTTGACCAAAGAGTACATCACATAAGACCTCATCTTGGAAAGGTTTTATTGCATATGAGAGAAGACATTGGTGGGTGACACAGAGGTTTCTCCCTGGACTCAACCATCCAATAATATATGGCTTTGGGTGAGGCTTCATGGATAGATTTAGGCTTTTCACAACATTAACAAAGATTAAATTCTTTTGACTTTCACTATCAAGAATACAATGTAGAGGCTTACCTTTCACCCATAACTTAGAGTGAAACAACCTTTCCTTGTCATATAGCATCTCTTCATGGGTCTGTGATGAAGTAACAATGGCTTCATGATCAACATCTACAATTTCTTCTTTAACATCTTCGATTGCAGGATCTGTATGAGGTAGAGTAGTAGATGTTGAGGATTATGACTCAAAAAGCAGTGACTTGATGGCTCAACATTCTTCTTTGGAGTGAGTTCTAGATTTGTGATAATCGCACCACTTCCCAGTCTTTTCTTCCTTTTATTTCCAATTTTGGCCTAGTATTTGACCTTCTTTGTCACTTTTCTATTTTGAAAGCTGATTCTTTATATTCATTCTTCCATGCTTCTGCTCAATCTTTACTATAAACTTATATGCCTCATCGATGGTTTCCAAATTGAAGAGTTCCATTTCTCCCTGTATGTACCATTGTAGTCCACCATGATATTTGATAACCTTATGTTTCTCACTTTCTTGGATGCCTAATCTCATAAAAAATGTTAGTGTAATCTTGAACAGACTGTTCCTTACCTTGGTGAAGTTGTTGCCACTCTATATACAAATCATCATATGCTCTAATGGGGTAGTATTCTTATTTTATAGCTTCTATGAAATCATCCCATGTAGGTTCCATCTCAAGGCCAATATCATCTGCACTGAATCTCTTTTTGTACACTTCCCACCAATTTTTGACCCGTAATGATGCTTTCAGAAGAGAAAAAGTAATATTCTCTTTATCAATGAATTTATTTACAAAAAAATAAGATGACAATTGATCCAACCAATTTTATATTGCACCAACATTGATTTTGCCTTCAAATGTAGGGATATCAAAATTCAGCTAAACCTTGAAGGGTGTTGGGGAACTGAAAGGATGTGCAGGTGCAGATGAGGAGCCAAAATTTCCCATCAAAATTTTTTAGAGAATTTGAGTAAATTGTTGTAACATCTATGCTTGCTGTTGTTGGAGGGATTCATTCACCATTTCCTTGAAAGTATCGGATGTCTCGGTGTTGTCCACCATTTGAAGTCATTTGGAGCAAATAGGTGGATAGTCTGCTAGTTCAATTTTCCACCCAAGCTTCTTATAATCTGACCTCATTCTTGGGATCATACACTATAAAGACAAACCAATCTAATACCACTGATATAAAACTTGAAAGCTGTGGTTGAAAGATAATTAAAAAATAAGAACAACACAATTCAAATAATGCTATCTCTGAAAAGAGATGTTTTATTTATCAAAATTATAGACCCAAACATGTGCCTATCTCTGAGAAGAGATGTTTGATTTCCATTTTAGGTTACATCATCATTTATACATGTTTTGAATTTGTGAGGAGGATGTGGAAGGTCACCAATATTGAGGGATATTAAGTGGTTTGACTTTCATAATTTACAACAATAAAGATTTCATGGAATTACTATTTTTAGAAACTTACTATTTTTAGATTGCACTACTAAAATTAAAATTTAGTGCACTTCCATTGGGTTTTTGGGGTTTAAACTTCATATAGTAGAGATCCATGCCATCACACAATGTTACCCTCATTATTAGCTTTCCAACGGTTTAAACGACAAGTCAATTGGAGCTACGGTACAAAAGTTATGGCTCCCAAAAGTTCCACCATCAATTGGGGTGGACCCATCTCCCGAATTGTCATCTAAATTGTTGCCTGGATCATTCCTCCCTCCTTGAGAAGTAATGGTCCCCATTGCATCAAGATTTGTCATCAAGTTTAGTAGTTGTACTTTGATTCGATTCCTGATGCATACTTGGAAGGGACTGTGATTTATAGAACTATGTAGGGCCCGATTGTTCACCATTTCTATCTGACCATTAGTCTATGGATGGAAGGCCATGAACTTTTTCAGCTCGGTATCTATTTGCTTCTATTGTTGTGTTGTTTGTGTAGTCAGGGCTGTAACATCAACCTTTTTGGATTCTTTTGGCTTGACCACCATGAGAATAATTTTCTTGGCACTAATCAAAGAGATAGATGTAGAAGGTGGTACCTCTGTTACCCTGTAGTGCTATGTTCCAAGAGTGAGAGTGATCCTTTGAGTTCTTGATTCATATATGCCATGTCGATCATACATTAATGGCTGACCAAAGAGTACATCACAAACATCTAGATTGACCACATCGCATAAGACCTCATCTTGGAAAGGTTTTATTGCATATGAGAGAAGACATTGGTGGGTGACACAGAGGTTTCTCCCTGGACTCAACCATCCAATACTATATGGCTTTGGGTGAGGCTTCATGGATAGATTTAGGCTTTTCACAACATTAGCAGAGATTAAATTCTTTTAACTTCCACTATCGATAATGAAATGCAGAGGCTTACCTTTTGCCCATAACTTAGAGTGAAACAACCTTTCCTTGTCATCTAGCATCTCATCATGGGTCTATGATGAAGCAACAATGGCTTCAGGATCAACATCTCTAATTTCTTCTTCAACCTTTTTGACTACAGGGTCTGATGAGGTAGAGCAGTAGATGTTGAGGATTGTGACTCAGAAAGCAGTGACTTGATGGCTCAACTTTCTTCTTTAGAGTGAGTTCTATATTTGTGATAATCAAACCAATTCCCAGTCTTTCCTTCCTTTTATTTCCAATTTCGGCCTCATGTTTGACCTTCTTTGTCACTTTTCCATTTTGAAGGCTGATTCTTTATATTCATTCTTCCATGCTTTTGCTCAATCTTCATTGTGAACTTGTATGCCTCACCGATGGTTTCCAAATTGAAGAGTTCCATTTTTCCCCATATGTACTATTGCATTCCACCACAATATTTGAGAACCTTATGTTTCTCACTTTCTTGGATGCCCAAACTCATAGATAGAGAATGAAAAATGTCAGCGTAATCTTAAACAGACTATTTCTTACCTTAGTGAAGTTGTTGCCACTCTATATACAGATTGTCATATGCTCCAATGGGATAGTATTCTTCTTTTATAGCTTATATGAAATCATCCCATGTAGGTTCTGTCTCAAGGCTAATATCATCTACACTGAATCTCTTTTTGTACACTTCCCACCAATTTTTGACAAGCAATGATGCTTTCAGAAGAGAAAAAGTAATCTTCTCTTTATCAGTGAATTTATTTATAGAAAAATAATATGACAATTGATCCAAACAATTTTCTACTACATCAGCATTGATTTTGCCTTCAAATTTAGGGATATCAAAATTCACCTAAACCTTGAAGGGTGTTGGGGCACTGAGAGGATGTGCAGGTGTAGATGAGGAGCCAAAATTACCTATCGAGATTTGTTAGAGAATTTGAGTGAATTATTGTAGCATATGCGCTTGATGTTGTTAGAGGGCTTCATTCACCATTTCCTTGAAAGGATCAAATGTCTCATTGTTGTTTGCCATTGGAAGTCATTTGGAGCAAATAG
Organism: Torreya grandis; assembly: GCA_037957365.1. NCBI lineage: Eukaryota > Viridiplantae > Streptophyta > Pinopsida > Cupressales > Taxaceae > Torreya > Torreya grandis. The sequence goes on from JARHVA010008467.1 coordinate 328,600, forward strand.
GTGGATAGTCTGTTGGTTCAATTTTCCACCCAACCTTCTTGTAATCTAACCTCATTCTTGGGATCATACAGTCTAAATACAAACTTATCTGATACCACTAATCCAAAACTTGAAATCTTTGGTTTAAAAATAATTTAAAAATAAGAACAACATAATTCAAATAATGCTATCTTTGAAAAGAGATGTTTTATTTATCAGAATTGCAGACCCAAACAAATGCCTATCTCTAAGAAGAGATGTCTGATTTCCATTTTAGGTTACATCTTACTTTATACATTTTTTATGGTATGAGGAGGATGTGTAAGGTCACCAATCTCGAGGGAGATTAAGTGGTTTAAATTCCACGATTTACAACAATACAAAATTCGAGGAATTACTATTTTTAGAAGCTTACTATTTTTAGACTGCACTACTAAAATTGAAATTTTAGGCACTTATATTAGGTTTTCAAGGTCATAACTTCATTAAAAAAATGTCCATGCCATCTCACAATGTTCCCCTCGTTATTAGCTTTCCAACGGTTCCAACGGTGAGTCAATTAGAGCTACGATGCAAAAGTTATGGCTCCTGAAAGTTCTGCCATCAATTGGGGTGGACCCATCACCCGAATTGTCATCTGAATTATTGCTCGGATCATTCCTCCCTCCTTGAGAAGTAATGGTCCCCATTGCATCAATATTTGTCATCAAGTGTGGTAGATCTACTTTTATTTTATTCTTGATGCATACTTGGAAGGGACTGTGATTTATAGAACTGTGTAGGGTCCAATTGTTCATCATTTCTATCTGACCATCAGTCTGTGGATGGAAGGCCATGAACTTCTTTAGATCGGTATCTATTTGCTTCTATTATTGTGTTATTTGTGTAGTTAGGGTTGTAACATCAACTTTTTTGGATTCTTGTGGCTTGACCATCATGAGAACAAATTTCTTGGCACTAATCAGAGAGACAGATGTAGAAGGTGATACCTCTGATACCCTGTAACACCATGTTCTAAGAGTGAGAGTGATCCTTCAAATTCTTGATTCATATATGCCATGTCAATCATAAATGAATAACTAACCATAGAGTACATCACAAACATCTAGATTGAACACATCACATAAGACCTCATCTTGGAAAGGTTTTATTGCATATGAGAGAAGACATTAGTGGGTGACACAAAGGTTTCTCCCTGGACTCAATCATCCAATACTATATGGCTTTGGGTGAGGCTTCATGGACAGATTTAGGATTTTCACAACATTATCATAGATTAAATTCTTTTGACTTCCATTATCAAGAATGAAATGTAGAGGCTTACCTTTCACCCATAACTTAGAGTGAAATAACCTTTTCTTGTCATCTAGCATCTCATCGTGGGTCTATGATGAAGCAAAAATGGCTTTAGGATCAGCATCTACAATTTCTTCTTCAACCTCTTCGACTACAAGGTTTGTATGAGGTAGAGCAATAGATGTTGAGGATTGTGACTCAGAAATTAGTGACTTGATGGCTTGACATTCTTCTTTGGAGTGAGTTCCAAATTTTTGATAATCACACCACTTCCCAGTCCTTCCTTCCTTTTTTTTACAATTTTGGCCTCATGTTTGACCTTCTTTGTCACTTTTCCATTTTAAAGGCTGATTCTTTATATTCATTCTTCCATGCTTCTGCTCAATCTTCACTATGAACTTGTATGCCTCACTAATGGTTTCCAAATTGAAGAGTTCTATTTCTCCTCATATGTACCATTGTAGTCCACCACGATATTTGAGAACCTTAATTTTCTCACTTTCTTGGATGCCCAATCTCGTAGATAGAGAATAAAAAATGTCAGTGTAATCTTGAACAGACTATTCTTTACCTTGGTGAAGTTTTTGCCACTCTATATACAGATCATCATATGCTCCAATGGGGTAGTATTCTTCTTTTATATCTTCTATGAAATCATCCCATGTAGGTTTCATCTCAAGGCCAATATCATCTGCACTGAATCTCTTTTTGTACACTTCCCACCAATTTTGGATAGGCAATGATGCTTTCAAAAGAAAAAAAGTAATCTTCTCTTTATCGGTGAATTTATTTACAAAAAAATAAGATGAAAATTGATCCAACCAATTTTCTTCTGCATCAGCATTGATTTTGACTTCAAATGTAGGGATATCAAAATTCACCTGAACCTTTAAGGGTGTTGGGGCACTGAAAGGATGTGTGGGTGTGGATGAGGAGCCATAATTTTCCATCAAGATTTGTTGGAAAATTTGAGTGAATTGTTGTAGCATCTATGCTTGATGTTGTTGGAGGGATTCATTCACCATTTCCTTGAAAGGATCGGATGTATAGGTGTTGTCTGCCATTTGAAGTCATTTGAAGGGAATAGGTGGATAGTTTGCTAGTTCAATTTTTCACCCAAGCTTCCTGTAATCTAACCTCATTCTTGGGATCATACACTCTAAAGACAAACCACTCTGATACCATTGAACCAAAACCTAAAAGCTTTGGTTGAAAGATAATTTATAATTAAGAACAATATAATTCAAATAATGCTATCTCTGAAAAGAGATGTTTTATTTATCAAAATTCCAGACCTAAACATATGCCTATCTCTAAGAAGAGATGTCTAATTTCCATTTTGGGTTACATATTCATTTATACATGTTTTTAAGGTGGAGGAGGATGTGGAAGGTCACCAATATTGAGGGAGATTAAGTGGTTTGACTTCCATGATTTACAATAATACAGAATTCAAGGAATTACTATTTTTGGACTGCACTACTAAAATTAAAATTTGGGTCACTTATGTTAGGTTTTTAGGGTTCAAAATTCATCAATTAGAGCTCCATTCCATCTCATGATGTTCCCCTCATTATTATCTTTCCAACGGTTCAAACGGTGAGTCAATAAGAGCTACGATGCAAAAGTTATGGCTCCTAGAAGTTCTGCCATCAATTGGGGTGGACCCATCACCCGAATTGTCATCTGAATTATTTCCTGGATCATTCCTCCCTCCTTGAGAAGCAATGGTCCCCATTGCATGAATATATTTCACATCAAGTGTGGTAGTTGTACTTCAATTTGATTCCTAATGCATACTTGGAAGGGACTGTAATTTATAGAACTGTGTAGGGCCCGATTGTTCACTATTTCTATCTGACCATCAGTCTATGGATGGAAGGCCATGAAATTATTCATCTTGGTATATATTTACTTTTTTTGTTGTGTTATTTGTGTAGTTATGGATGTAACATCAACTTTTTTGGATTCTTGTGGCTTGACCACCATGAGAACAAATTTCTTGGCACTAATCAGAGAGATAGATGTAGAAGGTGGTACCTTTGGTACCCTGTAGCACCATGTTCCAAGAGTGAGAGTGATCCTTTGAGTTCTTGATTCATATATACTATGTTGATCATACATGAATGGATAACCAAAGAGTACATCACAAACATCTAGATTGACCACATCACATAAGACCTCATCTTGGAAAGGTTTTATTACATATGAGAGAAGACATTGGTGGGTGACACGGAGGATTCTCCTTGGACTCAACCATCCAATACTGTATGGATTTGGGTGAGGATTCATGGATAGATTTAGGCTTTTCACAACATTAGCATATATTACATTATTTTAACCTCCACTATCAAGAATGAAATGTAGAGGCTTACCTTTCACCCATAACTTAGAGTGAAACAACCTTTCCTTGTCATCTAGCATCTCATCGTGGGTTTGTGATGAAGCAACAATGGCTTCAGGATCAACATCTATAATTTCTTCTTCAACCTTTTCAACTGTAGGGTCTGTATGAGGTAGAGCAGTAGATGTTAAGGATTGTGACTCAAAAAATAGTGACTTGATGGCTCAACATTCTTCTTTAGAGCGAGTTTCAGATTTGTGATAATCACACCACTTCCTAGTCTTTCCTTCCTTTTATTTCCAATTTTGGCCTCGTGTTTGACCTTCTTTGTCACTTTCCCATTTTGAAGGTTGATTCTTTATATTCATTCTTTCATGCTTCTATTTAATCTTCACTATGAACTTGTATGCCTCACCGATGGTTTCTAAATTGAAGAGTTCTATTTCTCTTCATATGTACCATTGTAGTCCACCATGATATTTGAGAACCTTATGTTTCTCACTTTCTTGGATGGCCAATCTCGCAGATAGAGAATGAAAAATGTCAGTGTAATCTTAAAAAAACTATTCCTTACCTTGGTGAAGTTGTTGCCACTCTATCTATAGATCGTCAGATGCTCCAATGGGGTAGTATTCTTCTTTTATAGCTTTTATGAAATCATCCCATGTAGGTTCCATCTTAAGGCCAATATCATCTACACTGAATCTCTTTTTGTACACTTCCCACCAATTTTTGACAGTCAATGATGCTTTCAGAAGAGAAAAACTAATCTTCTCTTTATTAGTGAATTTATTTACAAAAAAATAAGATGACAATTGATCCAACCAATTTTATACTACACCAACATTGATTTTGACTTCAAATGTAGGGATATGAAAATTCACCTGAACCTTGAAGGGTGTTAGGGCACTAAAAGGATGTGCAGGTGTGGATGAGGAGCCAAAATTTCCCATCAATATTTGTTAGAGAATTTGAGTGAATTATTGTAGCATCTTTGCTTGATGTTTTTGGAGGGCTTCATTCACCATTTCCTTGAAAGGATTGATTGTCTTGGTGTTGTCTGCCATTTGAAGTCGTTTAGAGCGAATAGGTGGATAGTCTGCTAGTTTGATTTTCCACCCAAGCTTCCTATAATTTGACCTCATTCTTGGGATCATACACTCTAAAAAAAAACCACTCTAATATCACTGATCTAAAACTCGAAAGCTTTGGTTGAAAGATAATTCAAAAATTAGAACAACACAATTCAAATAATGTTATCTCTGAAAACAAATGTTTTATTTATCAAAATTGTAGACCCAAACATATGCCTATCTCTGAGAAGAGATGTTTGATTTCTATTTTAGGTTACATCTTCATTTATACATGTTTTGAAGGTGTGAGGAGGATGTGGAAAGTCATCAATATCGATGGAAATTAAGTTGTTTGACTTCCATGATTTACAACAATACAAAATTTGAGGAATTACTATTTTTAGAAACTTACTATATTTAGATTGCAATACTAAAATTGAAATTTGGGGCACTTCCATTGAGTTTTAGGGGTTCAAAATTCATTGAGTAGAGCTTCATGTCATCTCACGACATTCCCCTCATTATTAGCTTTCCAACGATTTAAATGGTGAGTCAATTAGAGCTACAGTGCAAAAGTTATGGCTCCCAGAAGTTCCGCCATCAATTGGGGTGGACCCATCACCTGAATTGTCATCTGAATTGTTGCCTAGATCATTCCTCCCTCCTTGAGAAGCAATGTTCCCCATTGCATCAAGATTTGTCATCAAGTGTGGTATTTGTACTTTGATTTGATTCTTGATGCATACTTGGAAGGGACTGTGATTTTTAGAAATGTGTTGGGCTCGATTGTTCACCATTTCTATCTGACCATCAGTATGTGGATGGAAGGCCATGAACTTCTTCAACTTAGTATCCATTTGCTTTATTTGTTGTGTTTTTTGTGTAGTTAGGGCTGTAACATCAACCTTTGTGGATTCTTGTGGCTTGACCACCATGAGAACAAATTTCTTGGCACTAATTAGAGAGACGGATGTAGAAGGTGGTACCTCTGGTACCCTGTAGCATCATGTTTCAAGAGTGAGAGTGATCCTTCAAGTTCTTGATTCATATATGCCATGTCGATCATACATTAATGGCTAACCAAAGAGTACATCACAAACATATAGATTGATCACATCACATAAGACCTCATCTTGGAAAGGTTTTATTGCATAAGAGAGAAGACATTAGTGGGTGACACAGAGGTTTCTCCCTAGACTCAACCATCCAGTACTATATGGCTTTAGGTCAGGTTTCATGGATAGATTTAGACTTTTCACAACATTAGTATAGATTAAATTCTTTTGACTTCCACTATTAAGAATGAAATGCAGAGGCTTACCTTTCACCCATAACTTAGAGTGAAACAACATTTCCTTGTCATCTAACATCTCATCATGGGTTTGTGATGAAGCAATAATGGCTTTAGGATCAGCATCTACAATTTGTTCTTCAACCTCTTCGACTGCAGGGTCTATATGAGGTAGAGAAGTAGATGTTGAGGATTGTGACTTAGAAAGCAGTGACTTGATGGCTCAACATTCTTTTTTGGAGTGAGTTCCAAATTTGTGATAATCACACCACTTCCCAGTCTTTTCTTCCTTTTTTTTCTAATTTTGGCCTCGTGTTTGACCTTCTTTGTCACTTTTCCATTTTGAAGGCTGATTATTTATATTCATTCTTCCATGCTTCTACTCAATCTTCACTGTGAACTTGTATGCCTCACTAATGGTTTCCAAATTGAAGAGTTCCATTTCTCCCCTTATATACCATTGTAATTCACCATGATATTTGAGAACCTTATGTTTCTCACTTTCTTGGATGGCCAATCTCGTAGATAGAGAATGAAAAATATCAGTGTAATCTTGAACAGATTGTTCCTTACCTTGGCAAAGTTATTGCCACTCTATATACAGATCATCATATTCTCCAATGGGGTAGTATTCTTCTTTTATAGCTTCTATGAAATATTCCCATGTAGGTTCCATCTCAAGGCCAATATCATCTGCACTGAATCTCTTTTTGTACACTTCCTACCAATTTTTGACAGGGAATGATGCTTTCAGAAGAGAAAAAGAAATCTTCTCTTTATCAGTGAATTTATTTATAGAAAAATAAGATGACAATTGATCCAACCAATTTTATACTACATCAACATTGATTTTTCCTTCAAATGTAGGGATATCAAAATTCAGCTAAACCTTGAAGGGTGTTGGGGCACTGAAAGGATGTGCAGGTGCAGATGAGGAGCTAGAATTTCCCATCGAGATTTATTGGAGAATTTGAGAAAATTGTTGTAGCATCTGTGCTTGATGTTGTTTAAGGGATTCATTCACCATTTCCTTGAAAGGATCGGATGTCTCAGTTTTGTCCACCATTTGAAGTCATTTGGAGCGAATAGGTGGATAGTCTGTTGGTTCGATTTTCCACTCAAGCTTCCTGTAATCTGACCTCATTCTTGGGATCATACACTCTAAAGACAAACTGCTTTGATACCACTAATCCATAACTTGAAAGCTTTGGTTGAAAGATAATTCAAAAATAAGAACAACACAATTCAGATAATTCTATCTTTGAAAAGAGATGTTTTATTTATTAAAATTGCAGACCCAAACATATGCCTATCTTTGAGAAGAGATGTCTGATTTCCATTTCAAGTTACATCTTCATTTATACATGTTTTTGAGGGTGTGAGGAGGATGTGGAAGGTCACCAATCTCGAGGGAGATTAAGTGGGTTGACTTCCACAATTTACAACATTACAAAATTCAAGGATTTTTTTTAAGAAACTTACTATTTTTAGACTACACTACTAAAATTGAAATTTGGGGCACTTATGTTAGGTTTTCAAGGTTCAAACTTAATTTAGTAGATATCCATGCCATCTCATGATGTTCCCCTCATTATTAGCTTTCCAACGGTTCAAATGACGAGTCAATTGGAGCTACGGTGCAAAAGTTATGGCTCCCAAAAGTTCTGCCATCAATTGGGGTGGACCCATCACCCGAATTATCATCTGAATTGTTGCCCGGATCAATTTGGGTAGAGGTCAACTCATATCAACCTTGATAGGATAATATATATATATATATATATATATATATATATATATATATATATATATATATATATATATATATATATATATATATATATATATATATATATATAATATTGCAATTTGGTAACAGTAAGAGTAATGAAGCTAGGGTTTTAGGTAAATGTGTAAATTATCTCCTTTGTGCATTAAATAAGACAAATTGATTAGGCTATTGTGAAAATGTGTTAATCATGGTGGTTGTTTCCTTTTTAGGCTCAAGAGGTTTTACCTTAAAAATTGGTTTAACTATGAAATTTTTACTATATTTAGATACAATTGGTGTGTTTGAATTTTAGTATACTCATGTAAAGGAAAAACTAAACTTTGATTGTTTATATATTGTAACTCTTTTTCTAGCATAAGATCGGTCATTTTGTCTAGCATTGTCTTATATCTTAAGAAATATTCATTGATAGGTTTATTGGTTCCTTATTTTATTTTGGTGATTTGGGCATAGAATTTTTTTTGAAAATGTTAATGGAAAAGTGTGCTAGGAACTAGTCGACAAGAGGTTTGAATGCCTTTATAGATTGAAGAGGTAAATTATAGAACCACCTCAAAGCATACTCCTTAAGGATTATTGTAAATAATTTGGTCAAAGGTTTATCATTGGAAGAATAGTCAGGCCATGCTGCATAAAATATTTGAATATGTTATTTAGGATCACCATTTCCATCATAAAATGTGAACTTAGGTGAAATGAATCCAATTGGCAAAGGGTGCTAAGAGATTTCAAGTGTAAGATGGTTATGTAACACATCTTATGAATCTATAACATGAAGGGATTTTAAATATTTTTATTTAATGTTTATAATCTTGTCTTCAAAGGTTTTTATAACTTTAAAGAATGATTAAATTGTAGGCCCAATGGGATTTAGATTAACAAGTTGAGTAGTCATCAAATGGGATGAAAACATGTTTTGAGTTGTAATAGGCATTGAAATTGGTATTTGTGTTGAAACAAAAGGTAATTCTATAATAGATGTGTCTATAGTAGTTTTGGGAAAAAAAGGTTTAAACACATAATTTGTGTTCCCACTACATGTAGGTGAATTTATAAGTTTGGACTCAGTTATAATACCTTCTATGGATTCACCATTACTAGGTGAGGCATCCTTAGTTTTATCTTGTTTACTTATTTCATCTTTTGTAACATATACAAATACATCCATTAATCCCTTTTTATTATTGAGATGAGTAATCAATTCTTATTTATTTTTCATTTAGAATCAAGCTTTTGCACTAACATTTTCCATTGCTTCACAAATGAAAAAAATTAAAATTTGTAAAAAAGTATAACAATAAGCAAACCTTAATTTATCCTAGTGTTTGATGTTCAAAGATCAATTTCACCAAATGTTTAACCCTAAAATAGATATAAATTGGGTTTATATAGATATTAAAGGGGTTGTAATCACCCAAAAGTGGCAATTGAGTGTTAAGAGTGCTACTTATGACTATTGTCACACTTATCCAACCTTTATACAGGCTATAGGCATCCCTAATCACCTCTAAAGCAGTTTTAGGCCCTCATTTCTTAATCCTAGCCCTTCATGTCTCATGTTTATATAGATGGACACTAGCACCATAATAAGGACACTAACACCACATGGAACTAGTGTCCCCAAAATGGCGCTAATGTCCTTTACCCTATCTTTTCCCAAATAAATTTCTTTTCAAAACTAGAACTTTCTAAGGTTGGCCTGGACATGTTTTATCATCCACATAAGAAAAAAAACATTGTAAATACATGAATTATATCCATATAACCACTATATGGAAATCAAATGCAAAATACACATTCAAACTCAGAACAAGCTATGCACAGTTAAGGTTATCAATCCCAATTTTTCCCTTCTTTTGCATACTACCATCAATAATAGCCCTAAACTTGGATTATCTAGATTTAGAGTCTCAAACACATTCAAGGTACTTAAGGCCACTATCATACTAGTATCACATGCACTTCTTCTTAGAGTATTGGTAGGTAGGCAACTCTCTTCATAGTGAGGTGTTGAGGATATCTAGCCTACCCTACTATCAAACACACTTTTTAGCTCATATCAACTAGATGCCTTAGTTACATTAAGGATTATAGTTTTAATAATAATTTAGTCATTACTAATAAAATAAAAGGTTTTAAAACTCATGCACATAGGAACAGACCCTAGGGATCCAAATATAGGTGTACCTAGAAACTTGAGATAGTCATGTACAAAGGACATTATTACCAATATCAGGACACTACCACCACTTTTATAATAATAAAGCTACTATCCAATTGTGGAACTACTATCTAGGATGGTTTATAACATTGATATCTACTTTATGACACATAGACCATCTTTCATCTCAATTTTTTGCACCCAAATCATCCATATCAATTGTTTTCCTGCTAAGTTATTACTTGCACTATTTATTACTATTTTTAAAAAAGTCAAAGCTATTCAATTATATAAAAAATTAATTTTTTTATTTATTAAATATTATTTCTCAAATTTGGTGTACTCACCTCTTTAACAAACATAATATTTACAAACACTATGTCCTAAAAGTTTAAAACATTTGGAGAACCTGACTTACTTTGAACATTGATCAAACCCTAACCCTAGATGCTCCTATGGTTTTCATCCTTATTTTTACTACTTTAATTATCTATTTTAAGTTATTTACATTTCATATATTCTATTTTAGAAGATTTATTTTAATTTGTTTACTATTTTCCATCTTAAAAAGTTATCTCTCTTCCATTAATAAAAAGTGCTAGGCTAGGTGGTAATCCTATTGAGTATGTTTATATTCATACTAATTAAACTTATACCATGGATAAGGGACATGTTATAACTCTCATTATTGATACTTCGCACCTTGATTATGTGGATTTTATTGATAATACATCTGAAGATGAGAAATATAATCAAGATCAAGATGATACACAAATTGGGAATCAGGACTCTCCCTCCACTTAACAATGACAACCTAATTGTCAATAAGGATGATATCCTACAGATATTTAGAGATAAAATTTGGGAACATCCCTTGATCATGAACACATTTTAAAATCCATAATTAAAATTTAGAATAAATCAAATAATGGTCAATCTTCAAATCCCCCAGCTAATAACATTCTTACACCTATAGTGGGGCCAACTTAGTTAGCACAACCAACAATTATATTTCAATAACCTTTAGTGATAGTTATGCCTCTTGTGGCTAGTTCCTCCACTTCATATGTATAATAACTTATGAAAAAGGTTCATACTCTATAGGATAAGGTGTTACATCTTGATAAGGGAGCCACTAGGCCATTACATACCTTGGATTATAATGTTTTCTTACATACACCTTTGGCACATCACATAGTGATAACTCCTTTACCATCTAGATTCATGGCACCTAAGCTTACATTATATGATGGTAAGGGTGACCCAAAACACCATCTCTGAGATTTTCATGAAGCATGTTTTGATTTTGTGTCCAATGATTGGCTTCTTACAAAGTTATATCCATTTAGTTTAAAGGATTATGCCTTACAATGGTTTTATGACTTACTAAACCAATCTATCATAGAATTTAATCCCTTTTCAGACATGTGTTTAGCACACTTCTCCATAAATATCAATGACAATATCTCATATGCTTAAGTGACAAAATTGAAACAAAAGTTAAATGAAGGTATTATAGAACATGTCTTATAATATAAGACTATATTAGCTAAATTGTATGGTAGATAAAGAGATTTAGGACATCTTCAAACAAAGTCTTCTACCAACATTATAAGAAACTATCTTATTTAAGAATTTTCTAACATTCACAAATTTGTGCCACCTAATAAAAGAAAGAGAAGTCAAGCTTATTTCAATGGGTAAAATAAAATATAAAATTGGATCATAATCAACTGCTAAGAGTTCAAATAAACCTCTATAAAAGGTTAGGGTCACTGAAAACAAGAGTAATAAAAAATCCATAGTTAACACAATTTCAAAGTTATCTCTTGGTTTTATTAGCTCCTCCATGCAGAGTCTTCACCAACCTTCCAGAATTACCAACACAAGTTTTACAATAGCTCTTGAAATGCAATGTCATATTTCTACCTCCCATCAAAGAGGTTGATATGACATGACCTCTTCTAAATTAACTATGATTCCAATGCATTCTACAAGTATCATAGGTTACCTGACCATATAACAAATAGATGCATTAGCCCAAAACATAAGATACAATATTTGATTAAGTCTAACATTATTGATGTGGGCACACCAATAGAGGTACCAAAAGTATATCAAATGAAAGCTAAGACATTAAATATATTCTCATTCATTTCCAAAGCACACAAAAAATGAGGGAGGGAGAACTTTAGGTATTCACTACACATATCAGGTACATCCACCACTAGATTCATATCACACTATTACAGAGGAGGCACACCCATTACATAACATCATTGGTATGTAACACACTATAGTTTTAACTAGAATACTCATCACTTTCTTAGAGTAAGATATTATTGGTGATGATTCAAATTTATATTCACTCTTTGTATGAGCCTACATGGATCATCATCTTATACAAAGTGTTATGATTGATAATGGGTCAAACATTAACATGTGAACTATCACACTATACAACATTTGGGGTATTCAGAGTAGGATATATCCCCTACAAACACAATTATTAGTGGTCATGTTTAGAGATCCATCATGGATATTATGATTCCATTACAGGTTGAACTAACACATGTGGCCACTCGATTCTTAGTAGTACCTAGTGCAGACCTATTTGATATGTTAATGGGTAGGTTATGGATATAAAAAATATGAGCCATTTCATCCAAAGTGCATAGATTCTTAAAATATATACATCAAAGTTATTAGATATAACACAATTACTAGATACAACACAATTATTAGTTACAACTCAGAGCATAATTCCTATTGATACACCATAGAGTTTAATAGAGCCACCAATGCAAACAAGGTCTACTCCTATAGTATTGACATGTATGCATACTCTCCCATGGAGACCATTATTAGAAATACCCCTACATTAGATATATGTTTTAGATTATAGAGGGCCTCCCTCTACCCACTTTCTATCGAGATCAATATTATTGAGTTCTTGGGGTTCTCAACATAGGGCACATATGACACCTATAGTTTCTTATAATAGATGGATTCCTAAGACCCCTATAGTTCATAGGGTATAACAATTAGTGTCACAGATTCTTAGCATCACTACATAGGTAGATACATATATAAATCACTAAGTACAATAGATTATGGGACCATAATTTCCCTTTTAACATAGTATGCATGATCACAATTCCCTTATTTGACATATACCACAATGATAGTGAGTCTTCCATGAGACTCATCAGTTAGTATTATTCATTCCTTCTTGTACACAATTTCCTTCTCTCTTTCTCCTTGTACATTGTTTATTTTCATATTGCTTGTAAATAAATTATATGCATAAAATACAAAAATATTATAATATTTTAAAAACATAAAATCATTCAAATATTACTCAGAAAACTTAAAATTATAGATTGTATGCATTGATATGTTTACATTTCTTATATTTCTCAGACACTAAATATGCTAGATATCTTAGTATTGTTGGTTTTATCATATAGACATGCTTCACTTGTTCTTGTTGAGTGCTTTCAGATTGCTATAGGACTCAAGTGCACTACATTGATATAGAATTGCTATTATCTACCCACTGGGGGCATGTACGTTGATACATGGGTCTTCACTTGAAACATTTTCCCACTTGGGGGAAACCTATACATAGTTTCAATTATCAAGTTCTATCTTTATATACTCTACTTCCATACTTTAGTATTTTTATATATTGATATTGATCATGCTACTCTTACTCATATTTTTTTCTAGCTATTACTAATTTATACTCAACATATGTACATCTTAGCTATTACAAAGATTTATATTCCATATTCATGCAAACTTTAATTTCTAGATTTCCTAGTTTATAATTGATTGTATTTCTATGCTTCTTCTATTCAAGGGCATTTGAATATGCCATTGCTCTTAGGATCTATGCCACTTCTATTCACAATATGTATGCTTTGGACATTTTCCCATGTCCTTGTGCATGCCTTACTGATTGTGTATACAAATATTTGAACATGTTATTATATGTGGCTCTAATCCAACTTACTTGTTGCTTGTGTATGTGGACATTTGAACATGTCCTTATATGTCTTATTTTCTTAGATTTAGTGACATATTCCCATGTCCCTTGTATTATGCCCCTTGGCCTACTTTATGTTGCTCATGTGTTTTATATGTATGATTTATTGTATATGTCATGGTCATGACACTTGTCTCTACTTGGTACACACAGCAATTTTTAATGCTATGAAGGACCTCATGCATCTCACCCTTCCTACTCAGGTGTTATGATGGACATCATGCTTGATCCCCATAGGTAACTACCTAATATTACTCAAATTTGTTATTACATACATTTTTATATCTATCTAGACACCCTTGTGAATGTTAGACATGACATACATCTTACATTACATACTTATGCTTAGATTATCTTACATTTAAATGTTATACATGCACATTATATTGGATTATTACATAGTTATCATATATGCTTTAGATAACACACATTTTGTAGATATTTTTCTTTAGAGGAGAGTTATTGCATAGGTTTAAAAAAATAACATCAATAGAGGAGGCATTCATAGAGATGAAGATACTATATTTCACTCATAGTGTATTTTTCACCACATAGGCTCAGTTACAAAAAAATAGACATAGGTAAACATAGTGGGAAAATAGTGACCCAAAAAGTAATATAGTTGCTCAAAAATTAGACCAAAATGACACTAGTGCCCAACTTGGGACACTAGGACCACATTTTAAAAAAATGCACTAATTTCTAAGACATGGCACTACTATCAAATAGCCTCAGTTTTAGAAAAACCTAGATTGGCCAGAAAAGTACAATAGTTAAAGTACATGTTTGCATAGATTCAGTTACAAATTTATCAATTTTATTTAAATTCATATTAATTAAGATCAGATTCATATTAGTTTTCTCATATTGGGGGCATCATGCATGACATGACAATTCCATATTTAGTTCATATACCTAGATACAATTTATTACAACTCAATCTAGAATCCATATGCTCATATATAAAATTTTGGGGTATGTGCATGGCACTTATTTTTGTATGCTCATTTACACACTAGTTGATCAGATGGAATTATAAATTCCATGTCATTCTCCATGTTGTATACAGCTAACATCATATTTTAAGTTTCAAACCAATTTCATTCCTTATTCCATATATAATGTTGGCATTCTTGAGTGTCTTAGATTTGCTTAATGTACATGAGTGACTTTAGAATTGAAATACACAATTAGATATACCCAATTAGACATTTACAATACTTTGCATAGTTTTATTTTAAATGCATCTACTACACATGGATGGGAAATGATGGATTCATAACCTACTTGAGTTCTTGAGCCACTTACATGAGAGGATTAGACACACTATCTATCCAATCCAAGTTATTCATAGGTCATGATCCATTAAATAGGGGTGGGAAATGATGGAATAAAAAGTATATTGAGTTCTTAAGCCACCCAAACATGAGGATTGAATAAGACATAAACTTAGTCTAAGATATTCACTGATTGATCACTATATACATGCATACATAGGTTATCACTAGGTTCATGTATTGGTTTGCATACTTAGTGAGTTGTATTCATTCCTTTCCTCTTTCCCATCTTTTTACTTTATTTTGCTCGATTTTAATTCTTTACTTAGTTTAGTATTTTTTTTTGATATCTCTTAAGTAAGGACTAATTTATGCATGTTTCACTTGTAGTATGTGCATTGGAGAATATTTCACATACTCAGACCCAACTTCACATACTTAGACCCAACTTCACATAATTAGACCCAACTTCATGGGATTCACCTCCTAAGTAAGTATAGGTATGCTTTTTTTCCTTTATCCTAGTCATTTCACTTTGTTTCATTTATAAAATAAAAGGGCGAGGGGAAAATGTAATCACCCAAAAGTGGTATTTAAGTGATAAGAGTGATACTTAAAACTACCTTCCCTATATTAGCTCTAGACCTATCCTAGAGATTATTATCACACTTATCCATCCTTCATGTGGGCCACATGCATCTCTAGTTAGCCCTAAATTAGTACTAGACCCTCATTTCCTAATCTTGGCCCCTAATTCTTAGTGTCATACCAGTTAAACATTAGTGCCATAATAAGGACACTAGCACCACATGGTGATAGTGTCCTCAAAATGGTGCTAATGTCCTTTGCCCTATCAAAACTAGAACTTCCTAAGGTCGGCCTAGATATATTTTATCACTCTCACAAGCAACATAATAATATAAATACATGAATTTTATACCTCTAATTATATATGGAAATTAGATGTAGAATACATATTAAAACTCAAAACAAGTTGTGCACAATTAAGTTTATCAATCCCTATTATGCCCTACTTCTGCATACTACCATCTATGACATCCCTAACCTCAGATTATCTAGATTTCTAGTCTCAAGCATATTCAAGGCACTCAAGGTCACTATAATACTATAATCACTTTCACTTTCAATAGCACTTATTTAGGAAGAACTAAATTTGGCTTGATATTTCCTCAAAGTATTGATATGTAGGAAACTCTCTTCACAATGGGGTGTTGAGGATGTACAAACCATCATACTAAAAAACATACTTTTTAGCTCATATTAACTAAATGTCCTAGTTATAAGGAGGACTAGGGTTTTCATAATAAATCAATCATTATAAGCAAAATATAGGGTTTCATAACTTGTGAATGTAGGAATAAACCCCAAGGATCTAGATATAGGTGTACCTAGAAGCTTGAGGTAGTCTTACATATAAGACACTACTGCCAATATCATGACACTACCACCACTTTTATAATAATGACACTACCATTCAATTATGAAACTACTATATAGGAGGGGTTTTGACATTAAGATCTATTTTATGACACTTAGATCATCCATATCAGTTATTTTCTAGCTATGTTAGTACTTGCACTATTTATTTGTATTTTTAAACAAAGTTCAAGATAGTTAATTCTATAATAAATTAATGGCTATATTTATTGAATATTATTTACCTGATTTAGTCTATTCATCTCTTTAAAAAACATATGATTTACAAACACTAAGCCCTAAAAGGTTAAAACATGGGTATATAGAAATGAAATGGCACAAGGGTGATTATCAAATCTATAGTAGTCTAATTAGATGCTAAACTCATATATAAACATACAATGAATTTATTATGATGAGATAGTCTAAATATAGAAAGTAAAACTATGATAGATATATAAATGACAAAAAAATGAAGTACTTAGCTTGTTTTGATGCTAATGTAGTTCTAGATCTAGAACAGGTTGAAAGTAGGTGGGAAGGAGATTCTAAAACAATCATCATATTTTGGATTTGACACCTCTGGCTCTATGGATAGTAACATTAGCCTGAGATAGTTACATTGATGCTACTGTCTAGGTTTGATGCTAGTATACTATATAAAATATCTACTAAAATAGGATGTAACTAATTAGATGCTTTTGTGGTTTTCTTCACTTTCACTCTAGTGCATTCAGATTTGGGTCATGGATAGTTATTCCTTGTGAAATGGAAAAACCCTAGATTTTCATCTTCAAGGTGACCTTGGAGAAAAAATGGGTTAGTGGGAACATGGTGTTGAGCTTACCCTAATGACCTCGCTATCAAAATATGTTTCATACATATCCAATACTCTAGAATAAGGCCTTAGACTCATGTAGTTATCCCCTATGTGTTGGTTTGTGTGTCAATTATACAATATGTGTAAATCAAGTACAATAATGACCTATCTTGTAACTTGGAAAATTAGGCTCTTGGGCTGCTCCTTTAATAATTCAAACCTATATATGTGTTGTACCTATGATTTGTATGGACATAGGGAAGCTTTGATCCAATCAAATGCTTGATTGAGTGATTTTGATAAGTTGCCTTTGGTATCTTTGGTATTTTCTAGGTGTTGCTAGGTGAGGAATGAATGAGGGTTGATCTTGTATTTATATAAATCCTTTAGAGTAATAACTAGTATTAAATAACTTAGGCTGAACATTATGATATATTTCATTTGTAAATTAGATGACTTTGGGGTACTAAACACTTACATCAAGATAGGACAATAATGTTGACACTATTGTTTGTCCAAGATGTTAGTGTCTAAGGAGAAAGAAAGCAGGTACATGTTCAAAATTAGTAGATATGGAAGATAAGTACATTTTAAGCATTTTGGGAAAGATAGAAGACCTGGGTCATCAACATAAGACTGGTTAGACTAAGATATATAGGCTAAGGGACATAGAGATAGAGTAGTTGAAAGACTTGAAGAAGTAGGAAAGGTAAATAATTGAGATAAACTTCCAAGGTATGATTTTTCCAAGTGTACAAGACTTAGGTGTTATATAATCATAAAATATCATCTATAAGACTCTTCAAGATCCTCATTCACACCTCCATGACCTATCCATTGACCTACATTAAAATATTATATTTTGAAATGAGTAACAAGACCCACTATTACACCAAGAAAATCAAAAATTGCAAAAAAATGGGTTATGAACCCCTCCACCTAATATTATTACTTAATGACCACAAAGTCCTATGAGACATACACATAGCATCACAGATTCTACACATCTAGGTTTCACATATATACATGATCTTTGGTAGCTTGACTAATTTATTATACCATATTTAAAATATAGAGAACCTTATGTGCATCCTTTAAATGGGATCATTAGATAACACTCTCTTTACAAACATTCCAAAAAATACAAAAATCCCCAAAAATTTAAATATTCAAGAAAATGTGAAAACATTCAAATACTTCAAAAATACAAGAAACATTTAACATTTCACATGTTTGATAGCTTTTACGTATGTTTTTTTACTTTATGTTAGTAGATAATATATAATTTATAAACACACATATGTTTCATGGGTAATTAAGTGTGATACAAGCATACATTAGACCCATGATACTTGAGCATGCAGATGTTGGACCTTTCCTCTTATAGCATCATACACTATGTTGGGGGCATCTTGCTTATATATGATCATGATTGACATTATTTTATGATCATTTTCCATTGTCTTACTGATATTATATATCTTACACATGCTTATTCTCATGTTTCTATCTTACACAATGTATTTGACATGCTATTCTATATGATATTTTGCTAATACATGTATGCAAGGACTAGTATGACATGCTTATGCTAGTTGTTTATATCTCATTTTTAAAATCTATTTACATTCAATTACTTGAGTGTACTTAATGTTTGCTTCTTTGTATTTATTTTGGAACATTTAAACATGTTCCTTTGCTTGTTGGCCATAGTTCCCTGAGTGTTGCTTATTTATTTGGTATGTGGATATTTACACGTCTTCCACTTGTGTGTGTGTATACAATAAATATAAATTATATATCACCTCAGTATTGTACACCTGTAAAATACATATCATGGATGTAACTTCAACTTCTATACCTTACCATTATCAAAAGGCTCACATACATTATGTATTTGTGCCAAATTACTTATCTCTTAATCAGACTAGTGTTATTTTGATGACTAGGTCTTATATCATGCTCAGAATGCTAAAAACATACTTGTTATCATCTTGTATAAGTTTTGGACATGTACCTATTTTCTATTTTCTTGGACACTTGCATCTCAACCAAACACCTACATTGATGCAAGTGTCCTATTCTAATGCAAGTGTTTGGTGCCCTAAAGTCATCATATTTTCAAATGAAATGTATACTTATGATAAACCTAAGTTATTTAATGTGAGATATTTCCAAAAAGGATTGGGATATATAAAACATGAATCCTCATTAATTCACAAACTAGCATAAACCTAACAACTCACAAAATAACTTACCAAAAGCATTCAATCAAACATTCAAGTGAACAAAGCTTCCTTATTTTCTTATATTTCTATATCAGTTCTAGGAGAAACATAGATACAAGTTTGAATTATTGAAGGAGTAGCCCATGAGTCCTATTTTCCAATTTACAAGATAGGTAATTATTATATTTTATTTCCACATATTACACCCTCATGCACAGACACAAGCCAACATATTAGGGGAGACCTACATCAGTCTAAGGCTCTCTTTAGAGTAGTTGATATGTAGGTAGCACCCACTAACAGAGGGGTCTTTGGGGTTAACTCAAAACCATGAGCCCACTAACCCATTTTACCCACAATCACTATTAAGATGAATAATTAGGGTTTTTTATTTGATAAGGAGTGATAACCCATGATCCAAATTTGAGTACACTAAAGTGAAGGCAATAATGAACCCATAATATCCTAAGTATTTACATCTAGATCTAATAGGTATTTTTTACTAGACACTTGCATATAAGATAACCAAAAACATTGATAAAACTATCTGAGGTTGATGTAAGTATTTGAGGCCATAGATAAAAATTTTCCATAATTTGATGACTTATCTAGGGCAAAGATCTGGTCTATTCCTAGCTTGTTCCATATTAGATCCACATGCACATAATAAACTAGCTAAGTACTCTTATTTTTGTTTTATTTCTATATCAATCAATAGTTGCATTTACTATTTTTAACATAGCTTAATATTTAAATTATTATATTGTTTATTCGATCTTGAAATTAATTGGTTTGCTATAGATCTATTTAACACCCTTGTGCTTATTCATTATTATACTCTTAACCCTATTCTATATTGACCCATATCAATTTAGGGTTAAACATTTAATGAACTCAATCTATATGAATATAATTTTTTTGCATCTTAGGGTTTTTAGCCAGTTAGGGTTTCAAATTACTATACTTTTTCATTTCATGCTTATATTATTTTACATAAAACCTAGGCACAACCCTAGATTATATGGTTTTCCCATTGAACACATTAAATTTCCTCTCTTACCACCTAAGATGTATCAATCCAAAGAATGGCCTAATCCTATGGTCCATGATGATATAAATGTTGAAAATGAATAACATATTGATGAGGTTATCATAGAAGAATATTCTAATAATGAAAATCATACATCTAATGAAACCAATGGACATGGAAAAATAAATCAGGAGTAAGTGAAATAAATTACATAATTTTGTTAGGGTATTTGTCAAAATCTTGAATATCTTGATGAAATCCTAAGAACCATATTAGAAATAAAAAAAATAAAAAAGTGTAGATGCATAAGTAGTTTCATCTATTGATCATTCTATTAGAGTTATGGGCCATCCCTATATAGAAACAACCCTCCCATTGGGCACATTACCACTTCATACTTCTAATGGGGGAACTTTAGACCTTTGTTACCTGAAACTACTATTACTACATCTTACACGATAAACATAAATAATTAAACCCAATTACTAGTTTTGATGCCTACATCCATTCAAATAATGGGTACACCTCCTTTGGAAACTTACCAAATTTACAACCTTAAAGACCAAGAGGTGCATGCTCTTGTCCAAACTATAAAATTTATGAAAACTAAGATTACAAATATAAAAAAAATTTACAAAATTACCTTATGTTATTTATTCACAAGAGGTGCTGCATAACCCTCTTGCATTAGAGATATATTGGCACCCCTTGCCACCTGGATTTTTTCCACCTAAGTTCAAATTTTATAATGGAAAGGGTGATCCTAAAAAACATATTTGATTTTTATATACAACATGCCTTGATTATGCCTTCAATGATAAAATTTTGACCACATTATTTCCAAGGAGTTTAAAAGACTATGCTTTAATCTGGTTGTTTAATTTACCAATCCAATCAGTAAACACATTCAAACCTCTTACATATCAGTTTTTGGCACACTTATTTAATAATATCACCAAAAAGGTTTCCTATGCCCAAATTTTAAAAAATAAAAAAGGAATGAATGAACCTATTAATGAATATGTCTTCAGGTACAAGACTATGTTAGCTAAATGACCAATCCAATGACAGATAAAGAGCTAGAAGACATATTCAAGCAAAGTTTGCTTTCCCCATTACATGAATCCATTGTTTTCAAATATTTTAAATATTTTGATGACTTATGCCATATTATTCATGATTATGAAATTAAACTTATTTTATTAAATAAGCTTAAGTGTGTAGTAAACACACTGAATACATCTAATACTAAGTTAACTACCAAACTAAGTTATACGGTAAAACCTCCCAAACCCAAAAAGGAAATAATTACCATGGTTAATGTGGTGTCACAAAAACCTAATATCACCTCATATCTATCCTAATGCACCAAGGAGATAATTTACATGCTTACTTGAGTCTCCAACTTCATTACTCATGAAGCCTGTAGAGTGTCACCTCATATCTTTCCCTCATCTTATAGAGGTTGATATGAGTCAACCTCTACCCAAAGGATATGATACCAATACATATTGTGATTATCACCAAGGCTCAGGGATTTTTATGAATTGATATATTACATTGAAGCATAAGATTTAGGACCTTATTAATGACCAAAAGATTACATTTGATGATCCTCCAAAGGAATTAAGTTCACAACTTAGTGATTGCCAAAATCAGAAAATATTTAAGAATCCTTTATAAGACCATTATAAGATGGATATATTGATGCCTCTATGTGTACCAAATATGTCTTTAGTGTTCAAGAACACTTTTCATTTTAGAATTCTAAGAATTCATAATATGAGTAAAAGATTATGGTAATTTGATGTTATCTGTGGTGAAATAATGGCAAAACAATGCCTAATTGTCCACACAAATTTATAACAATTGATGGTTGGGAACCATCATGGTCCAATCTATAAATTGCAAGTATATTTGCTAATGCTTATTCAATTATGATCCCAAATTAAGCTACAAGTTAATCTAGATGGGTATTTATAATAAAGTTTATACTACAATGATCTAGTGTAAAAAAGGAGCAAAGAGAAGGGTAAGGAAGAAAGAAAGCAAGTGATTTCCTATCTTAGTACCAAATATTATGATGAAGTATCAATTGTAACAAAGTATGCATTTTTCATAGTAATTTTTCAAAGCCCTGAAGATAGGCAGTCTATACTGTGCCACAATAATTTTTCTTGGCAGGGAAGATTTCCTCTTATGGCCAAACCTTGGCATAAGGATTTTAACCCTCTCTCAGAATCCTTTAACAAGATTCCTATTTGGGTGCGGCTCCCTTATCTTCCGATACAGTTGTGTTAAGAGGCAGTTTATAAGACCATTGGTAATGCTATAGGGGAGTTTCTATATGAAGAAGACAGTACGAAGGGCCACCATTCGACTTGTGCTCGATTTCTGGCTGATCTGGATGTTTCAAAGGGCCTTCCTGAGGTGATATGCATTGAATCCCCTAGGGGCACCTAGACACAGATCTTGGATTATGAGGGGATTCCTTTTAGATGTAGGAAGTGTCACCAGACAGGACATATTGCAGCCCATTGTGTTGCTGGGAAAAATAATCCCAGACGTTCACCTTCTTGGTGGCCAAAGGATCTCTCTGAACATAGTTTAGACAAACAACCTTTGGAAACAACAACAAATTCTGAGTCCGAGAATGAGGAAAGGGTGCAATTCAAATCGGAAGATGAAGAGGAACCACTGGAGAATATATCAAATGAAGCCTCTGAGGAGGCTGTAGTCAAAAATACAGCTGAGCCTGAGGAGGAGGGGGTGATCTCTTCCCCTATTTTGAAGGATCTATCTAAGAGCCAGACTGTGTTAGACTGTCACCAGGAGGTTATGCCTACTGGTGTCCAAAGATCATTGTCCCCTGAGGCATGGGTTGCTGAGGCAACTAAGGTAGAAGACGGTTGGACAACAGTCAAAAGAAAGAAGTCTAAGCCTTTGGTCCCTCCTCTTGATATGAATCTTCGGTCATGTAAAAAGAAAAATTTGAACTTAAAATATTCACCCAAAGTTCCTTTCTGCTGATTGGTTTTTTGGGGGCAGGATACTGGTCATTTGTTCGGTTTGCTGGTTACGAAGCTGGAAGCTAGTGGTTAACTTTCAGTTCTGTGTTTTGACTGTTGTTTTGTCTTGGTCTTATTGTCGGTTTTAGGTCCCTGTAAAACCTAGTGTTGGTTCTTTTATGTAATCAGGTTCCTTTGTTAACCTGGTTGTGCTTTAATGTTTATCTTTCTCCTTGTTCAGGGTTTCGGGGCCCCTTCAAAACCTGTTTTTACCTTTAATCTAAAACAAAGTATGCATTCAAACCAATATATAATGCAAAATAGCCTAATCTCAAATTTAACTATATACCAGGCAAAATTTGAAGGATAATGTAAAAAAATCATGAGAACCATGTTTACTTTTAAATATTTACTACTATAATAAAATAAAATTTTCACACATAAATATAAAGCAAAATGAAATGAAGAAAATACAATGTACTTCAACTAATCTAGCATATGCACAAATTAGAAACCCTGTGATTAGAAAATGCAACCCATAATTCAAAGAAACTATTCAAATTTAAGATATAAAAATAGCAATTGAGAGAAAAGTTATGTTAGCAATTGACATATCAAATATGGAAAATCTTTGAAAAAATCTTTGTTCATATTAATTGATCCAAGTATACAAAATTTTGTCAAAATTCTCTCTCTTTACAAGATGGTGATACATGATAGAAAGATAAGGTAGTACACCAGTCAGTTATAACATACAGGTGTACAAAAGATAAGGACAACTATCCTTCCTTAGAAAGTTCTAAAATACACTTATATTTTACAATTAGACTAACCTAACAACAATATGATAAAAAACTAGAATATGCATTATAAAAGAATATTCTTATTTTAAATGTTAAAATATTTTTATAAAAGGAATATTAACTACTGGGTGGGCCCATTACTTTGGGACTCCCCTATTGATCTTGTAGCAATTTCAAAGCCTTCTAATGTTGATCCTTGATCAAATCCAAGCCCAAAATAGGCTTTAAGAAGCAAACATCCTTATGATCAACTAAGTCATTGAAGTCTCTATCATCTCTGGCCATAGATTCCTTGATACTCTTAGCCTCTGTAATCTTTTCTTCAGCTATGAGGATCATGCCAAAGATTCTACTATTATCCCTACCAGACTGGCCTCAGCTCTTGATCTTAATGGACTATATTACCAAAGTGACCCTATGTTTATATTCATCCTCATCAATGATTCCAAGGACTGAGGTCTTGGTAGGGTTGGCTAACATAGTGCCAAGTAGTTGCTTGATCTAGGCAATCAAATCTTCATCATCCCTAAGGAGTCTATCCAATCATGTTAACCAAGTACTTAGTCTTTATATTTTATCCACCACTATCCCTAATGCAAAATTTAGGTGGCCTAGGATAATAACTTTGAATTTAGGAAGCTTGTTCCCAATCTATATGCTAATGAGATCCCTTAACTTGGTCTCTACCACTTGCCATTCTTATATCATTCCTTTGGCCACTTCATTTGTTGGATCAAATCATATTGCCTCATATTCATGGATTATAGAGAATTAAACATATAAAAAAAGGAAGCCTAAAACATGTCTAAAATAACATTAGGCATAGATAGAATGGCCTGTGTCTCTAGGTTCTCCTTTTCTTTTTCCAAATTTTGGGTCCTCTACTTCATTCCTCGGATCCCAACCTTGGCTTGAGCTGACTAAGCCACAATTAAGCTCTCAACATCCTCTTCATGAATGGGATGTTCTCCTAGCTATTTCCCTTCAACTAGGGTTAGACCCATAAATGGTTCAACCTTTTTGAAGGTGAACTCCTCAGTTCCTATTATTGCTTTCCTCATGGTGACCCTTTCTAGTCTAGCTATCTATGGATTGAATTAGATAGTAATGACTAGCTTTGTATATGTTGGAGGCTTTAGAAACTTGATTATTGTGCTACTAAATGCTCTTGGAGCATCTAATCTCTTTCTTTTTGGCCATATTATGGCCACTATCCTCCTTTATTCTTCTTCTCTCATCAAAGCCTTGATCCATGGCTTGATGTCATCATGCACCTCTATATCACCAGCCTTTGTCAGTGCCCATAAGTGTGAGAGAGAGGGGATCTTTTACAATTTTCCATTTATGAAGTAATTAGGAATCATTGGTCAATGGATGGGGAATTCCTTATTGAATAGATTGACCTCACTGGTGGGGTGAGTGAGGGTCAATCTTGGCTTCTTCCTTAGTGATGGGTTGTATATATTCTATGGTGAAGAAGAGTTTATACCAATTCTTGTTTCCATTATTGAGGGTTGTAATGTACAATTCAGTGTCCTTGAATATTCTCCCTTCATTGTCTATGGATAGATAGAGCTTGATCTCCTCCTTTAATTGTTGTTTTCAAGATGCCATGGCTTCTACTTGTAAATTGTTCACTATCGAATAGTAATTAATATTTGTGAAATATCTTTTGTGATTAAAAATGCAATTAAGCTTCTCTTAGATCAAATTATAACCAAATTAATCCAATTAGGGTCTATTTTATGCAGGGTTTAGGGTTTTAGAGATTTAATGGTAGGATGTGTCTGGACTTTAGCTCATACATGTCTAGGATTTAATTTAGACCTTTGCCTTTATACCTTCACATTTTTGAGCACACAAGATCTCTTATTTTGTATTTTTATACTTGCATGGTGATTATGTGGCATCAATCTAGACCTTTCATGGCATTTTTCATAAATGCCTATGAGCACTAACTATTAGCATTTAAAAATGCCCCACTTTTATTTCACACCATTGGATGAAGATCTTGCATTTGACTGTGAGTCATTGATCATGATTCAAGATTAGGTCTTGTGATTTGATTTTTTTGGTATTGAGCCTCGTAGTTGTGCCACTTGGCATCTTCATGAGGCTTCCAAGCTCCTTTGAAAAGTATTCAGTGATTTTGCACCATTGGATCATAGAACATGATGAAGCACAAACTGTTAGATCATCTGTCAGTTATACTCTAAATGTGATTTCACCATGCATCAATCCCAAAGGCTCTCAAGACTCCATTGAAAAGTCTATGGGGTCTTCATGCTGTTGGATCATCCTCCTATGATGATGTACAAGTTGTTGATTTGTAAAGATGACCAAGCTTTAAGTTAGTACATTATAAGGTAGGGACTTATGTTTAAACCTTTTAGGATAAGGTTTATTTTATATTTATTAAACATGAAATCAACTTTAGGCTAAAGTGTTTATGCCTAAGTTTTTTGGATTCATACAAAAGGGGCCATGGTTAAATGTTTTAGGCTAAAGTTTATACTGTGTTTAATAAACACAATGTATACTTTGGGCTAAAATATTTATGTCAAGTCCATAGAACATGCTTAAAGGGATCACAATGATATAATGACCTAATGTCAAAATAGATTTTTATTTCATTAATAAACACACTAAAACCTTTGGTTATAAGCATTTGGTCTAAGCTCTATGTCATAAAGACTCTTTAAAATAAGACTTAGTAGAAGTCTATAATTTAAGGTTCAGGGTATTTGAACAAAATACAATGGGAATCTTTAAAATATAGGTTTAATACTAAGTTCATTTTAAATATATATAGACCATGGGATCATTTCAATATTTTTATATTAAATATTTCCAGTGTTTGATCATTTTTTGGGGGTTTCCAGTAATTTGTAAAGCAATTTATGAGTTTTGTAGCAATATTTTGGAGTGTATTTTAATCATGAGCAAAGTAATTCCTTGGCTGAAATTTAATGGTCTCAAGGACATCACATACTTCCTTGCAAACATCAAATGATGGTCATGAAAATGTCAATTTTAAACTAGTGGAGCTATTAATTTGATGGGCTTAAAGTTAACGATCATGCAGATGTCAAATATGCTCTCATGGGTGTTTAAATGATGGTCATGCGAATGTCAATTTTAAGCTCATCAAATTCTTATGATTGAATGTAAGAGTGACACTTGGCACCTCTGTGGGGCTTCCCAGGATCTCAGACTTAATGTGTTCTATTGGATCAAGGTCCTGTGAGTAAACAAGAGCTATAGGATCATGATTCAAGAGCTTTCTCATGATTGGTTGCTTTTATCAAGGAGGCCCTTTTGATTTTAATCCTCAAATGTAATGGTGCCACATGTTGATCCTATGGACCTTTTGTAATCCTTTGAGCTTTCAACTATGCTTTACTCCATCTGATCAAGTCTTCATGATGAAATGAGAACTGTTAGATGTAGGCTAAGGGTGCAACTTTGTCAGGGCTTTCCCACCATTGGATTCATTTACTATGATAAAGTGCAGATCATTAGATATTTTAAGATGCATGTTATTTAAGTTAAAGTCCAGGCCTTTCTTGTTCTATTGGATCAAATGTTGTGATATAGCGAGGGTTGTTGAATCTGCAAAAAATAAGAAAGTTAAGTTAGGATCCATAATGAATAAAAGACTTAGGCTGAAATATTAATGCTAAGATGAGGACTTAAGATTAAAACTTTAGGCTAAGCTTATGAATCAAAGGGGCCAAGTTAAGAAATATTAAAAAGGGACCTTGCAAAATGAATATTAGACCTAGTCAAAAATATAAAGAACTTAAAATGGAAATAACAAAGAGGACTCGAGCATATTTTAGGCTAAGCTTTAGTAATGTTACAAAACATGATTAAGATTTAACATGAATTTTATGCTTAAGTCCAAAATGGATTTTTTTAAAGGTTCCCATCAATATTAGGTCCCACCAATATTCTAATTTGAATTGAGGGTTTTTCTAGGGTTTTGAAACATGAATTTCTATGTATGAAAACCATGGAACCTAAAACTAAAAGCCATGAAGACCATTTATTATCAATGTTAGATAAAATTAATGCTAAACATAATAAGTAAGCTTGATTTTGATAAGGTGGATGATATTCAAATTCTACAAATGATCCTAACATGCCATATTTTCATGTTTAATCTTCAAGGTTTCTCAAGGGTCCCAATTTTAAAAAAATGGGGGTATGTTGGCCTCAACAAATGGAAAATTCTAGGGGAATATAATAATATGTTATAACCTAGAGACTCTAATTTAGACAAATAATTGGGTCATCCTATCCACTTGATCAATATCATTATCTATATCAGATTATGGTTGAAACAAACCTTACACTTGTAAAATTAGGGTAAAACATCAAGACATAGCCATACTGTGTGTGTGCTTTGATTCCACTTATTGTTTGCCATGGGGTTTAAGAAACAACTTCTAGGATTCATGTCTTTAATAATTAACACTGAATTGAAGCATGTTTAGATATCCATTAAGAACCATGCATTTTGCTAAAGGAAGGCTTGGGCATTGCTCTGCTACCAACCAGGCATCCATAACCCTGATAGATGCCTTTAGCTCCACTCAAGGCCTTGTTCCATTACCAACTAGGCATCCATAGTCTTGATGGATATTACCAAAATCACCTATGCTTACAAAGCTTTTTATTTTACATAAAATCCTTCTTTTTTGTATTTTCTTTAGATCTTTATGCTTTCAGCAAGGTTGGGAATCAGGGTAGCCAAGTTTTAGGATTTGGTCAAGTGTTTGATTTTAAGATAATCACCTATGGCTACAAACCTTATTCTAGGTAAGGATGTTGATTAAGTGCTAATATGGATATACCATGATAATTTGAGCTATCATCCTACAAGTATAAATCTTCTTAAAACCAAATTGAGGTCTAAATAATGTTTAAAGTTATTATGAAATAGTTGGCTTCTTCTATTGGTATTTACTAGTTTATTCATATTAAAATATTAGGCTCATATTTTTGAATCATAGTCATCTTATGTATGAGGTACATATCTTCATTTCTGAGTTTTGGGAATTTTCAAGCAAATTGCTTAACTTTGAGCTCAAGATTGTCCAAAATGATTTATTAGAATCAAGGAACAAGGCAACCAAATCAAACACACAACAAAAAGTAGTAAATCAAGAAAGCAAAGGGGAGTAAATAAATATATACATTCTTATATACAAAAAAAGGATAGGAAGGAAAGAACTTAAAAGAAACTCGCTGGCCTACCTAGACTAAATCTAACCATCTTACAGTTTACTCCATAAAGACCTCAAGAGGAGCAACAAAGAAGTAGTGCTTGAGGTATTATCCATTGGTGGGCAATGTGAAATCTACTCCTTGTAGATATTTGAGGTTGAAGGTGTTCCTCCCCATTTGTTTTTACAATTTGGTATGGGCCAATCCATAAAGGTGTGAATTTTCCATGTTTGCCCTTAGGCTCAGATGCTTTGTCCCAAAGGAGAACTAGGTACCCTTGTAAAAACACCTTAATATTTGATTTTTTATCAAACCATCTTTTTACTATGGTCTGATGCCTAATAAAATAAGCAAAGACCTTCTCCCTTGCATCTTCCATCTAAATTATATCTAGAAATCTTGAGTTTTCTAACTCCTAACCCTCTTCCATATATTCCTATATGAATTTGTACATGGGAAATTTAAGAGTGATAGAAAATATTGGTTCCTGGCCATACACTAACAAAAAAGGTGATGCCTTCAAGGCTTGTTTAATTCTTATCCTATCTGCCCATAATGTATACTTAAGTAACTTGTTCCAAGTCTTGGGTTTGTCTTTAGCAGATTTCTTGATTTCTTTCATTAAATTTTTATTGGTAGAATCAGAGACTCCATCTCCTTGGGGATAATGGTTGGATGAAAACTTTAAAAAAATACTATTATCATAAGCTCATTCAGTCATCTCTATGGATGAAAATGCAGACCCATTATCACATACTAGAGAAACTAGAGTTTCAAATCTAGTGCAAATATTTTCTTTTAGGAAATTGATCACTTCCTCTATCCTATATAGTTTGGTGGATACAACTTCAGCCCACCTTATACAATAATATGTGGTAGTCAAGATGAATTTTTGACCTTTAAATGAATTTATATTGATCACTCCTACAAAATCCAACCCCTATTATGCAAATGGTTTATCAACCATGACTAGTTGTAAAGGCATTACTACCTTAGGCTCCTTGGTGCTAAAAATATGGAAAGAGTGGCATTCTCTCACATGTTTGTGAGCATATTTGAAGCTAGTTGGCCAATAGTAGCTATCTTTGAGAATCTTGTGTGTAGTAGCCTTCTCAAAGGGGTGTCCATTGCCAAAATTATCATGGAAGGTACTCATGATTTGAGAAGATTCCTCTTTTGAAACACACCTAAATTAGACCCTTTCAAAGTTTTTTTGGTATATGACTCCATTCTTGATCATATAATGAGCAGATTTGAGCCTAAGATCCCTCTTTTGCTCCCTTATCAGTCTTGTAGGACATTTAACATTAATTAACAAGTGAATAATAGAGTCATACCATTCAATAACTTAAAAATTTTACTGATCCACTTGCATAATACTTAGACTAGGGTTAGTATTAGCAATCATCTGGATCAGACCTTAACACCTTAACCAATTTTGCTACTTTCATCTCTAAGTTATAATCTTGAAAAATTGACATCCACTTACCTTTATGTTCTCCTAGCTCACTCTGACTCAACATAAGCTTTGTGGTAGGGTCATGTAAGATATCATGCACCTTATTTCTAAGGATATAATGCATAAATTTCTTAACTGCCTTTACTAATGTATATGCTTTCTTATTAATCAATGAATAGTTTAACTCAACATTCTTAAAGTCAGTGCTCATAAAAGCTATTGGGTGATCACACCCATCGATTTTATAAGTCAATACAATAACCATGGTATGATCAAAGGAAAATGAATATAATTAAAAGTCCTTTGAAAAGTCAGGACTTATCAGGATTGGAGCTTGGCTAATGGCCTTCTTTATGTCACTAAATGCATTTCTAGATTCTTCATTTCATGAGACCTTGACATCCTTCTTCAGCATGTCATTTAATGGCTTGAAAATCTCTACAAATCTATAAATTAATTTCTTTACAAAGTTTATCTTACCAAAGAATGATTTTATCTCTTTCCTACTATTTGGGGGCTCTATTTTGGATATGGCCTCTACACTTTTAATATCTATAGATATTCCACCATTGGTTATAACATGTCTAAATAGCTTACCTTCATTAACATAGAAAATACTCTTCTTAGGGTTGAAGGAAATCCCATACCTGCTGCATCTTTCAAACACTTGCTATAAATGCAAGAAGTGATCTTACCTATTTTTAGAAAAAAATGTTAGATCATCTATATAAATAATGATGGATTTACCTATCAGACCTTGGAAGGCATGGTCCATGGCTCTTTTAAATATTATCTCCTATATTTATTAGCCTAAAAGGCATTCTTTTGTAATCAAAGGTTCTCCACTTAGTGGTGAAAGCTATCTTCATCTTGTCTTCTTTGTCAACTACCACTTGGTCATAACCTAAAAAGCCATCAAGAAAAGACATCAAGGTTGAACCTAAAATAATTTGTATAACTTGGTCAAGAGAAGGGAGAGGATAGTTATCCTTCTCTGATGCTTTTTTTAATTTCTTAAAGTCAATATAGAGCCTAATATCACCATTCTTCTTCCCGATTGACACCAAATTAGCCACCCAAGTAGAACATCTGATGGGGAAGACTATCCTAACATCTAGTAGTCTCTTAACCTCTTTAATAATCATTAGCTATAAGATAGGGTTTAAAAGCCTCTATTTATATCTAAATGGTTTGAAATTTTATTTAAGAGGGATGGTGTGAGTGATGACCCTTAGATCAAAGATATTCAAGTCATCACAAGACCATGCTATGACATCCTTGTATTGGGTAAGGATATCTTTAGATTTTTTGTTCTCAATGTTTATGCTAGCTTTTCCAACATTTACTAGATGGGGTTGATCTTGGAGACCAAGATCAATAACATTATAGTCTTTCCCACTTATTTTGGGAATCTTAGAAATCTCAACTAGTTTCTCCCAATCAAATAGTCTCTCTAAAGTATCCCCTTAGGGATCTTGTTTTCATTCAACTAAATGATTTTACCATCAAATTTATCATTATTAAATGCATTTTCATTAGTCTCATCAATAATATGAGAATTAAATGCTCTATAATTGGTCATGAAATCCAATGTCTACTGATCATCACTAAAAACTTGAAAATGGTTAACATTATCAGGCATTGAAGGACAAGGGATCAACTCAATGCTAAAATTGGGGGAATCTTGGTTGGGCATGAGGTTGGTTGCAATAGATGCCAACTTATTAGTAGGTTAGTTCTCTTCCCTTGGGATGGAGGCAATGCTAAAAGCATCAAATAACTCAATCAAATCCCAGACACTAAACTTATACCTCTTGAGGTATGAGAGCTTGCATTGGTATTTGCTTCTTACTTAGTTGACCACTAGTTCTAAATCCCTATAACCTAGTAGTTATTTGACCTTATTCTTGATATCAAATTGTAAACCTAGGATAAGGGATTCATATTCAACAAGATTATTAGTACAAGGGAATTAGAATCTATAATAAGCATGGTATTTCCCACTAATAGGGTTAGTAAGGACAATACCTACTCCAGATCCAACTTTACGCCTAGCACCATCAAAATGCAATTTTCATAGTCTAAGAATAACATGAGCACTCCTAGGATCACATACCTTATTAGTCTCTAGGGTGAAAACCCCTAAGTCTAAGTTAATTATGTTGACCATCTCATTCACAACATTGTATTGAATGATCATGTGTTTCATCCTTGGCTCTCTCTCAACCCTGATCTGATTAGGAAGTCATTTCCAAGGTAGCCATAAATGTGAGAAATATGTGGACATGTAACCATTTAGGGCCTTGTTCCACTCCCTACTTAACAAGATTCTATAAGCATTAGGTATATTAACAACTTCAATATCAATGAATTGCTACACTCTAAGCTCAAAATCTAACTTCATGTGAACATTTAACAACTCCCTAATTACCTTAACACTAGATTTGTCTAACTGAGTTACAACTTTATGAGACTTAATAGATGTTAAACCTAATTATTTGTATATACTTATAGGCATGATATTGGTATATTCCCCTAAATATAACAAACAATTATGCAAGTTATTACCAAATATATTGATAGTGAGAAAGAACGGGAGAGATTCAACCTTGGCTTTGTGTACAGTCACATTAGCATGGTTAGCCTTGGGTGGCTTGTTGGACTTCTTAGACATAGATTCTAGTAAGAGTTCCTTTTGCTCTATAATCTATGTAAGTTCATGAAAAGTGATGTTAGCCTTTATTTTTTTCATATCTTAACTATATTATATATAATTTTATTAGAAGAATTAGGAATATCAATGTTGGGCCTAGAGGTACTCTCTTTGGATGGATCTAGATTGTTGCTTAAAGAGGTGTCTGGAGGAGTTCCAAGTTGTTTAGAGGCATTAAGGTAGTTAAGGGCTGCCTCTACTCTCTATTCCTCAAGGGGTAGGTCTTCTTCAAGAAATATTGAAAGGCTTTGACCTCCTTAGGGATATCATCAGGATCATTTTCTTCTTCAAAAAGGGGAATAAAAAATATCCACCATGAGGGCTTGATCATATGAATTAGATCTAGAAGTACCTACACCATTATCATTATTAGGGACTAACTTAAATGTATCTAATTCTTCCTAAAAATCCTTAAAATATTTACAGAACTTGATGCAACCAATTTCACCATGCTTGGCTATACAATGCACTCTACAATAATTAGGTAATACAATATCAGTAAGGTTAATGTCCATGGTCTTCTTTTCAAAATATGGTTCATTATTCCTATTATTATGAAATCTATCATTATAAAATCTATTATTTGGCCTATTATACCTTTGAAATGAGAAGTTCCTACTAGAGATTTTAGCAATATTTTCAACTTATTTTTGTAGTTGAAGAAAATCAACGCTCAACTTTTGGACCATTTTTAGCATAGACTCATTCTCATTTTTAAGAGATTCAAAATTATGTATCTGGTTATTTCTAGTATATGGTATAAAATCCATTTGATCATTTATATTGAAGCCATTAGTAGGATGCTTTGAGAATCCTAAATTCTAATTGGGAACAATATGACTCAAGGGTAATTGATTGAGGTTTAGAAGTTGATTTAAGGCTGGGGTATTTTGGTTGTTGTTTGGAAAGATGTTCAGAATGGGCATATGTGGGTTAATGTTTGGAACATAATAGGCCATTTGTCCTTGGGGTTGCATCTAATCATTATTGGTCACTATCTCAGAATAAACCTTGGCTAATGAAGTTATAGCTGGCATGGATCTCTTAAAAAATATAGAGGTCATGGGATATATTGCATCCTTGTAGATTTTTAGAGCTAAAATATCATCAAGATTATAGGGTTCTATAGTCCTGCTATATATTTTTTGAAATCTAGCATTAAAGGATCTAATAGACTCACTTGCATCTCTTCTAATGGTGGTAAAATGATAGTAAATTACACGAGGATTGACAATATTACCAAATTGATCTATAAAAACATTGACGAAACCATCACAACTAGTGATGTAATTCTTAGGCAAGTTTAAAAACCATTCATAACAATATCCTTAAAGGTAAAGGGGAATAACCTACAAGCCATATCCTCATACATAACATTTAGTAACCTTAAGATAGTTTTAAAACATTTTATGTGTTCTTCAGTAGTTACTATACCCGTTGAACTAAATGTAGGAAAATACTTCTTAGGGTAATGTGGGAGATCATGTACCACACCTGACACATTAATTAAAGACTCTCCTAATCAAGTTATACCTAGATAAATGTTGAAGGCAAAGGTATATTAAAAAGGTGAAGTTGGCAAAGATTTGGATCTCCTATGTCTACCTTTGTCATGCCTAGCCTTTCTATGAACCTCAATTTTAAACAAAGGATCCCTTGTCTCTGAGTGTGATCTAGTTCAAATATTTGGAAATTCTAGCTTGAAGGTTGAAGATCCTATTTGAATTATGATGTATCAAGCTAATATTTATAAGGAATAAGGATTAAACCTATACATTAAGCTCATTTTGTAAATATTGCATAAAGAATAGTAAAGGACATTGATCTTGACTAAAATAGCTCAAAGATGTATCTAATTATGCTAATATGATCTATTTTTATAAGTTTAAGCTCAAATGAACTTAGATCTATGAAATATATGCTGATCTTTGATCAAAACAAGCTAGCCTAACCTCAAATATTGTGTATTTTCAAATTTGAAGTTAAATTTACCAAAAACAAACATCAAATCTCAAATAACCTTGATCCTTGTCTAAGGAAGTGCAAAGATACATCATAAACCACAAAGATCAATGATATTTATACATCTAAGCAAATAATTTACTTAAAAACACAAAGATATAATAATCTTAGATCAAAACATGCTAAGGTTAACAAAGATTCAAAAAATTCATGATTGTGCCCTCCTTCTAATGCCAACAGGGACCTATTGACTTCTTATTTTAGAATTCTAAGAATTCAGAGTATGAGTAGTAGGTTTTGGCAACTTGATGTTGCCTGTGGTGAATAATGACAAAGCAATGCTTAACTGTCCACACAAATTTATAATAATTGATGGTTGGGAGCCATCATGGTCCAATCTACAAATTTAAACTATCTTTGCTTATGCTTAGTGAATTATGATCCCTACTTAAGCTACAAATTAATCTAGATGGGTATTTATAATGAAGTTTAAACTATAGTGATCTGGTGTAAAAAAGGAGCAAAGAGAAGGGTAAGGCAGAAATAAAGTGAGTGATTTCCTATCTTAGTCTCAAATATTATGATAAAGTATCAATTGCAAAATTAAATGAAACAAATCCAAGATCCTTCAACTAATCTAGTGTATGCACAAGTTAGAAACCTTGTGATTAGAAAATGCAACCCATAATTCTAAGAAACTATTCAAATTTAAGATATAAAACTAACAATTAAGAGAAAATCTATGTTAGCAATTTACATATCAAATATGGACAATATTTTAAAAAATCCTTGATCATATTAATTGCTCTAAGTATATAAAATTTACTCAAAATTATCTCTCTTTACAAGATGGTGATACATGCCTTTTATAGAAAGATAAGGTAGTACACCGATCAGTTAAAACATACAGGTGTACAAAAGATAAGGGTAACTATCCTTAGAAGGTTATAAAATACACTGGTATTTTATAATTAGACTAACTTAGGGGCAATATGCTAACAAAATAACATATGCCTTACAAAAGAATATTCCTATTTTAAATGTTACATTGTTTTTATAAAAGGAATATTAACCACTAGGTGGGCCCATTACTTTGGGGCTCCCCTATTAATCCTAAAATAGTTCCATAGCCTTCTAATGTTGATCCTTGATCAAATCCAAGTCCAAAATAGGCTTTAAGAATTAGACATCCTCATGATCAACTAAGTCATTGAAGTTTCTATCATCTCTGGCCATAGCTTCCTTGATACTTCTGGCTTCTATAATCTTTTCTTCATCCATGAGGATCATGCCAAAGATTCTATTCTTGTCCTTGCTAGAATAAATTTAGATCTTAATCTTAACTAACTACATTACCAAAGTGACCCTATGTTTATATTCATCCTAATCAATGATTCCAAGGTTTGAGGTCTTGGTAGGGTTGGCCAACATAGTGCCAAGTAGTTGCTTGATCTAGGAAATCTGCTCTTCATCATCCCTAAGGAGTCTATCCAAGCCTGGTAACCAAGTACTTAGACTCTATATTTTATCCACCACTATACATAATGCAACATTTAGGTAGCCTAGGATAATATCTTTAAATTTGGGAAGCTTTTTCCCAATCCATATGCTGATGAGATCCCTCAACTTGGTTTTTGCCTCTTTCCATTCTTCTATCATTCCTTTGGCCACTTCACTTTGTTGGATCAAAGCAATTTACCTCATCTTCATGGACTATAGAGAATTGAACATATTAAAAAATGAGGCTTCAAGCATGGCTAAAATATCATCAAGGATAGATAGAATGGCTTGTGTCTCTAAGTTTTCCTTTTCTTTTTCCAAATTTTGGATCCTCTACTTCATTCCTCAGATCCTAGACTTGGCTTGAGCCGACTAAGCCTCAATTAAGCTCTCAACATCCTACTCATGAATGGGATGTTATTCTAGCTATTTCCATTCAATTGGGGTCAAAACCATAAATGGTTAAACCTTTTGGAAGGTGAAATCTTTCATTCCTATTATTTCTTTCCTCATGGTGACCCTTTCTAGTCCAACTATCTCTAGATTGAATTGGACAGTGGTGACTAGCTCTGTATATGTTGGAGGCTCTAGAACCTTGACTCATGTGCTACTAGATTATCTTAGAGCATCTACTATCTTTATTTCTGTCCTTGTAGTGGCCATTATACTCCTATCTTCTTCTTCTATCATCAAAGCCTTGATCCATGGCTTGATGCCATCATGCACGTATATGTCACTAGCCTTTGTCAGTGCCCATGAGTGGGAGGGAGAGGGGATCTTTTGTAATTATCCATAGATGAACCAATCAGGTATGATTGGTCCATGTATGGGGAATTCCTCACTGAATATATTGACCTCACTAGTGGGGTGAGTGAGGGTCAATCTTGGCTTCTTCCTTGGTGATGGGTTTTAGATCTTCTATGGTGAAGAAGAGTTCAGACCAATTCTTATTTCCATTGTTTAGGGCTGTAATGTCTAATTCAGTGTCCTTGAAGAATCTCTCTTCATTCTCTATGGATAAATAGAGCTCGATCTCCTCTTTTAACTATTGCTTGTGATCTACCATGGCTTCTACTTGTAAATTGTTCACTATTGGATAATAATTGATCTATGTGAAAGATCTTTTGTGCTTAAAAATGAAATTAATATTTTCTCAAATTGAATTGTAACCAAATGAATCCAATTAAGTCTCTTTTATGTAGGATTTAGTGTTTTAGATCTTTAATGGTAGGATGTATCTGGAGTTCGACTTATACATGTCTAGGATTTGATTTGGACCTTTGCATTTATACTTTCACATTTTTGAGCACACAAGATCTCTTATGTTATCCTTTTTTACTTACGTGGAATTCATTTGGAATCAATCTAGACATTTCATGGCATTTTTCATAAATGCCTTTGAGCACTAGCCATTGGCATTTAAAAATGCCCCTTTTTATTTTGTACCATTAGATGAAGATTTTGTGATTCACTGTGAGCCATTGATCATGATTTGAGATCAGGTCTTGTGATTGGCTCTTTTTGGTATTGAGCCTCGTAGTTGTGCTACTTAGCATCTTTGTAGGGCCTTCAAGCTCCTTTAAAAAGTCTTCAATGCTTTTATACCATTAGATCATGGAGTGTGATGGAGCATGAACTGTTGGATCGTCTATCAGTTCTACTTTGAATGTGCTTTTACCATGCATCGACCATGTGGGCTCTTGAGACTCCTTCGAAAAGTCTATGGGGTCTTTGCACTGTTAGATCATCCTCCCATGATTAAGCAAGAGATATTGATCTGCAAAGATTCTTGAGGTTTAAGTTAACACATTATTAAGGTAGGGACTTAGGTTTAAACCTTTTAGTCTAATGTTTATTTTATGTTTATTAAACACAAAATAAACTTTAGGATAAAGTATTTATGACTATTTTTTTTGGATTCATACAAAGGGGGCCATGGCCAAATATTTTAGGCCAAAG
Source organism: Torreya grandis (assembly GCA_037957365.1). Taxonomy (NCBI): domain Eukaryota; kingdom Viridiplantae; phylum Streptophyta; class Pinopsida; order Cupressales; family Taxaceae; genus Torreya; species Torreya grandis. Next base: position 368,015 of record JARHVA010008467.1, read on the forward strand.
TTTAGATTGTGTTTAATAAACACAATGTATACTTTAGGCTAAAATATTTATGTCAAGTCCATAAAACATACTCAAAGGAATCAAAATGATATAATGACCTAATGTCAAAATAGAGTTTTATTGCATTTATAAACACACTAAAACCTTTGGTTAGAAGCATTTGGTCTAAGTTCTACATTATAAAGACTCTTTAAAATAAGACTGAGTATAAGTCTATAGTTTAAGGTTCATGGTATTTGAACAAAATGTAATGGGGAAATTTAAAATATAGACTTAATACTAAGTTCATTTTGCATATATTTAGACCATGGGATCATTTCAATAGTTGCATATTGAAGATTTCCAGTGTTTGAGCATTTTTAGGGGCTTTCAATCACCTGTAAAGTAATTTATGAGCTTTCTAGTAATATTTTGGAGTGTATTTTAATCTTGAGTAAAGTAATTTCTTGGCTTAAATTTTATGGTCTCATAGACATCACATACATCTTTGTAGACGTCAAATGACTATCGCATGAACATCAATTTTAAGCTAGTGAAACTTTTAATTTGATGGGCTTAAAGTTGATGGTCACATGGATGTCAAATATGACCTCATAGGCATTTAAATAATGGTCATGTAAATGTAAATTTTAAGCTCATTAAATTATTATGACCTAATGTGAGAGTGCCACTTGGTACCTCCATCCAGCTTCTTAGGATCTCACACTTAATGAGCTCCATTAGATTGAGGTCTTATGAGTAAGCAAGAGTCATAGGGACATGATCTGAGAGCTTACACATGATTGGTTACTTTTGTCAGCTGGGCCCTTTTGGTCTTAATCCTCAAATGCAATGGTGACTCATGTTGCTCCTGTGGGCCTTTCGTAATCCTTTGAACTTTCAACTATGTCTCACTCTGTCTGATCAAGTCTTTATGATGAAGCGAGGACCATTAGATGTAGGCTAAGGGTACAACTTTATCAGGGATTTCACAAGATTGGATCTATTTCCTATGATGAAGCATGGATCATTATATATTTTAAGATGTATGATGTTTAAGTTAAAGTTCAGGCCTTTCTCACTCTGTTGGATCAAATGCCATGATAAAGTGAGGGTCGTCGGATCTACGAGAAGTAAGAAAGTTAAGTTAGGATCTATTATAAATAAAAGACTTAGGCTAAAATGTTTATGCTAAGGTCTCATTCATATTAATAAACATGATGGGGCCTTAGGATTGAAACTTTAGGATAATCTTATGAATCAAAGGGCAAAGTTAGGAAATATTTAAATGGGACCTTGTAAAATGAATATTAGACTAATCAAAAATATCAAGAACTTAAAGGGGGAAATAACAAAAGGGAATCGAGCATATTTTAGGCTAATCTTTAGTAGTGTTATAAAACATTATTAAAATTTAAAATGAAGTTTATGGTGAAGTCCAAAATGGATTTTTATAAAGGCTCCCACCAATATTATTTCCCACCAATATTCCAATTTGAACTATGGGTTTTGCCGGGGTTTTGAAACATGAATTTCTTAGCAGGAACACCATGAAACCTACAACTAAAAGACATGAAGACCATTTATTAGAAATATTAGACAAAATTAAAGAAAAAAAAAACTAATCTTGATTTTGATAAATTGGATGATCTTCAAATTCTACAAATGAGGGCATGTTGGCATCAATAGGATCCAAAAGTATAAATGTTATATAATGCAGATCCTCTTCCATCATATTAAGACCACCCATTGGATGGGATTATTGGTACTTATGTGTGACATACACCTCTTATGGTTCAAAGAACCTCTATTATTTTTGATGAGAATGAGATCATGGATGATGATTCTCATTTTCAATCCTTATTAATTTGAGCATACCTTTATCACTAGCATATATAAATTGTTATTAATGATAGTGGTGTAAGTGAGAAAATTTTCACCATGACTTTACTTACACATTTTGGTTATACACATAATAATTTACATCCTTTGACTAAATCAATTAGAGCATTCGATGGGACATCATAACATGTTCTTGGTGAGATAGACTTACCTTTAGAGGTATGTCCAACACATTCAATTAATACCTTTTATTTATACCATACATGGTAGTATTTGATATGTTATTGGGATGACCTTATATAACTACCCTCTATGTAGTACATTCTACAGTACATGGGTGTGTTAAATGCATTCATACCAACATGGTAGTTACAGTTTCTTGTATTCCATATAAACATCCAATTGATCAAGAGAATTTTATACCCAAATAATTAATTTTAAAATATATTAAGTTTAATCATCTATGAAAGGGTAAAAAACAATTAATCCCCTAAATGGAACCACCCATGTTTGGTAGGGTGATAAAGTAAACCACTAAGAGGCTAGAAGGCTCAGGGATTCTATGGGATATAAGAGATATATAACATATTTTTGATAGAAAGTAGCTCCAAAAATCTAAATGGAACCATCAGTGTTCGGTAGGGTACTAAAGCAAACCACTAAGAGGCTAGAAGGTTCAGTGGTTCTATGGCTATAGGAGATCTATAGTGGCTATCTAGTTTTTTGACTTGCACCAAGATATAGATAGACTTGTAAACTAGGTTGGGGATAACATGAACAAGCACACAAAGTATGCAAGCACCTCTAGTGGATCTAACCACAGTAAAATAAGTAGTTGAGACTAGACTATTGATTGCATAAGCAAATCAAAAGCCATAATACCAAATGGAAGAGATAACAGTTGAAAATAAAATCTAAAGCTAAGGCACTTTGAGACCAAATGAAAGATGTTTTAAGCAATAAATATGTTTTCAATAAAGGGTTTAAGAGCATGTCTATTCTATATTTGAGCTACCTTTCCAAATTAATACTATAATTTTCTAACAATGCAATGTTATAGTTTAGCAAGAGGGAGAGAATGTTTAAGCAAGTTTTCTAGTTTGCCTTGAGCATGTATATCTCTACTATGCAACGAGGAATGTTTCCAAAGAAAGAAATAATATGTAATAAATGAATATTTAAAGTAATGAAACTACTCTAAATAATTATTTTGGCAAAACAAAATCAAACCCTAGAATATACACTATAAATAATGGACTTTCACTTTGCATAGAAAATTACCCTAAGATCAATCTCAAAGAAGATGTGTAAATGTTCTACTAACTATGATCCAATCTAGGAAGCAATGTAGGAGGAAGACGAAGCTCTGTGTAAATTGAAGTCTAAACCAAAAGCCAAGAGCAAAAGAGGAGGTGAAGTGAGAACTTGTAATGGTGAAAGAGCTCCAAAAAAGTGCATAAATTAGGTACAATTCCAAATGTATAAGCTAGAAGCAAGCAATAAGGAAGTAGGAAAAACTGAGAGTAACAATGGAGTCTCTAAGCAAATGTGTATCAGTATATGGGATCTTATGTCACCAATCAAGCTCAAGAGTGCCAAGAATGAATCAAGAGAGATTCAAGAAGGCATGAGAGTTAAGAGAGGGAAGAAGAATAAATAAAGAGTGTGGAGAGAGAAGATAAGATGCTCAAATGAATGAGAATGACACATACATCCCAACTCCAATATGCCAAAAGACCTAAAACTAATTATTTTTGACCCTTTGGGCCCAAATAGGTACTTTTGGGCATGTTCTACCTAGGTTATGGCCTAAGATGTGGATTTAGTGAAGGAAATATATGGCCTAGGCCATGGGTTTCCTTCAAAAAATCTGTAACTTGGGTCGAATAAGGGCCTAGGTTAGTCAATAGGCTCTCGAAAGGCCCTAGGGGGTCTCTAAAAGGCCTATCTTGCATGTAAATGGGAAAATATGGATTAAAGATGTATGGAGGGTAAGAATATGATGCAAGAGAGGTCCAAGTAAGTGGTGGATGTCTCAAAGTAGGATAATTAAGATTGGTAGTCTACACATTAGCTAATGTGTAATCATAGGGAGGAGTAGGGTCACAAGAAGTATGATTACATATGTCCCTAAGATACAAGCAGTCAATGTTTGAATGAATAAGGAATGCTGTGTAATACCTAGAAGCCACACCAAAGTAAAGGAAAGAAAGAATTGAAAAGATAAAAGGAAACATTACCTGTACTTACCAGATAAGGATGGCGATGAAAAGAGTTGATGGTGTGATCCACAAGTGAGAGTGAAAATGTTGTGTAATCCAAAATTGACTCTAGCTCATATAGATAAGGGACTCAAGTGATATCAAATCAAATCATATTATCTAGAATGAAATTCACTAGGGTATCAACGCTAGTATTCTCCCTGTGAGGGATATGGGTGAAATAGACATCCTCAAAGAAAGAGAGTAAATCATGCACCACTTGAAAGAGGGTGTATACACTAGAAACTATACACTATGGCTATAAATGTCACATTAACCTTTAAGTGACCCTTTGGCTTCCTTCAGGTTAGATTATTCACCAATTCTCCCATTATTTAACCTTAAACCATTTTCCATGGAATTGACTGCTAATCATTGGTAGATTAACCAATTTTGGCTATGTCCCCTTGATTGCCGATGGTCAGCCCTTGACCATGGATGGTTACCCATACCACTGATGGTTACTTAAACTCTTACATGATCAAATTAATCAACTGAAATTTGACTAAAACTCACTCATTGATCATTGACTATCTAAATTTAGTTTGCTATTTGCATGATGAATGCATGATTAGACTATTGGTCAGACTGTTTAATAGAAGTTTGTTAAACTCTTCATTTCAAACATCCTTTGATCTATATTAAGAGATGAAGAGAAGGATGAAATCAATCATTCAAGGGTAAGATATTTTGACTCCTAGGTGAATCCAAAAGCTTCCCAGTGAACTAATAATTAGGTTAAAAACTTAGGGTATTTATGCAACTCATTATCAAGAGCTAAGATACCGTTACTCTACCAAAATTGCTCTAGGATCTACAACAAGCTTTTAGCCAACCTTCAACATTATTCAGACCAACAACACCTAAAATCTAAGTATCTATGTTTTTTTTTTATCAAGATTCAATAATTAGCTCTATTTGTTTCATTGCTTGTGCCATTCCCCTTTATTTCCCTTTCATCTCATTTCCCTATGTTGGAGTTTTATAACTCCAAACATTTCACCTCTTACCAAAAACCACCCAAAAACCATTCTCACTCACATAAACACCCAATCCCTGAACTAGATACCTCTGAGCATTGCTTTTTATCTCATAACCAACATTCAACCCAAACATCACTCCTAGAACCTCTCTATAATTCTCTTCAATAGACTTCTTTTCCCAAACCAAATCCCATAGTAACCACTAATGGTATTTTATAACTATCGATGGACTTACCTAACCATCGATGGTTAACAACCATAGATGGTCATCTAACTACTGATAGTCATACCCAACCATTGGCGATCATTATGTGCCATTTTTAAATAGTATGCTAATTTGACCCATCTACCCATACCCAAATCCTAGTTTATGAGTTTATGTTTTATCATAGAATTTCAAATTATTTTTTGAAACAAGTTTGAGTGATTTATCATTAGTATTCAATCATTTATTGCTATTTTTTAATCAAAATCACTTGTTTATTTTCAAGCATTTCTTATATTTGATTTTAGTACCTTCTATTATTTCATGCAAGTACCCATTTTTAGCTTATCATAACTTAAGTTTTTTAAAAGTGTGGATTGATAGCTTCCAAGGAAGCTTCTGCTTCTTTGATCTAGCTCACACTAGGCAGTCTACCCTACTATCTCACTAATCCACCATTTTCTAGATTGCTTTCTTACTTATAGGTCATCCTCCCTAGACAAATAGAGTATAAAAAATAATTTGAATTTATGTATGCACAACATATCCAGGTTCTACTAACCTCACCCTTCTTTCAAGTTTTACAACTTTCTTTCTAAGAAAATAAAGCAAAGTTTTAGTGAAACATTTTGGCACACCTGGTGGGACCTTTGATATTTTATTGGGTTAATAGTTATATGAAATTTAGTTGCATTTATAGAAGAGTCACTCATTTCATTTTTTATAAAAAATAAATATTCCTTATTTCATTTCTTCCTTTCCAAAATGCAAGTTCTAGTTTGTTTTGCTTTCTTAGAAAAAAAAGTAAAAATTTTCATTTTTGCTTTCATTTATAAAAATCAAAAGTACTCATTCTAGGCTTAGGCTTTGCATCATAATATCACATCTAGGTGCATCTTAGTTATTTTGTATTCATTTGAAAAGACACCAAAATTTTCTTTTGGATTAAAATCAACTTTACATCCACTATTTGCTTGTATTGATTAGCTCACATAACTTAATTTAATCAAGTAAATCAATTATAGTCTCACTTCTTATCACACACATAATACCAAACCACACATTCAATCAAACATCAAAACATTGACATAAGGCCCGATTGGTATTTCATCATCTATAAGTCACCTTTCCTCAGCATACTACTTAGATTTCACCACCAAGGGGAAAACCAACTTAGTACACTGGCTAAGTATAATCTCTAGCAAATCGGTATATTATGGATAAGCACTCAACACCCTTATCACTATGGTGTGTGAAGTGAAGGGGTAAGCCACAATATCAAGCCATGTACGAGGTTTTAGTACAAATCTTGAGAGCTTTAAACTACCTAAAACCATCCTTAGACATCTTCTTCTAAGTATCCAGTCTACAAACCCAAGTTGGTCTTCATAACTTCTTTAAAATTGAGGCATAAGCCTAAAGAGAGATTAAAAATACCATAAGATTTTAACACACTTTAGTGTATACATTGTTTTCTTAAAGATATTTTTAATTTGATTGCATCTCTTTTGAGTTTGTGAGATTTTTTTATTTTCCTTTCCTCTTCTTTACATGGTTCTAACTAGACAACAACTAAGAAACCAAGCAAATTGGGATACACTTCCCAACCACCCATCTTCCTCTTCTTCCTCATCTATGGAGTACCATTCAAATGTGGAAAGTTCACCCCACCATTCTATAAGTCCTATTATACCTCAAACAGTTGTACAAGGATATATATAGATTTTACCACCTTTCTAAATAACAACCCCATAGCCCTCCAACACTACCTTAACACCATATCTCACCGTACCCCTGCTTTAGTTCCATCTATTGATCCATCCTATGGTATGTTATACCATCTTATGGATAGTACCTCTATTTCCACCACTTCCACCCAAACCTTAGTCACCCAAACATCTTCTTACCACTCCAACCCTTAGTAACAAGGGTATATAGCTCCACCTTATACCCAACCTAATATATCCACTTACCCATACATATCATACTCTCAACCACCCATGTCCACATACCAATATGTGGCAACCTCCCAACCTTCCACTAGATATACTTATGTTTCACCTACCCAACCCTAAATTTTTTTTTTGTACAACTATGGGAGTGCACAATCGCAAACCAATATAGTTAAGATGTTGATGGACAAGATGACCAATTTGAAGTTATCTATCTCTAGTTCTCATAACTTCTTATCATATTATAAAATTTAAAATGAACCAATTCATCCATCCATCCCAATCTAAACATATCATCCTCAATGGGAACTTCTAAAATTTTCAAAATTTCAGAGCAAGGAAGATCCTAAGCAACATCTTAGAGCATTTAAACACTCTTTCTATTTGATTCCTTATGATGATACTCTCTTTCTTTACACCTTTCCCATGTCCCTATCCATTTCAACATTAGATTGGTATAGTTCAATTACCAATCAATCCCTCTTTTCTTTTGCCCAATTAGCTCAAACCTTTTTAGATCATTTTTCCATAAATATATCTAAGAAAGTTTTTATCATTGACCTCTACTCCATCCAAAAATTTGAGGATGAGTCAATTACTGATTTCATGGCCCATTGGAGAGTTTTGATAAACCAACTCTCTTTCTCTTTGCCCCAACCTGAGCTGATTGAGATTTTATCTCAGGCTTGTGCCAAACATATTTCCTTCACTGTATAGGTTCCGACTTTCAATACTATTGATGAGTTTTTCACCATCGCACAAAAATTAGAGATTAGAGCCATTGATGAGGGGAAGATAAAATTGAGAAACAAGAATTTTAGTTTCAATTCAAATGAAAATTCCCCCTCCAAAGCCACCAACCACTCCAATACCAACAACAAAACCAATAGGACCACAAATGTAGCTTTCTTTAAAACTGCCCCTCCTCTAGTTGTTAACCAACCCAACTCTTTTAATTCTTCCAACCACAATGCTCAAAATGGAAACCGTAACAACCAAAAGTAATATACTCCACTATGGGATTCATATGATTTAATATTAGAGAATTTGTTGAAATAAAATATCAAACAACTTCCTCTAATTAAACCCCCACAACAATTTGATTGCTCTAGTCCTATACTCGACTGTTATAAAGAGAATGAATTATGTGGTTACCACCATGTCATTGGGAATGATATGAGTAGATGCAATACCTAAAAAATCATTGTCCAATGGTTGATTGACAAGGGGATACTTGTGTTATATAATCCTAATGCACTCCCAAATTAGTCACTTAACATATTTAGACAACCTTTTCCCAACCATGCCCCTTCCATGAATAATGAAAATGATAAAGCAAATTCCTCTCACAACCGTGAGGTCCATACTATCAATATGGTCCTTAGTGAGCTCATTATGGAGGAAACCATTGTCCAAACCACTTGTTATTCCCCTCCATTTATTGAGGTAGTGGAGTCATCTTCTATTCCTTTAGGAACCAAAACAAAGGAAGTAACTCTTCCCTTTTCTCCACTTATTGAGGTAGTCTAGCTACCAACCTCTCCTTTGGAAGACATACCAAAGGAGGCAAACATTACCACCACACCTTTCTCTTCCACCATAGAGAAATACACTCTTCCTTTATAAAACATTCCTAAGGAAGAGGTCACTTTACCTATTCCTCTTATGGAAGAATTTCCCTCCAAAACCTTAGAGCCTTTGATTGAGGAAAAGGGTAAGGTAACCACTACCCTTTCTCAACCTAGGGGTTTGTCCTTTGAGACCAATACTGAAGGAACCAAAACTATCTATAAGCCTTTCTATATACTGGTTCAAAACTTGGAGTACCTATCCCAACCTAACATGGATCATGTCAGATTTTGACACCATCTTGGGCTCCCCTATCTAACCAAGCAAAAACCATCAACCATAGCATTCTCAACCCAACCTTCCACTTCCACTAGTGAACCCACCATCATCCCAACTAAACCATTAGAAACATCTACCTCTCAAACCATAGTTGAACCAACCAAACCAACACCACCCAAAGTGACCCAAGCACCTTTTACCATCCCAAAAAAGCCCATAAAAAACCTAGGCATTCTCCCTACTCAGAGCTTTACTCACTCTCCATTAAAGTTGGATTTATCACCATTTATCCCATGAAATGAAACCCACATTAAGCCAACCAAGTCAGTGGAACCACCTTGGATCCCAAAAACCAAAACCTTGCCACCTGTTTCTACCTTGCCTTTCATTTTAGGACCACATCCTTCTTCTATCCTATAACCATATCCTTACATCAAGAAAACAAGTCTCCCAAAGACAACCCAAACCCAAACTCCTCTTTTAGCTATGCCTCTACCTATTCTTTCCACACCTTCTACCTCCAAACTATATACTACCAAGGCTTCTATTTCTAAATCCTCTACTTCCAAACTGTCTACCTCTACACCTTCCACCTCCAAACCGTTATCCCCCAATCAATATACTCCAAAAAACTTACCAAGAATATTCCACCACCCAAAACTCCTATCATAAGGCCTACTCCTAAAAAGGATTTCACCTCAAAAGTCAAAGCCAAAACCCTAAAACCCTTGCCACCTTTGCTTGAGTCTTTCTCAACCATCCTATAAAGATTAGTGCAAGATTTTTACTTGAATTTGACTCCTATAAAACTATTTTATCCCCGTAGTCTTAATCCATCATAGTTTAATGACAACCTGATTTGATCATACCATAAAACACCTGGGCACAATATATAGAACTATAAATCTTTCCAAGTCATTTTCCACCAACTATGTGATGGGGATGACTTATTGTCAGAAGAGTCTCCCATGAGCCCACCATGAATCCAAAATCCACAAGCCACCACCCTAAACTTACCTACTCCCACACTCTCATCTAAGATTGAGGAGGAACTAAAGCAATCCTCTAGCCCAATTCTTTCCCAAATCCATTCCATCCATGTGGTCACATGATCACAAGCCCAAAAAAAAGATAAAGGGAAGAAAAATGTGTCCATTCCATGGAAATACCCTTCCTCCACCACCCAATCACCCAACCAAACCCAAACACCTTCACCTTCACCCAACCCCAAGGTGTCCATCTTGAGTGCCTCCCAATCCAACCCTTTGAAGTCAATCCAAAGAGTATTCCTAAAGCAACTTCACCACACACCAGTGAAAATTAGTTTATATAAACTAATCAATACCTCAACCCATCACCACTAGGTGATGATAGAGGCTTTGTAGACCACAAAGGTTCAACCAGAATATCCACAACCTCTAGTATCCTTTATCAAAGCCCTTTAGATTTTCCATGCTTGTTACCTTTAAAAGTTTAGAAATACCCTCTATTCATCCCCATGATCTAGATCCTCACCTCTTCATTACTATGTACATTAACCAAACCTACATCAAAAGGTTTATGATTAATGGAGGAGATAACATCAACATTATCTCCTCCCATGCGTATGATTAGCTGAAATTGCTGGAGAACATTATGTTAGAAACCATGTCGATGCTCTGTTCCTTTAATGAAACTATAGAAACAACTCTAGAAACTATTATCCTCCACATTCATTTAGGACATCACACATTTCCTGAGCTATTATACATAGTAGAAGGTGAGTTTTAGTATAATGTTTTACTTGGATGCCCTTGGATCCATTCCATGAACTATGCTCCATCTACCCTACATCAGTGCATCAAATTTGAGCATGAAGGTCAAGTAATTACCATACGAGCTAACCTAAGTCCTATTACATCATGCAACTGATGTACCAACCCAATGATGTTTTCCTCTTTCCATCTGCTAAGCCTTCACCAACTAATGATGACTCTACCTCTTTTATCAACCAAGTATCAACTAGCTCATCCATCCCTTCTACCCAAATCCCCATGAAGGACCCCTTGGAATCAACATTCTAGCCTCTCTCACTTGGGGAGTATTTCCTCTTGACCTTGGATGCCTTCCCTACTCCCCAAGAGTATGGGATCCTTAACCAAAATCTTAGTTAAGATCCTAATATTAGAACTATTATTCCTTTCAAGCCTCCTAATCTCCAACCTGATCTTGTCTATGGGGGTCTTGACCAACTAATTTCTACCACCTCTACCTCCTCTTTTACTCGACCATTCACCTTCAATTTCTCCTATATGGATAAACCAAAGTTCCCCAAGACATACCTCCATAGGTGTGCTTGGAAGGGATTCAGTCTAGGATGTTATAAGCATGGACCACATGAGTTGCTTCAATGTAAGACCCAAAAGCCTCATGAGAGATTTGGTCTTGGATTTTCTCGACCTGAACAACCAACCAATTCACGTCCCACTACTATCATTAACAAGGAAGTTCCATCCTCACCAATCCTTTCACCATTAAAATCTATAGATTTTGATATCATTCTTCCTAACTTTTTTTCATCAACATAATTATCCTTAGACCCCTAACTTATTAAAATGATGGGGAGACCATAACCATTCCTTTGACTCATCCTAAGATGTTAGAAGATGACTCTCCTACCATTAATACCATTCAGTGTTAGGATGATGATTCCCTTCTTGCATATCATGGTATAGAAGATTCCTATATACACACATCTCTCCCTTATAAGAATTCAACCATGTTGAAATAATCCACCATGGATGTCAACTTGGGTACTCAGGATAACCCACACATTGTCAAAATTGGCCAATCACTAGATTCCTTAGAGCTTTAGGATTTTACCTCCTTGTGATATCATAGCATAACATTTGCTTCGTATTATAATGACATGCCAAGAATCAACCCATCCATCACTACCCATAATATCATTACTGCCCACAATGTCAAGCCTATCAAGTATCAGATTCATTAGATACACCCTCACATAACACTTCTTGTCAAAGAAGAGCTTTAACACCTCCTATCTATAAATTTCATCTAACCCATTAACTATCCCCAATGGGTCTCAAATGTCATCCCTATGGCCAAATTAATAATGGGACTTCACATTTGCATGGATCTTCATGATCTTAACCTTTCTTACCTAAAGGATGAATTTCTTTTACCAAGCATTGACCAACTTTTTTATCTTACAACTAGCCATGAGATGCTATCTCGTATGGATGGTTTCATGGCTATAATCAAATCTTGATTGCCATTGAAGATCAACATAAAACTGATTTTATCACCCTATGGGAAATATTATACTATAAGGTCACACCTTTTGGTCTAAAAAATGCTGGTGCAACCTACCAATGTGCCATGATCGATATCTTCCATGACCTTATTTACAAAACCATAGAGGATTACATAGATGATCTTTTTGAGAAATCTAAATGTCATAAAGATCATTTAGTAGTTCTCAAGGTTATTTTTGAACACCTCATCCATTTCCATGTTTATCTTAACCCCAAGAAGTGCATTTTTGAGGTCTTATCAGGAAAGCTCCTTGGATTTATCATCTTTCTTTGAGGAATTGAAGTTGATCCCACCAAAATCAAAGCAATCCTTGACATGACTCCTCTAACCTACCTCAAAGAACTCCATAGTTTGTAGGGGAAGCTCCAATCCATTCGTTGCTTCATCTCTTAGCTATCTGATAGATGCCAACCTTTCCACCACCTTATGAAGAAAGATATATATTTTAAGTGGAATAAGAAATATCAAAAGGCCTTTGATTCACTAAAAGAGTACCTTCTTTCTCCACCCATCCTCATTCCTCCCAAAGAGGATCAACCTTTCTACCTTTATGTTTCCACCACTGATTACTCCTTATGGGCAATGTTTGCACATCAAGATGAGTAACATAAACAACAAGATGTCTACTATATAATTTGAAAAATTATAGAGTATGAGACTCAGTACACCCTTACATAAAATTTTTGCCTCACCTTGGTCTTCATGGATTCCAAACTCTGCCACTACCTTCTCAACCACAAGATCTATGTCATAACCAACACCGACCCACTCAAGTATATACAATCCAAGCCATACCAAAACTAGCGTATGGATAAATGGCTCATGATTTTAACTAAGTTTGATATTGAGTTCCTTCAATAGAATTTAATTAAAGGGAAATTCATCTTTTACCAATTGGATGAAACACCTTTAGAAGATAACCAACCTTCTCCTCATGAGTTTCCCAATGAGTCTATCATGACCCTTTTGCAAGAGGACATCACCTATCAAATGACCATGTTCTTTGATGGATAAAAATGTCAATATAGTGGGGGTACTGGTATTATTATCATCCCCCTTGATGACAAACTCCTTCCTTTATCTTTCAAGATTGATTTTGATTATACCAACAACATGGCTGAGTATGAAGCCCTGATGATAGGTCTCTAAACTGCTTTAGCCTTGGGAGTCAAGATGATAAATATTTTTGGTGACTCCCAAATCCTAGTCAATCAAATAAATGTATCTTATCAATATAAAAATGACATCCTGTAATAATATAAATAGTTAGTCAATGTACTATTGACATGATTTAAATATTACCTTATCCAAACCATTATGCAATCTATGAATAAGTTTATTGATACAATGTCTTCCTTTGATTCCTAGATCCTATCCATGCCTTCCAAATCTAAGAAATTTTATGCTATCCATCATCTTACCAAGAATTCTTATACCACATCAAACCCTCCTTCCATATTCAATGTGGAGGAGATCCAACCTGACCTTTGGTATAAGCTGATCTTCAACTATATCAACCTAGGCATCATTCCCTTAAATCTTTCTAGGAATGGTCAAAGAGCATTCATTCAAATAACCTCTCATTATACCATACTTGGGGGAATTATTTAAAAACATGTCTTTGATGGTCTCTTTTTCCATTTCTTACGTGGTCATGAAATTTCTCATGGTATCAGAGAAATGCATGATGAGATTTGTGGGGGACACTTTAGTGGCCTAGCTATCACTAAACGTATCCCTTGACTTGGATACTATTATCCCACCCTTAACCAAGACTATTGTGATTACATGAAGAAGTGTTTTAAATGTCAACAACATTCCAATTTACATCACGTACCTAGTCATAGCCTCTAAGTATCTAAGGATTTTTGGCCCTTCTCATAATGGGGACAAGATATTATTAGTGAAATTAACCCCCATTCTTCATAGTGACATCATTTTATCATCACTATGATTGAATATTTCACCAAATGGGTGGAGGCTATTTCCCTTATTTCAACCAAAGCCAAAAAGATTATCAATTTTATCAACCATCACATTATCTATCATTTCAGTGTCCCTCATAAGATAATCATTGATAATGGTAAATATTTAAAAAATTTAAAAGTCCAAGGTATTTGTGATGAGTTTGGCATTAAATTGAGTTTTTCCTCTCCTTATCATCCACAAGATAATAGATAGGCTGAATCTTCTAATAAAACCCTTAACAACATGTTAACTAAAATGGTTAATGCATTTGTTTAGGATTGACATTTACACATTCCTTTTGCCTTATGGGCATATTGTACTAGCATTAGAACCCCTACATTTGCTACCCCTTTCTCTCTTGTCTTTAGAGTAGAGACTGTCTTGCCTCTCAAAGTCTAAATTCCCTGTCTTCACATATCCCTATAGGATATAATTTTTGAGGATAATTATCATCAAGAATGTTCAACACAACTTGAGCTACTTGATGAGATTCATTTGGCCATGCTTAACCATATTTATGTCTATTAAGAATGAATCAAACACACTTATAACAAACACCTAAGAGAATGAGAATTCAACATCAAAGACCTTGTCTTAAAATCAAATCAACATATATACAATATGGAAAAGAGTAAATGGGATAAGTTTTATTTTAATTGGCTTGGACCTTATATTATTACACACAAGTATGGATTGGGATCTTATTAGTTATCCTCTCTTGAAGGGAAACTAGATCTTGAACCTTTCAATGCTTTGCATCTGCATCCTTTATTTTGTTAAATAAGATCAATCTCACTTTCTGTCTAGCTTAAGCTCATCCCTTATTTTTTAATATTTTCCCCTTCATCACTTCACTTTGAGGACTATTGATTAAAATGCAAAATCATGTGATTTTTCAGCATAGTTTTGGCCTTAATCCTAAACATGGGTACTATGAATCTACCCATAGCATGATTATCATGGATAATCTTTTTATGGAATCCCATGGTCATTATCTCGCAAAAAATCCTCTCACCCATTATTTTAACCTTCTTGTGATTTTGTTTTTCCTTCATAGAGATAATCCTTTTAGCCTATATAGGAAAGTTTATATCATCAAAAGCAAAAAAATTAACAACCATCTATCCTATGGGTCATCTCTAGCATTAACAAACTGCTCCCTTAAAGGACATCTACCAAAACCAATCAAAATTATTTAATGTAAGGTAGACTGTTCCATTAAAGGATAACTATCATAAATTTTAAAATAAGTCTCAAAAAGCTTAGATCATTCACTTGAAGGATGGATAAGTAAAATAATTTGTCAAAATCAAGTAATTTATTGGAATCTTCTCATATTGATCAACTTCCCCAACCTCTCAAAGTAATAACAAAAATATCAAAAGGCCCATTATTTAGAAGCTACAATTAGATTTCATGAGTAGACTTCCCACATCAATCAGTCTACACCATATATGACATAGACTTGTTTATAATAGCCCTTTATTAACCTACAGAAGAGGTAGGCTAGTCTCACAAAAAGGTTTTTTTAATCATCCATCTCCCCTTTACACCTTTTATGAAACAATGGACTTTGAGCTTACTTGACACTATGTGATCAAGAAACTTTTTTACCAATTAACGAATGCTTATGCAAATCATGTGAAGGGCTTATGTTCATAAGCCAATATTAGCTTCCTTTTGTTTTGGTCCTCACCAATGAAAGATCATTGTGTCTACTTCTTGTTTTCTCAAACCTATTTGTTGATGCATTCACTAAGATGATTGTCTTTTGATTGTTTTACCTTTTTTTACCAATTAACGAATGCTTATGTAAAGCATGTGAAGGGATTATGTTCATAAGCCAATCTTAGATTCTTTTTATTTTTATCCTAGCCAATGAAAGAGAATTATGTATCCTTCTTGTTTTCTCAAACCTATTTATTGATGCATTCACTAAGATGATTGTCTTTTAATTGTTTTATCTTTCTTTTCTTTTCTCACATCTAATTTTGTTGTCCAAACTTACTCCATATTTTTTAAGATTAATTCGCCTTCATCTAATCAAATACAATTCATTAAACAACATTTAAATCAACATTTTATGTTTTGTTTCATGATTTTTCTACCTTATTTATTTAAGTGTTTTAACCATAATTTTTTTTTTAAAAATTAATCACCTTAGATATCAAATTCATCTCATCTATCTACATAACCAATCACATCTCATTAATCATCATCATTCATCACATTTATAACCATTTATAAACCAATGAGTCATGAAATATGTTATCCATCACATGTCTATCTAGATAAATGGGAACATAGATTCATTTAAAGTACCCACATTTCTAGCATGTAATTAAACTGTATCTACTAATAAGAGAAATCGTAATCATAATGTCATGATCATATCATAAAAAACATCATCACATCAAGAACATAAAATAACTAACCATAACAATTACCAACATCCATAACCTTTAATCACATCAATAATCTTATAATCATAAATCATCATCTATTGTAATAATGTCCATGTCTCTCGAAATAATGTGTACATCTCACTGCTTCAGTTCATAGGCTAGTATCAAAATCATGTAATACATCAAAATAGTCATCTCATAAGATTCTAAGGTGGAGGGGTACTACTACTCCTTAGAGCCTATCCATCTTTGAGATCTATTTGTGCACTCAAAGATGCTACCTATTGACCTAGTGTAGCACTACTAACTCTCCTAGTAATTGCTAATCTATACTTAGTATATCAGGCCTCATCTAGAAGCTATCTAAAAACTAGTGCCTCATAATACCTGAGATCCTTGATTGTGGCAACATACCTAGCCATAAAGATGGTCATTGATGGTCCTATAGGTGCACTTATCCACCCTCCTACCTATTTCAAGGCATCCTTCTCCTATGTCACCAAAGTTAGATGTGCTTGTACTATATCCCTCTCTTATATAAGGGTATCCACCTAGCCCTATTCCATATATCTCTCTATAGTCACCACTACTAGAAATACTTGTGCTATGGCTAGTGTCACCCATGATTGATCTCTCTCCATAATGAGTGCCTACCTCTTTGGGGCATCCACATCTATTTGGTTCCCACCCCTCCACCATGTCTATGTCAAGATCTTATTGTGCATCATCTCCCCAAAACATTTCCACTACATAATGTGCCTAAAAACATACAAGGTAATCTAGCATAACCCTTACATTATCAATAACTATGACCACTAGTAGCTCTTCATGGTCAATCTCTATCTCTTTAAGCTCTAGTGGAGGTAGTGGTGCCTTGGAATCCTCTCTCTTGTACCTTAGAAAATCACCTAGGACCCCCTAAACAATCCTAAACTATCTCTTAACCTTGTAAAATAGGATGAGCTCTACCTCATGCTCCCATCTCCCATATATCCATTTATAACTTTACAATGATAAGATCTTCCTAACATAGCTCACCCATGTTGGGAATCTAGTATACAACCTCTAGATAACCTCTCCATCCACTAGTACCTCTAACCTATCTCTGTACCGCTCCAAGTATCATGCTGCTCCCCCTAGTACTGTCAATATGTAATCACCTCCCCACCTCATAAATCCCACTCCAAATTCCCCTTGATTCCATGCTTGCCATGGAAATACACCTAGTCATATCACCATAATGTGCTCATATGCCTGATAATCTAAAACAAACCTAATGCTATAACCATACCTCATATGTAATCTATATCTCTTAAGCTCTTGATAGATCTAAACTTGTAATACCAGATCCCAAACAAACACTATTCAATCAATCATCATGTCAACAAGAATACCTAGAAATAAAAAAGGAAATCTACCACTATTATAATTTGGGAGTGCATAGTAAGTAATGGCTATCATCATCATCATCATCATCATCATCATCATCATAAGTTATCTCCCTCCTTTATCCATGTGATACATAGGGGCATAATGGAAACCTCCTAGTGACACCTAGCATGAATAAAGTTTGTACCAAACAATTGATTCATATATGCATCTCATTCCTCATTATTGATGTGCTCAATCAACTTACCTTGTATTGATAGCCTCAAAATCTAGTGAATTTCCTCTAGTAGGATGGTAATATCTTCCTTTGGTATCAAGACAGTGTTGGTAGTTGGGTCCCATCTCTCGATGAGGGCTAATAACAGTACCATGTCTCCTAGAATGTATTGGTAAAACATCATGCTACCTAGGTCCATTATAGTCATGTGCTCCCACTCTTAGTTTTCCATAGACCTATATACCTTGTCTAAGAGCTAAGGTACTTAATATCATATCTATAATTGATCCCTTGCTTGTAAGTTTAAACATTTACCTTAATTTATTTTACCATTCAAACATAGCCTATGCATTTTACCTTTTAATCCTACCTCCTACCTTAACCTATTCACCTCATATACCCCCACACTTATCTACTTCTACCTAAACCATACCTTTACCTACGCTTAAACCATCCTTTCACCCATTCCTCTACCCTTCTCTACCCCATTCCCTAACCTTATACCAACCACCAATGGTCGAGTGTTGATTGTCAATGGTTCCTTATGGAACCATCATTGAATAAACCTCAACCATTTATAGTTTAGTGGTGGACCATCAATGGTCCACACATTAACCATTTGATAGTCATCTATTGACCAATGATGGTCAATAGTGACTATCGATGGCCATAGTGTGGTGATCGCTAATAATCAAACCCTTGTCCTAACCCACCAATCCCTAATAATAATCAATAAACAATATAAAATCCTACCTAAAACTTCTTAGCCCCTCCCTTACCTTCCCTCCCTCAACCTATTTCCAACCCCCTTACCAATTTCCTACCAAAAACCCAAAAACCCCATTTCTAATCTTACCCACCCACAACAACAAACAAGTAACAAAAACTACAAATTCAATTACATCCCCTACCTCATTATGTGTCCTCTATCATGGTGGATCCCTCAATACCACCATTATCACTTGGCCCTATTCTGTACCTCTACCTCATTGCATCCTTGCTAGTATTTTGACCTACTCTGGCCCACTATGATCAACCCTCATTCACTTAGCTAACACAAGAATATAAATCACCATTGTTTTCTCAATTGACAAAGTAAAAATTCCATGGGTTGATATTTGAAAATGAGAAAATAATACCTCATTTGACCTTTTACAATCACCCTTTTAGAGATTACATTTGACCATCGAGGGTCACTAGGTGACCGTTGATAGTTGACCCTGACCATTGATGGTTGATGGACTTAGGGTCTTCCCTGCTCTACCTTATCTTTTACCTTCTCACACCCTTATCAAATAAAACCATTTCATCCTAATATCCCTATTGGTCTTTTAGATCTCCTATTTTCACCCTTTCCCTAGGAAATGGGTATACCTTTTACCAAACAAAGTAACCTTAACCTTATTCTTTACCAACTAATCAACCCATTAACCTTAGCCTTGGTCATTTTAACCCACCTTTCACATATTTTATGATAATCTTGCCTTGGTAATTTTTATTGTATCAATTACCTTGCCATATTTGATGAACTTGTGCTACTTTTACGTGCTGACCTTTTAGGTGCCTCAGAGTATGACCCTTTGCAGTCCTGATACCTAAAACCATTTTATTTTCCTAAGATTATATCCAACTTTGGATACCTAAAAATACATCAAAATTTCCTAAGATAATTGAGTTGATAGGAATAACCCATATCAGCTATGCCTAACATTATGGATTGGTTACCATATCACCTATCCTTCTAGTCCAACCTTATTTTACCACCTACCTCAACTATGATATCCTAGCCTATGTGCAATCTATGCTATCACACTTAATTTCATTTTATATGCCCATTCACATTTAAATTCCCACCCATACAAACTTTACACCCACCTATCAACTCATCAAACCCACCACTAACTCTATTTCACATCATCAATTCATAGTTTGAGGGGGAACACTTCCTCCCATAGTTAGGGTATCCAACCTTCTATCAACTTTCCATTTTTATTTTACAGCCTACTAATACAAATTGTATAACAAAAAGGGGAAAAATATAGACACTAGAAAATTATACACTATCAATCTAAATGTCACATTAAACTTTAAGCCACCCTTTGGCCCCCTTTAGGTTAGATTATTTACCAATTCTCCCATTATTTGACCTCAAACCATTTTTTAAGGAATTGACCACCAATAATTAGTGGATTAACCAATTTTGGCTATGTCCCCTTGATTATTGATGGTTAGACCTTAATCGTTGATGGTTACTTAGACCTTCAATGGTTACTTGAAATCTTACATGATCAAAGGAATCAACTATAATTTGATTGAAACTCACTCATAGATCACTAACTATCAAATTTGAGTCTATTATTCACATGATCAATGCATGATTAGACTACTGGTTAGATTGTTTGATAAACCATTTGTTAATCTCTTCGTTCCAACCCTCCTTTTCTCTATATTAAGAGATGAAGAGAAGGATGAAATAAATCATTCAAGGGATAGAGATTCTAACTCCTAGGTGAAACAAAAAGATACCTAGTAAACTAGGAACTAGGTTAGAGGCTTAAGATATTTTTTTAACTCATTATCAAGAGCCAAGATACTGTTACTCTACTAGAATTACTCTAGGATCTATAACAAGCTTTCATCCAACCTTTATCATTCTTTAGAATAGAAATACCTAAAAGCTAAGTATTTATATATTTTTTAATCAAGATTCATTAATTATCTCTATTTGTTTCATTACTTGTGTCATTCCCCTTTATTATCCTTTCATCTCATTTCCTTGTGTTAGAATTTTACAATTCTAGACATTTTACCTCCTACCCAAAACCATCCACAAACCATTCCCACTCACATAAATACCCAATCCCTGAACCAGATACCTCTAAGCATTAATTTCTATCTCACAACTAACATTCAACCTAAATATCACTCTTGAAACCTCTCTATAACTCTCCTTAATAGACTTCTTTTCCCAAACCAAATCCCACAGTAACCATCAACATTATCTTCTAACTACAGATAGACTTACCTAACCATCGATGATTAATAACCACTGATAGTCATCTTACCACTGACAGTCATACCCAATTATCGATGGTCACTGTGTGTCATTTTAAAATATTAATATAATTTGACCCATCTACTTGTACCGAGATCATAGTTTATGAGTTTCTATTTTATCATAGAACTTTAACTTATTTTTTGAATTAAGTTTGAGTGATTTAAAATTAGTATTCAATCATTTATTTCTATTTTTAAATCAAAATCACTTGTTTATTTTCAAGAATTTCTTGTATTTGATTTTAATACCTTCTGTTATTTCATACAAGCACCCATTTTTTATTTGTCAAAATTTAAGTCTTTTAAAAGTGTGGATTTATAGCCTCCAAGGAAGCTTGTGCTTCTTGGATCTAGCTCACACTAGACAATCCACCCTAATATCTAACTAATCTACCATTTTATAGATTGATTTGTTATCTATAGGTCATCCTCTTTAGATAAAGAGGAATATCGGTAATCTTCTAGATTCATGCATGTACAACATATCTAGGTTATACTAACCTCACCCTTGTTTCAAGTTTTAAAACTTTATTTCTAAGAAAATAAAGTAACATTTTAGTGAAACAGAGGGGGAATAACTTAGAGATAAGGATGGCCTAGTCACCACTGATTTGAGACATGAATAAGAGTGAGTCAAAGAATAATTACACATATCACATGCCTAATTCATATCCATTGATCAAGGTGCTAATGATTTAATGATACTCGATGACATTATTCATCTCACTAGTAAGGAAGAAACTAGTTGTAACAAGCTCATGGCCTCATGGATCCTTGATAACCCAAGACACAACTATTGATCTTATATTTCCTTGACTACTACCATCTATGTGAATCAGCACTAAAAGGTGAACCATAATGGGGGTCGAGGATGCAAGACTAACAACTGTCAAAATCTGATCTTAAATCAAAATGACATAAGCAAGTTGTATGAGGGAAACTAATAATGAAACCAAGCCATAATCATAGTGGTTGACCAACACTATTCATGGAGATAGGTAACAAGGGAAAGTGGGGGGAAGTTTAGAGAAGATGAAGACTAGTCAACAAGACTAGAGCAAGTCTCAAACCACTATAGCTAGTGGACAACCCTACCTATAACCATGATGAATAAGAGAGATAGAGAGAGTTAGAACATATGTATTATATAAAAGTAAATAAATGACTAAATAAAAGAATCATAATAAGTAACTTCTATCTTTGGGTGTCCATGGGATGGGGCAAGGGCCCGAGAGGTCAATGGGCATTTAGAAGGGGTCTTGAGGACTAAAATGGGGCTAGAGCAAGCCTAAAGAAGCCTAAAAATAAAAAATAGAGGCTACCAATTCACTCAAAATGTGACAAAACCTATAATATGGATGTTTCATGGTTTGGAACACAAAAATGGATAAAACACACCAAAAGGGCCCATAAGGTGCATTTGGTAAGGAGTGCACAAGCCTGACAGGATAGAGGACCTAAGGGTATAAGAGAATAGAATGGTCCTAAAAAACACCTAAGGATTCCTCTAATAGAGAAATATACCCCTCCATTATGTCTAAAATGGGACAAAACCTCTAAAATGAAGGTTCTCAAGTTTTGAAAGCCAAAATGGGGTAAAATAGTGGCCCCAAAAAGGGTAAAAGATAAGCTTCTGGCCCAAGCCATGGCCTTCTTGGGAAAAACTAGTGGATTGAACCCTACCAGGCCATGGATTAGATTATAACCCATGGATTGGGCTAGAGAGGGCCAAAAATAGGCCAACGGAGCTTGGAAGGGGCTCAAAACTTGCCCAGAATGGAAGGGAAAGGGAAAAACAAGAAAATAATATTTATAAGCTTGTCAAAACATGTTTTTATTATTCCAAAACATTAAAAAATGATCTAAGGTCATGTTTATCTCTCATTTAGATGTGAGGAGGAGTCAAATTACTAGAGGCAAGAAAGACATCTCAACCATTAGAGCCACTACCACTATGTGAGGGTCAACTATGAGAGAATGTTTCAATGCTGACTATAATGAGATGCGAGGAGGGGTGGTAAGAGGCCCATGATAGATGAAAACTATATAGGGAATGCTAGATAAAGTTATAAATAACCATAACCACTAACCCATATAACCTACAAGCACTATAGAAAAGGAGAGAGAGAGTCGATAGAGGGATAACTACTAGTAAGTAGTATCTCAACCAATGAAAAGAAGCAAAAAACTCTGCTTCTATCCCAAGGTACATATAAGGATAAGTGCACAATATAAATGGAAAAGGAGACCTATAAAGGTCTGATGATGGATGCCATGAGAGGGGAAATCCACTAAATGGGGGCCTATAGAGGGTGTTCTAGTAAGCTGTGAGGCTCACCAAAGCACCACAGGCATAGGCCTAGACCTACCCCTAAGGGTAGGTTGCCACTTCTCACTGAATAGAGGCTTGTCCCTAAGGTACGCCACTACTCAACCTATAAAGAGGCCAAACAATAGGGAAATAGTAGGAGGAAGGATATAAAACACCCATATCCTTAGCTTCACTAGTCATGACTTGAAACATAGGAGTGTCCAAGGTGGAGTCATTATTGGTGAGTGAGACCTCTGAACCCAAACAAGTAAGAGGATGTTAGTGAATAGGGTGTATAGGGATGAGATTATCTTAATCTCTCTTATCACTAATTAGGTTACATGCTATACCATGGTTTTAATAACACTCAAGATCATAATCGACTACTCTAACGACCTCAGCAAGAGACACATTGAGAGAGATGATACTCTAATGGGAAAAGTATGATGCAAGGGGAAACTCAATATCTAGGGATATGTCTTAGAAGAGGTTTCCAAAAAGAGATGAACTAGGTTGGCATTATAGACTAGAAGAGGGAGTCAGCTGATGCACATCAAAGGAGTAAATGCTACTTGATATATAACCAGATTAAAACATTCATCCTTGAAGAAATAAAACTCAAAAACAAGGGATGTATGAGAATATATAGACCCTTGTGAGGAGAAAACTAAATCCTCAAGGGATTTATCTTTTCATAGAGAAATGAATAGGGATTTGGGTCATTCTCCATGGTGTGAACCTCACCTTCATGCATAAATTGAAGTATGCAAAACATGGGCGATGTGGTGGATTGCATGGTAGTGATTCAAGGATGGCCAAGAATCATGTTGTATGAAATATCAAAGTCTAACACACAAAACTTAGTTCTAACTATCTTGGGGCTAAACTTGACCTGAAGCTTTATGTTTGCCACCAATGTAACTATGTCATTTTTGAAACCAACATAATTATGGCAAGAATTAAAGAGCTTCTTATGACTAATATTGAGCTCATTGAACACATGTAGGGGCATGATATTCAATGTATCTACTTCATTAATGATGCATCACTTAACATGGCAATCATCAATCGAAGTATTGATATAGAGAGGGAAATGATCCCTCTTTATAAGAACCAAAACATCTAACAAAGAGGTTGGGTCAAAAGATAAGATGGGAAGATAAGGGTGCTTGTGTGTATTAGAGTTGAACAACACTTCGATGTCATCATGAATCAAACCCTTATGAGAGAGACCAAGCTCATAAAAAATGAGACCCATTTACTCAGGGTAAAGGGAAAGAATGTCCTAAATGGATATCTTAGTTGAGAGGCCTTACAACTCCTCTATAATGGAGTAAGGATACTATCTAGCTTGGGGATGGATGTTACACCTAAAGTCAAATATGACCTTAATATTTCCTTCCCCCATGGGCTGGTTAGGAGGTCCAACACCACTAGTCTCTCCAATAGGGTTGATGCCCCAACCAAAGCATGTGTTGACAAAGTATTTGTACCTAGTAGAGGATATGTAGATAGAAGCAACAACCTTACTAATTTCATGCTTGGATTTCCACCTCAGCTCAGCTTGGGAAGAGGAGTAAGAATATGTGGAAGAGCAAGAAGGAGAACATAGGGTCTTAGCCTTTGATTTCTTCTTTTTATTCTTCCTTTTCTCCTTATTTTGGTTAAGTATAAGCTCCTTGAAAACATTTAACTTGTAGTTAAGTACTGCAAGAGGAGAAATCTATGATGGAGGTGAGGCTTTCCCACCAAAATTTTGGGTAGCATAATTAGCATCATCATGCCCCCTCATCCAATGGTAATTGCAAAAATTGGCAGGGTCATAAGGAAACACCATCCATTATTTTTATATGCTTGATTAATAAGATTCCTTTTTAGTTGGATTCTGGCTCAAAGTATTTGCCTCATGACTATCCTTCTTGTCCTTCTTTTTAGGAGGAGAATCAATGACACCATCATTGGTCATATTATAGTTACAATCATGCAAAGAGGATGAATTTTGGGAAGGTACAAGTCACATACTTGAGTGCACCTCAAAAAATTTGATATTTAGACAATCATTAACAACTTCATCATAAGAGGTAGGTTCATGCTTGAGGACCTCAAGGTGAACCTCCTGCCTCAATGCTCAATTAAACATATCTTAAAGCTGATATTCCAAGAACCTAATCCTTCACATATGAAATGTTGAATGCCATCTATGCATAAAATCAAAGTTCAAATCACACTTGGCTTGTGCCATGGAGGTGAGTGACTTGATGCCAAGGTTAAAGGGTTTGGAAATATAAAAATATTGGAGGAAGTCATATAGAAGGAACTAGAAACTAGAGAGAGAATCTAGAGGCAAAATTTGAAACCAAACAAGAGCTTCAACTCATATAAAATGAGTGAAGAGATTCAACATCAGGCTTTCATACTATTCCCAATCTATACACACCATCATGAATGCCATAATATTCTTTTTATGACTGAATTCCCACATCCCATTAAACTTATGTAGTTTAGGGATAGGATGAGGAAAGGGGATATCATGCACCCATGGGGTTAGAGGATTTTGATGGAGATCCTCATAAGCATGGTTAATATCAGGTTGGTGAAAAAATTAGAGAAGGGGATCATGATGGTGATGATGTTACGTATGCCCATATGAATCACCATGACCATGACCATGAGGAGGATGATCTTGAGGTGGTTCTTGATAGGGAGGATGCTCATGATGGAAATCATTTCTATTATGGGGTGGGGAATGGCCATGGGAAGTGTGATGGTCCCCATGGGGATGATGAAAAAACATGAAATAATCATGGAAATGGTCTTGATAACCAAAATATCTATGTCACTTATCACATGTAATTAGATGAGTGTCAATTAGTGGCTGCTGATGCTCTCAAAATGCATCCCACAAGTCTCTAATCCATAGGTGGCAATCTAAATCAACACACTCATCATAAAATCTAAAGGGATAAGAGGATGGGAAGATTCCCCATGATTGGGATAACTTATCAAGTTGGAATATTTATTACCCATATCATGGTTATGAGGGTGTTCTTGCTATAGATTCTCCTACCAAGAAAGAGGTAGGGAACTCACACAAAAACTGGTCAAGGCACTTAAATTTGAATGGGTGTGATCTTTGTCTCCAAAGGAAGCATACTACCAACTCCTAAGGGGGTAAGAAAGTATTTCATTCACTTGAATATGTTTGTAGTAATCATCAATGATCACATTTAGCTCATCAGGTCCTAGCTGTGTAAGGAGTTCCTCATCACCTTGAATGAGTGAATGAGCTACAATATGAGGCTAAGATGAAACATCCTCAGATCAATGAATCTTGGACTGGTGAAAAGGAGACTGAGTCTATTGGTTATAGTATTTCAGATATTATTCCCTTTTGAATGTGAGAGGGTGAAAAATACCATGTTGGGTTGAGAGAAGCTCCTGGAACCTATGGTGTCTATGGCATTCCATTGAAAATGCATCTTGCTCATTAGTGAGCTTAGAGATGAGACCCTGAATCCACTAGGATTGGTATCCCAAGGGTGGGAGATTGACCATGGATGTAATGAAGCATAAGAAACATGGAAGAAAATAGAAAAGGAAAAATGATAGATAACCAACAAGGAGAATGACACAAAACTAAAGAAGAAGAAAATAACCAAGGTGAGAGCTAAAACACAACTAAAATCAAATCCTAATAGTTAACAGAGGGGAGTTGGCTAAGAGAGCTCTAAATGGGATA
Source organism: Torreya grandis (assembly GCA_037957365.1). Classification (NCBI taxonomy): domain Eukaryota; kingdom Viridiplantae; phylum Streptophyta; class Pinopsida; order Cupressales; family Taxaceae; genus Torreya; species Torreya grandis. The sequence continues at coordinate 395,489 of JARHVA010008467.1, forward strand.
AAAATAATGTGAAACCATATGTGAGGTCCCACTAGGTGTGCTATAATGTATCTCTAAGACTCTAAATGGAACCACCAGTGTTTGTTTGGGTGCTAAATAAAACCAATAAGAGGCTATAAGGCTCAAAGGTTTTATGGGCTACAAGAGATCTATAGTGGCTATTTAATTTTCTAGCTTAGACCAAGCCACAGATAGAATTTTAAAATAGGTTGGAGATAAAATTAATAAACACACAAAGTATGCAAGCACCTCTAGTGGATCCAACCATAGTAAAGTAAGTAGATAAGACTAGACTATTGATTTTATAAGTAAAACAAAAGCCATAACACCAAATAGAGAGAGATAACAACTGAGAAGTAAATCTAGAAGCTAAGGCACTTTGAGACCAAATGAAAGATGTTATAAGAAATAAATATGTTTTAAATAAAGGGTTCAAGATCATACATATTCTATATTTGAGCTATCTTTCCAAATCAATACTATCATTTTTTAACAATGCAATGTTCTAGTTTAGCAAGAGGGAGAGAATGTTTAAGCAAGTTTTCTAGTTTGTCTTGAGCATGTATATCTCTACTATGAAATGATAAATGTTTCCAAAGAGAGAAATAATATGCAATAAAGGAATATTTCAAGCAATGAAAGTACTCTTTGACCATATATAAATGCAAAAAAATTTAGGAACTACTTTAAGCAATGCAAAAAATAACTATTTTGATAAAACAAAATCAAGTCCTAGAATATATACTACAAAAAATAATGGAGTTTCAATTTAAATAGAAAATATCCCTTAGATCAAGCTCAAAGAATATGTGCATATGTACTACCAACTAGGAATCCAAGCTAGGAAGCAATGTAGGAGGAAGACCAAGCTATGTGTAAGTTGAAGTCCAAACCAAAAGCCAAGAGTAAAGGAGGAGGTGAAGTGAGAAATTGCAATGGTGTAAGAGATCCAACCAAGTGCACAAGTAAGGTAAAATGAAAAATTTATAATATGGAATCAAGACACAAGGAATAAGGAACAACTAAGATCAATAATGGAGTCTCCAAGCATATATGTAGCAACATATGGGATCCTCTATCACCAATCAAGCTCAAGAGTGCCAAAAATGAATCAAGAGAGATTCAAGAAGGCATGAGAGTAAAGAGAGGAAATAAGAATCAAGAGAGAGTGTGGAGAGAGAAGAGAATATACTCCAATGAATGATAATGAAACATATATCCAAATCCTAATATGCTAAAAGACCTAAAACTAGTTATTTTTGACCATTTGGGCCCAAACAGGCATTTTGGGCACATTCTGCCTAGGCCACGACCTAGGCCATGTATTTGGTGAAGGAAATGTGTGGCCTAGGTTATGGGTTTCCTTCAAAAAATCTATATCTTAGGTCAAACAAGGTCCTAGGCTAGTCAACCAGCTCTTGAAAGGCTTTGGGGGGTCTCTAGAAGGCCTGTCTTGCATGCAAAAGGGCCAATATGGACTAAGGATGTATGGAGGGTAAGAATATGATGTGAGAGAAGTCCAAAAAAGTGGTATATGTATCAAATAAAGATAAAAAATGTTGGTATTTTTCACATTATTTGATGTGTAATCATAGGGAGGAACAGGGTCACATGAAGTGCAATTACAAAATCATTATCTACTATGGACCATATTCAGATATCTAGATCAAATAAACATGTTTATATTACTACTAATTCAAATAAACCATAGATAACTCAATGATGGGTTATATGAACCCCCATTCCTTCTATTATTTCTTCATGACCATATAGTCTTACTATACATACCTAGATCATTACCGATACCATAGTGCCAGATATTACACCTATACATGCTCCTTAGTAGTACCACCAATTTATTACACCATGTTCTTAATGGGGTGATACCTATAGGCACCCATTGGATGAGATCATAATATATTTATTTTTTGTAAATGTTTTAAAAATACCAAAATAAATTAAAAAAATAAAACTTCAAAATCCAAAAATATTTTCAGCATTTACATGTTCTATTGGCTCCTTGTCTTCTATGTTGATGGTTACATGTTGGTAGTGACATATCAATACTTTCTATATAAAAATGTGTTTCACACATCATTTGAGTGTGATAATAGCATACATATATACATGATCTATTCCCATACAACTACTGGGACTTCCTTCTACTCATGGCATATAGACATTAGGGGCATTAGATTCTTTTATCATGATACACCTAGGGTATATCATTTGTGATATTTTCCATTATCATGTTTAAACTTATATACTTACACATACCTTTATCCATACTTATAGCTTTCATAGTGTACTTAATATGTTATGTACTTAATGTTTTTTTCTAACACATATATTCACAAGCTATTATGACATGTTTATGTTGGTTTCTTATGTTCCACACATTTATTTTATGCACTTCCTTAAGTGTCTTATCTTTTTTGTTGAAGATTTGAATATGATCCATTATTTTTGGCCCACCTTCGTTTGTTTGCTTACTTTGACATTTAAATATGCCATAGTTGGTTGTATGTGAAATTTTAAATATGCCATTGCTTACCTATTGTCACTTGGATTTTCACCCTTTGAGGAGATGTCTCAGCTCTCCTCATCAAAGAGGCACAATTAAAACACCTCTAGGCTTGTGGGTAGCCTATGAATGAGGTGAATATCTAGATAGGGCTAGTTTCCTTGATGTACCACTTATAGTCCACTACTAAACCTATGCTTGTGAGGGAAAAGGGAGAGAGAAAACTGAAAGTAAACTATTCTAAGGGAGGTGATACACCAAATTTGTTGATGACTACTAACTAGCTGCATGTTAGACATGAGAACAAGGGACTAACTCAACAAATACTTCTCAAATTTGCATCTTCTCACATCAATATTTCATTATGAGGTTATGGATGAATGTTTAGACTAGAAGGAATAGACAAGAGGTATAAAATGACACTATTGAATAGGATAACTCACTCAACATTGAGACTTCCTAGAACACTTCACATGACCTGCAAGAAGAAGCTTTCTAACTGAAAATAGGTAAGAGAATGAGACAACATGCTAAGGAAACAAGAGTCATCACTAAGAAAGATCCATCATCCAAGTAAAACACACTATGAAAAATCATGGAAAAGGTAAAAATAAGTAGTATTATTGATCAAATGGTATGCAAATGATCAGGGCTTCACCATACTTAAGTGGAGCATAATTTACAAAGGCCAAAATGGATAGTTGTTACAGAACTTGAGAGAGAGAGAAAAGAAGAGCTAATTTCGAAGGTCACAAAAAAACTTATAAAGTTGAGAAAATAAGTTAAATATACATAATAAGAAGATGTGAAATGAACCCTACAAGGTCAAGAAGTGCAAGTGTCACCCCAAGTCATGAACCTCTTGAAATGTGGCATAAAAGTTCTCATTCTAGCTCATAAAACTACCTTCATGATTAAACCATATTTAAACATCCAAAAATTGACTAGGGACAAGTATGATGATTGGAATTAAGGGGAAGGGTTTTAGACATGCCTCTCCATGTATTGGTTATAGTCTTGATCATATGGAAACTTATGAAAGTGAGCCATCACTGCTTATAGTCAAAGAAATTCCTCTTTCCCACACCTTACACACTTAGATTCTAAAAAGGCATAAATTTTCCATGAAAATTAATAAAAAGGAGTGGATTACATGTGTAAATACCATATATGTCCTTAGAGGCATTAGAAACACCTTAAAAAGGCTCTCACTTGGAGTTTTCACACTTCTTACCACCATGTTCACTATGTCAGTTTTGACTAGCTGAGAGGAAGCTATTTATTGGAATACTTATGAGTTTTTAAAAGGAATTAAATTGATATGGGGAGTTATATTAAGTCCTAATATTCCTTCCAAAGTTTATTTCATCTCTTGAAACATTTAGAACCTGCATAATGCACATAATAGTCAAAAATAACATATTTTTTACTCCATCCATACAATTTCATACAACTCATCCTAATGAAGAGTATCCTAAGAGAGTATTATACAACCTCAAACCATAATTTTGGGAAAAATATTCCATTTGAGTAGCTTTCCATCTTTGTTTCCTTCATCGGGTCCTTCCAAGGGTTTAACAAGGGTTTAGGCCTCTTTTTGTTCTTAAGATTTGTTCATAAAGAAGGAACACTGGAAAAGAAAAATAATTTCAAAATATCACTATTATAGACCCTTGTTAACACTTCTAACCTTCTTGGATCCCCATGCAAAACATCAAGGGAGATGTGAGCACTTCAATTTGGCCTATCAAGCTTGTTCTTCCATTTTACGTAGGCTTGAGTTATCTTACATAAAAAATGGTCTTTCCATGGCATACCATACATTAAAATAGCTCAAAAATATCCAAATTCATCCCATAAATATGTTCCAATTTGTTATAAAGCTTACCCAAATATGGAAATGAATTTGACCCCTCATATGGCTTTTAGGCCTAAACCTTGCCCACATGGCTAGACTGCAACTCTTGTGGGTTTGAACCACCTATTGAGTTTCACATTTTATTTATTGGGTCTAAAATTTTGGCCTAGATTTTGTCAAAATTTCCAATCCTCTCCTTTATTCTCAATTATTTCCTATCTCATCCCTTTCATCCCTGCTCTCTAAATCTATAAGGTTTATGCATGAGGGGAGTGCCCTTTGTCTAAGATAAAATAGAGGGAACTCCCCTAGTTACTCAAAAAATGGTGATTATTGTAAAGGATTATATAGGTTTTAAATACCAAATGTATAAATTTTCAGCCCTTGGTCAAACCATTTGACCCTCCAAAAGCTTAAAAAACCAAGATAGACCTACTAGGCAAAGACTGTGTGCATGATTTTCATATGGACTGTATGGTGTATCATTTGAGCCCTTATTATATGCATGATTTTAATATTATAGGGGAATATTTAAACCTATCTAAGAATTATGGATGTATTCTAAATCCATTCATCATCCTAGACTTTCATTTACCCCTTCACACCCCTTGAGCTCTCAAGACTGTGTGTATTTTCTGAGTGTGTTTACTTTAGAGGACTATTGGTACTTAATTAGGGTCTTTCCATTGATTTATGTCCATTATGAGAGTATAATAAGGTGATTTACACCATGATAAAGATGTTCAAAATTTTATCAAACTCTCATAATCTATGCTTGCACCTTGAAACCTTTCCTTACTCAGTCAGGCCTGAGTGGTAAGCTAACCCTGTTTGTAAACTTCCCTTATCTATAGGTGAAAATACATGGTTAGGATTTGAAAAAAATGTCTATGTAGTCATATAAAATGTGAAATTTAGCTACTTGAGTATGGATAATGACACATAAGCCATAGTTCTGCGTACTTGCTTGCATAACCCTTTTAGGCTTTTATTTCACTAATTCCCAGTCATCCACAACCTTATAGACTTAACCTTTACAGACCCAGGTATCTCTCTTAGGCCTAGATCCATCCCCCCAAGTCTCATTCCCTTTGGAAAAAATGCCCAAGTTGGATAGGAGCACTAAAACCTAGGGTGTTTAGTTTTTAGTGCTATTGTTCAAGTATACTTTTAGTCCTAATGGTCACATTTTCCCTAATCTTTATAATAATTCATGTCATTCTAACATAAATTAATTTAACCCAAGATCATTAAATCCCATATAAAAGGCCATTCAAAGTCTGTTTATAAGGGTTGGCACTCATTGACAAGAGAGAAGCAAGAATACAAGCAAGACTACTCAAGCACTCTTCCCTATTCTTTGCTTACAACCATCTAACAATATTTAAAGCTTATTTAAACCTTTACACCAGTCCTTAGTCATTCCAAGTACACCTAGTTTTAAATTTACTAGAATTTTCATGACATTATTTCACCAAACACTTCAATGGGAGAACTACATATAGATTGATCCCTCCTCAAAGTATTGGTATGTAGGTAGCATGCCCACACATAGGGTGTGGAGTGCATCCAATGTATCCATTACACACTAACCCCTTTTCCCTATTTTCCAAAGTTTCATTTAATTGCATAGAATACATAAGCACATGAATAATTAGCATTACAAGGAGTTATGTTGACAATGAGGATCTAAAATTTGGTACACAATCTCACATAGATGTTGCAAACAAAACCTAGAAAAATCATATCTCTGTCAGTAGTTTGGACAATAATGGCAAGACCAAGACTAAAATGCTAGACAATAGGGTGTCCTATTTTTTATGGTCCTATCCAATCAAGAAAAAAACTCTATATCTCAATTTGTGATAGTATCCTAGTCTTATTCCTCTAGTATCAGACTCTATCTCAGCTGTAACAACCCAAAATAAGCTAAGTCATATTTTCTCTCACTCGTTACTATTTTTAGAAAAGGCAAAAATTCAACTTGTTTAAATAAATTAGTGGCTTAATTATTACATATTATTTACTGATTTCATTGTTTCAAACTATTTTCGCTTTTCTACATTCAAAGGAAGTAAGAAACTAAGAGAAATGGTCTAGGGTTAGATGTTACTCGAATGAGGTCTGCGCATCGCTATCCAGACGTTGTGAGAACTCCTCTTTGGTTGTGGAGGATGACACCTGTAGAAGAAAGAGACTAAAACACAGAGGTTGTTAGATGGGTAGAAAGTGGAATGCCAAGCAAAAGCTTGGTCCAAGAAGTGTAAAGACTTCTTGGGGGATGACAGTCCACTGATAAAAAGTAGAATATAGTCAAAAATAGGAATGATAAAGATAGAATAAAAGAAATGAAAGCAAATGCATACCTGAACAAAGGCAAGCTGTGTTCCACAGTCACCGGCGTCGGTTAGTCTGCCAACATCGATTGTCAAGTCTATTGATGTCGGTTAGTCTACCGACGTCGGTGGGGGCAGTGGTTAATGTCGGTCAGAACAATGGTTTGGGATAGGTTTTGGATGGGTTTTTGGACTATTGACGGGTTTGAGAAGGAATTTGGGTCTATTTGAATGGTTTGAGAGTCTGTTTGGAGGTCGTCTGAGAGTCTGTGCAGAGTTGTAGGGGAGTCAAATGAGGTCTAAGGAAGGAGTCAGGGAAGGGACAGGGTGACAAGGAGATAAGGATGGGAGAAGGCTTTTCAGCCTCTCTAGTAAGGGCAAGTTGGGTCTGTGGTCTGGTTCTTAGTAAGAAAAGTAGTAACTACAAAACTAATTACTAATAGTGTAAATATTTGAAATGAAAACATAGGAGTACTTACTTATGGCTTGCTAAAGAAAGAGTGTTGCAGACTGGTTATACCTATTACTGATGCTGCTGGTGTAGAAGACCTCTAGCAAAGTGGAATGACTGATGCAGGGTACCTGTTGTTGTTGTAGCTTACTGGGTGCCTGAGAGAGAGAGAGAAAAAGAGGTCTGATTCACATTCGAGGAGGACTGGAAGATTGGCCGATTAAAGATTGAAGATCGGATTGAAAGAAGGTCGGATCCTACATTCGGGTGAAGAACGTAGTTTTGAAGGTAATCTATGATGGCAAAACCGCTAACGTCAGTCGACAGTTGACCAACATCGGTGGCTGGAAGGTAGGTAAAAAGGCTAAAAATAACCTTTCATCCATTTTCCCAACTGTCAGGTTTAAGTGTCGGGGTAAGAAATGGTCGAAGGTGGTTTAATAGGTGTGGAAAATGAGTGGAAGGGAAGTTGGAATAGGTCATAGGGTGATAAATGAGGGTGTCCAAGGGAAAGGGAATCCAAGGGGAGGATGATGTGTCAAGGAGAGAGAGAGAGGGAAGGAGAGATAAAGAATTATTAATTTAAAATAAGATAATTATTTTAAATTAATAAGACATAGGTTAGGCATGGTTAAGTGGACAAGGGACCAAGGGGGAGAGAAAGGGGAGATGACCAAGGAGTAGACATGATTTTGGTGTCTACATTTGCCCCTTTTTGTCTTGTTGGTTGTTCTAGACGAACTGCAAGACAAAAATAGGAGTTGATTGCCCCAGGTATGGGATGAGGTCTTTTTCATCTTGTTGGTTGTTCTGGTGAACTGCAAGACAAAAATGAATGTTGATTGCCCCAATTATGGGATGAGGTATTCCCCCTCAAAGTAGGAGTTGAGGGAAGGGAACCTGGAATTAGGTGTTGATTTGATAGATAGTGGATGAGGATGGTGAAGATGGAGTGTGAATGCTGCAATAGTTGAGATTGTGCACATACCACTTCATGAGATGGTCGGGTCAAATTGTTGTAGGTCAAGGGTCGAGGAGTGCCAAAATTGAAATAACCAGGTCCCAGCATTGAGTCGTAGCTGATCAGGTTATTTGATCCAAGCTGTAGCTCTAATGGTCATCGTGGTCCAAGTATCTCAGGCTCAAAAAGTGCTCTTGGAAACATGAAAATGTCACAAGTAATGGGGATCAACCGGCTTGTGATCCACTACTTGTGAGGGTCAAAAAAATGGGTTGTGGACAATTTTGCTAACCATTCATGAGGTAGCATACATGCAAAAACAACCAAGGCAATGTTGTCTTGGAAGTGGTCAGAGTCTGAGGAGATAGTCACGATCTCCATGGTCATTGGTTGAGGTGGGTTGAGATAGATAGCTGGTCAAATGAATGGGCAAATGAAAGAATATGGCCGAGCTAACCTCAGAAGACGTCGTGTGATCTGAGTGCTGCCTACATAGCCCTTGTGTGAAAGGGCCTCAGGCCTATGTAGTTCTCCCTAAAAGGGAGGAAGAGGGTCAAAGTGGTCGATGATTGGTTGTGGTCATAGTCAAGGTCATGGTCAAAGGTAGAATGGTTTGTCCATCAGGTAGATGAACAAATGGATGTGGCCGAGCTAACCCCAGAAGATGTCATGTCATCTGAGTGCTACCTACATAGCCCTTATGTTGAGGGCCTCAGACCAATGTAGTTCAGACGAAGAGTCAAAATGGGTTGATAGATTGGTTTGGTCATGATGAATGATGAGGGTAAGATGATGTTACAACCTTTTCCATATGATGGTGTATTCTGTAACATTGGTTGAGTGGTCTTTCATCCCTAGCAATTTTCCATATTGGTGATGGATGTATGCTAAAAATGAATTGAGTATGTTTTATGCTTCAGCAAGTAATGGTTTATGCTTGGCATAAATTGTGTCTGGTTGATAGTTTCCATGTGTATTGTTGTCCATAGAAACTATGTGAAATGGACTAGGTCATGTTGGTGGTCTGAAAATGTTTGGTTTGGTTGGGTTTGGTTTGGAAAATGATTGATAGGACCAAAGTTGCCCAAAGTTCTGACACAACTTGTCAGATTTAAGAGCACACATGATTACCAATGTATAAGCAACTTAAACATGCGGAATTACCTAGAAGAACAAATAACTATCAATGAGAAATAACACAGAATATGAGAGGCAACACACAATAGTATTTAACTCATTACAAAGGAAATTACAATAAAGAGATCACACTCTTCTTCCACCTCTACAAGGCCTTCCACACCTCAAGGGCTCCAAGTAATCTTCCCACCTGAGTAATCTTCTCTCATAGGTCACAACACATAACTAACACAAGCTGTTGTTCACCTCATTGTACATCTGTACAACCGAGTACGAACCAGTAATCTAAGTAGATCTAACCATGATCCTGCTCCTGATGTATTGCTGTCACCTTGGATCTTGCTTCCTCACTGATCTTCGTTTGACCCTTACATTCACACACCCCTGAAGACCAACCTGATCTTACTTATCACATGTAGATCTCCTCCATGATCCTGCAACACCCTGCATATCAAACCTGATCTTACATACATGGGGAATCCTACTTGATTCCACCATGGGAAGAACTCTCCAAGCTCCACACTTGGGTTCTACAAGTTCAACACTTAACAATATAGCCCATGAGTCTATTATATAGATCTCATGCATACACTTAATTTAGATGGGCAGCTCAAAGACTCGAACTAGTCTTTATCATGCAAACAACGAGTTCACTTAACTGACTATTCATCAACAGCAGTTCTGATTGCCACAGGTGACCGATGTTGTTCCCTACCTGACTGGAGGTGACTGACATTAGCCGATCTCCTGATGATGCCGGTTCCTTTTTGTGCTCCCCTGACCGACGTCAGTTGCGGCCTGCCAATGTTGGTGACTGTCAAGCTGTGAAAACCTCCCTGTTTGCCTTAGGTGAAGCTTTTAGCTCCACACCCTAACAATCTCCCACTTGGAGATAAAGAGCTGCACCTGTACCCATACCAGTACTCTATCTAATTTGCATCTTGGCTTGTATTCCTCTCTAAGCTCCCACTTGAAGACAACCCACCACACTCCTTGTGGTGCTACCCCTATGTCTGAATTTCTCCATTCTTCTGCCTTGCTATACTCCCACTCAAACAACAACCCCTATGAGTAACCTGTAATCAACAACACTTAACAGATCTGAACCACCTATTAGTCAAACTCACTCTGAGAACATCCAACCTTGCTCTGATACCATTTGATAAGACCAAAGTTGCCCAAAGTTCTGACACAACTTGTTAGATTTAAGAGCACACATGATTACCAATGTATAAGCAACTTAAACATGTGGAAATACCCAGAAGAACAAATAACTATCAATGAGAAATAACACAGAATATGAGAGGCAACACACATTAGTATTCAAATCATTACAAAGGAAATTACAATAAAGAGATCACACTCTTCTTCCACCTCTACAAGGCCTTCCACACCTCAAGGGCTCCAAGTAATCTTCCCACCTGAGTAATCTTCTCTCATAGGTCACAACACATAGCTAACACAAGTTGTTGTTCACCTCATTGTACATCTGTACAACTGAGTACGAACCGGTACTCCAAGTAGATCTAACCATGATCCTATTCTTGATGTATTGCTGTCACCTTGGATCTTGCTTACCCACCGATCTCCATTTGACCCTCGCATTCACACACCCCTTCAGACCAACCTGATCTTACTTATCACATGTAGATCTCCTCCATGATCCTGCAACACCCTACATATTAAACCTAATCTTACATACATGGAGAATCTTACTTGATTCCACCATGGGAAGAAATCTCCAAGCTCCACACTTGGGTTATACAAGTTCAACACTTAACAATACAGCCCATGAGTCTATTATATAGATCTCATGCATACACTTAATTTAGATGGGTGGCTCAAAGACTCGAACTGGTCTTTATCATGCAAATAATGCATTCACTTAACTGACTATTCATCAACAATAGTTCTGACCACCACAGGCGACCGATGTCGGTCCCTACCTGACTGGAGGTGACCGACGCCGGCCGATCTCTTGTTGATGTCAATTCCTTTCTGTGCTCCCCTGACCGACGTTGGTTACGGCCTGCCGATGTCAGCGACTGTCAAGCTATGAAATACTCCCTGTTTGCCTTAGGTGAAGCTTTTAGCTCCACACCCTATCAATGATTTGGTTGGATTGGATGTGACCAAGATGTGTCAGAAGTGAAAGGCGTGTTGCTCTTTCATTGATAGGGACTATAATGATAGCATAGATGGGGGCTTTTGGAAACAAATGCCCCGTTCATGCATTACGTCATTGACTAGTGTTGCGTTAGAGAAGTAATCGAATCACTTGATGTTAAGTGAGCTCAAAATCCCTTGAGTATGTTGGGGTGTTAAGTTTGATATGTGAGATGGATGGAAGGGGGAACCTTTTTTGGCAGGACCAACTTTGCCCCTTTTATAGGTGACCCCGAGAACGACTATAGACAAGTCCATGACTTTATAGTTTGTCAGTCAGTTTTTTTTTTGAGGCAGACTGATTGATACGAGAAGTCTGCGAGGGGATGTTGTTTTGCTTTGTGGTCGTGTTGTGAAGCTAATCGATGTGGGAAGCTTCAGAGATAATGCTGTGTATGGCAAGATTTAGGCATAGCCATCCTTCGAGGGAGTGGTCTATATTCTGCTTTATATGCTTTTGATATGACTTTGGCCTAGCTGTCCTTCAAGGGAACAATCTAGTAAATATAGTAATGATGATGTAGCTATCCTTCGAGGGAGTAGTCTACATTTATATTTTTATGACCTTTGGAATAAGCATCCCACTTTTATATATTTTTTTTGATTATTTGTTTTTGACTGAATTGTTGGTCATGGACTTGACTATAGAGGTTTAGAGGGTTTCCCTTTTATTAAGACAAAGCATTCATTCTTGACAAAAGGGTTGACTGATGTTTGCAGAGTTGAGGGTTGAGAGGGAATAGGAATGGCAGTGACGGGGATTGCTCAAGGGACCGAGCTCAAGTTAAACGTCAAGTGATTGAGTACGTGACTAACAGTAGACTGGTCGAAGAGGTAAGGCATAAAGGGGCTCAGGTTTTGATAAGTCCCTGACCCATGCTTGTGTTATGATGCAAGGTCTGAGTCAAGTAGGAGCAAACTTGCCCCGTGTGCCTCATTCCAAATTGGTCACATGTTAAAGATGAGGAAAGAAGTTGGTTGATGATGAAGAAGTTGGTTGATATTTGGTTGAGGTCTAATGTTTGGTCGAGGCTTGGTCGATGCTTGGTTGATTGATGTTTGATGTTTGGTTGATGCTTGGTCGAGGTTTGGTCGATGGCTGGTTGATGCTTGGTCGAGGTTGATAGTCAGGGTAAGGTCACATTCCCTCAGTTTGCAGGGGAGAATGTTTGACTGATGTAGTTTGAGAGGGTGAGATTCTGATCTGCTAGGTTAGAGGCAGGAATCTCAAAATCATGGATGGTGATAGAGGAAATGGTTGGTAATGATTTGATTAGAGTGGCTAATGGTTGGGGGTCATCAAACTGGACCTCTATCGATTGTAAGGCTTGGATCAAAGTTTGATGATGCTGTGGAGAGTTTTGTATGAGATCATACAAAGACATCTTCACAGGGGTCGTGTGGTGGGGTTGTTTCACCACGGAGTCAGGGATTGTCTTTGAGGATGCTGGTCGAGATGTGCCCAAGATAGTAATCTTGGGTTTTGGTTGTGGTGAAGGCTTGGTAGATGGGAATGTCCAAGGGATAGAAACATGTCTTTTCCCTTTATCCTTTTGGGTTGGTGGGCTGGTGGTCACGTTGACTGTGTTGATTTTGAATAATGGGGTTAAAGGCGGTGGAGGGACCATAGTCTGGTGTTGAGATTTTGATTTAGGTGATGATGTTTGAGAGGCATGTGATGGTATCAAAGATTTGGCAAAGGGGTAGTCAAGAGGATCCTTGATGAGAAGGGTATCTTTTTTTCGGTGTTGACAAATGACAGCTTTAAGAGTGCAATAATGCTCAGTGTCATGTCCTGGTGTGCGATGATAGTGACAAAATTTAGTGTTGTCAAACCAAGGTGGTCTTGATCTGATAGTTGATGAGTGTGAAGGTGAGCAGGTATGGGAAGCATGAGACGATGTTGAAGGTTTGTTGATAATATGGTCAAGAAGAAGGGTGTCTTTCTCCAAGCATTGGTGAATGACAAATTTGAGGGCACAACAATGCTTAGTGTAATGTCCCAGCGTGCGATGATACGCACAAACTTTAGTGTCATCGAACCAGGGCAGTTTTGGTTCGAGAGATTGGTATGGTTTAAGAGGTGGAAGACTAATGTGAGAAGATTGTAACAATTGCCATAATAGCAAGGCATAAGAACCCGCTAATGGGTCTGTGTGTTTTGTTGCAGTAGGGGTTGATGACTTTTATTTTGGAGGCATAAGAGGCATTGGTCATTTTGAAGGAAATATATGTTTAATGGGTAAAAGGGATAATGGAGGCAATTTGCCTCTATGAGGTGTTGGAGTAGGAAGCACTCCTATTAAAGTGGATGGATGCGGGCCCAAAATAGAGGGCAATGATGAAGGTGGGGGAGGAATTCTCCGATGTGGTTTAGTGACCTTTTTTGGCTTGGTTTGAGGGCCACTATTGTGCGAGGCAAGATTAGATATGGGGCAAACACCAAGAGATTTAATCTCTTTTGGCATGGTGGATGCCTGCGTGGGTTTGGGTTCAGATGTGGACAGAGGTGAGTGATATGTAGTGATCTTAGGCAAAAGGTGAGAGAAAATCATCACTGGGTCTTCCTTGGTCGAAGTGGGTGAAGAGTCAGGGTCTTCTTTTGGTGGAGAAGAAATTGGAGAATGTGACTCCTCAAGAGGATAGAGGGCAGGAATGATGGTGCCTTCTACTTGTGGTTGAGGAGTAGGAAGGGTATGGTCCTCCATTGGTGAGAGGAAGGATGAAGGTGGGGCTAATGGCATTGGTATGGTCAAAGCGTCCTCCAATATAAGAGAGGTCATTGGAGGACTAATAGCAGAAGAAGGCTCTTCTACCTGTGGAGGAGGTTGGTCAGGGATGAGAGACGAGACCGTGTTGACCGTGTGTATATCATGCTTTTGGGAGCTATCGGCCATGGTCTGGACATTGTTTTGGCTAGGAGGATGGTTAGAAAAAGGTTGTTTGAAGATGTCGATGTGCTAGTTGGGTGGCACATTCAGGTTATCCAAAACAAGATCTCCCTTATCTATCATGTCTTGGACAATGTTCTTGAAGGTTCGGCAGTTGTTGATGTCATAGCCTTGGACACGATGATAGTGAAAGAAGTCATTTTCCCTATACCATGTAGGGATGGATTTTGAAGGGTTGAATTAAGGTGGTCAGATTGGGGGAAGATTGAGGACCCCTTGCTTGATGAGGTTTTCCAACACCGAAGCGTATGATTCTCCTATAGGAGTATACTGACACTATATATACCGTTGTTGGAATTGTTTTGTGATGCTTTGAGATGTTGAAGGTTGGGATTGGTCGATTGTTATCGATGATGGTCATCTAATGACCACAGTGTTGGTCACTCCTTTGGGCTTGGAGTGGGAAGAAGAAGGTCTGGAAGAAGAAGGGTCATTGGTTTTTGCATTGGTATTATGCAATTTGACCCTATTTTCTTCAATAGCGCGGAGTTCAAGCTTTTGGGCTATGGTGAAAGCTTCATCAAAAGTGCAGAATGTTTGAACCCACAAGGTGGATGAGATGTGCATTGCACATGCTCAAGAGAAGAGCTCAATGAGTTCAGGTTGAGGTAAAGGGAAGGGGAGTTGGTTGATTAAGCCTCTCCAAAGGGCAACAAAATCGACTATTGATTTGTCATCAAACTGTTTGATAGAGTAGAGGTCTGTGATCGAGACCTTTTTGGTGATATTGATAGAAAAATGGTCAAGGAAAAGTTGGGCTAGTTGAGTGAATGAAAAGATAGAGTGACTGGTGAGAGAGCTGTACCAGTCGAGGGCAGGGCCAAAAAGTGACATGGGAAACATGCGTAGCAATAACGCATCATCATGGGCTATGAGATAACAAACATGTCTGAATGCTCGTAGATGTTGCTATGGTTCTTCCTTACTTTGGAAGTGAGTAAACTTAGGAAGTTCCCACTGACTAGGATAGGGATAGATTGGGATGGAGGGATGGATGGGTTCATTGCAAATTTGGTCATATGAAAGGACATTGCTTGAACCAAAAATGGAAGCCTCAAGATTAGACATTTTGTCCATCAGCATCTTGATGAGATCAGCTGACAGATTGGCAGATGGGGCACCCCCTATGTTTTAAGGCTCTTGGAAGGTGCTAGAAGAGGCATATGACGTAGTTGGTTGTGCTTGTATAGGTGCAACGTATTGATGACTAGTCATAGGGATAGAAGTGGAAGCCAAGGGCGGTTGTGTCATGAAGGTAGAAGGCATAAGTTGACTAGATACTGCCAAAGGTGGTTGCATGGTGGCATTGGCAAAAGGGGAGGTAGACGCTCCTGCATTTATAGGTGTAAGAGTGTGTGGAGTCGAGACAATCAAGTTATGGTATGATGTAGAACTTGGTTGAATTACGTGTGGTTGAGGGGGTAATGAAACCCCGATGGAGGTCGGTCTAAAAATAGAAGGTGAGACCAAACTTTGTGTATTGGCCATGGTTGGGTTAATGGTTGAGGTAATAGTCTGAGTCATAAAAGGTTGGGTAGCGGATGATGTTGATGTCATCGCCACTTTACCCGAAAGGTCTCACGTTTGGTTTCTTATGAGATAGTGTTTGAGAGCCTTGACGTTGTGGTCAAGGAGTCTCTCAAAGTTTGGGTCCCCTTTAGGGACAATTGAAGGTTCATTGGGATTCGGTCGGGTAGGAGTTCATTCGGTCTCTGAATGATACTCCATTAGAGGACTAGACATAGATTGTGAAGGCGGGAGTGGTTGTTGCCTCGCATGGTCAACAAGCATTTTGGTTTGACTGCGTGTCAAAAGCATTCAAGGCAAAAAAGGTCAGGTTCTAGAAATTGTGTTTTTCAGTCTTAGAAAACCAGAATGGATGTTTTTGACAAAAAAAGGGTCAGGTTTTAAGGTTGCTATTTTGAGAGGAAAAATTGGGATAGTGACTGATGTCGGCTGAAAAATTGATGTCGGTGATAAAACATGGCTGGCGTCGGTCAGATAACCGATTTCAGTGGAATAGGCTGCCGACGTCGGTGATAAAATTGATGTCAGTCACTATGTCTTCCAGAAACTCAAAGAATTTAGAAGTTTTTGGAAAGAAGAAAATGTCCTCACTAGCTCAAAAAACTAGATAAGAACAAAAAAATAGATGGAGACAGGTAGAGCCTAAGCGTTAAATCCTAAGAATAATTTTTAGAATCTTGTTGGCTTATGCCTTAGAGTGAATGTGTTTGGGAAGTTGGCTTGCAGAATGGGTCCTAGAAGAGGTAGTCTAAATTTGGTTTCAGGTTAGTTTTGGCACTCAAGAGTCTGTGTTAGGTTCCGTACTTGGCCTGATGCTAAGGAGCAAGCTCCCCTCACTTCACGAGCCCAGTGGTAAGCTGGTCTCACTTAGCTAGTATATACTTCCCCTAGAGATTATCCTCTGCCAGAGAACAGAGTGGGATTTCCCCTTGGTACTGAAGTCCAAGTGGGATTGCCGGGACGGGTAAGGTATCCACTGGGTGATGAAATCCCAGTCAGACCTTATCTCAGGTGAGTTAAGATGTTTGAGTTTGTGTAAGTGATTTGGTCATGTAACATAAGTGGACTACGATTAATTCATGATGCAATTTAATTACTAGATGTGTAGACTAAATATGCGTTCAATCAGAAATGAGATGCAATAGATTTTAAGCCCAAATAGAAATGTGTCGTTCGGATGAAAACAAGTTGAGAAAGGGTTGAAGAGTATGATGTTGACTAGTCTAAGATGTAAGAAAGAAAGAAGGGTCCTTTTTAACTTTGCTTATAATGTCTTTTGGAAGAGATAGAGGAAAAAGATGCAAGAGAGAGACCTAATGCACCTATATGAAAAGTTAGAAAAGAACCCAAGGAAGACCCTAGGGTCCCACTGGGCATGCCAGAATGTTTCAAACTATTTTTGCTTTTCTACATTCAAAGGAAGTAAGAAACTAAGAGAAATGGTCTAGGGTTAGATGTTACCCAAATGAGGTCTGCACACCGCTATCTAGATGTTGTGAGAACTCCTCTTTGGTTGTGGAGGATGACACCTGCAAAAGAAAGAGACTAAAACATAGAGGTTGTTAGATGGGTAGAAAGTGGACTGCCAAGCAAAAGCTTGGTCCTAGAAGTGCAAAGACTTCTTGGGGGATGACAGTCCACTGATAAAAAGTAGAATATAGTCAAAAATAGGAATGATAAAGACAAAATAAAAGAAATGAAAGCAAATGTGTACCTGAATAAAGGCAAGCTGTGTTCCACAGTCACCGGCATCGGTTAGTCTGTCGACGTCGGTTGTCAAGTCTGCCGACGTCGATTAGTCTGTCGACGTCGGTGGGGGCAGTGGTCGATGTCGGTTAGGACAATGGTTTGGGATAGGTTTTGGATGGGTTTTTGGACTGTTGACGGGTTTGAGAAGGAGTCTGGGTCTGTTTAAATGGTTTGAGAGTTTGTTTGGAGGTCATCTGAGAGTCTGTGCAGAGTTGCAGGGGAGTCAAATGAGGTCTAAGGAAGGAGTCAGGGAAGGGACAGGGTGACAAGGAGATAAGGATGGGAGAAGGCTTTTTAGCCTCTCTGAGAAGGGCAGATTGGGTCTGTGGTCTGGTTCCTAGTAAGAAAAGCAGTAACTAGAAAACTAATTACTAATAGTGTAAATATTTGAAATGAAAACATAGGAGTACTTACCTATGGCTTGCTAAAGAAAGAGTGTTGTAGACTAGTTGTACCTGTTGCTGATGCTACTAGTGTAGAAGACCTCCAGCAAAGTGGAATGACTGATGCAGAGTACCTATTGTTGTTGTAGCTTTCTGGGTGCTTGAGAGAGAGAGAGAAAAAGAGGTCTGATTCATGTTCAGGGAGGACTGGAAGATTGGCCGATTGAAGATTAGATTGAAAGAAGGTCGGATTTTGCATTCAGGTGAAGAACGCAATTTTGAAGGTAATCGACGCTGGCAAAACTACTAACGTTGGTTGATAGTTGACCAATGTCAGTGGCTGGAAGGTAGGTAAAAAGGCTAAAAATAGCCTTTCATCCATTTTCCCAACTGTCGGGTTTAAGTGTCGGGGTAAGAAATGGTCGAAGGTGGTTTAATAGGCGTGGGAAATGAGTGGAAGGGAAGTTGGAATAGGTCATAGGGTGATAAATGAGGGTATCCAAGGGAAAGGGAATCCAAGGGGAGGATGATGTGTCAAGGAGAGAGAGAGAGGGAAGGAGAGATAAAGAATTATTAATTTAAAATAAGATAATTATTTTAAATTAATAAGACATAGGGTAGGCATGGTTAAGTGGACAAGGGACCAAGGGGGAGAGAAGGGGGAGACGACCAAGGAGTAGACACGATTTCGGTGTCTACATTCATCTACTCAGACCCATTTACTATTTAGAAATTAAACATTTAATTTCTCAAAAATAATAAATCATTTGGTGAACCCAACTTACTGTGAATTTTGCATAAAAACTCTAGAAACCCTAGGATAAATTCCTAGCTAATTTTTCACATTAATTTCTGATTTTTTTTCTTGAATATTAAAATCATAAATTCTTCTCAAATTTTAAAATTTTGTAGTAATTTTTAAAATAAATTTATTTCAAACCCTGGTTGCATCAACTAGTTCCTAGTAATTTTTTAGTAAATTTCCAATCATTTTCTAAATTTTTAGTTGCATATTAAAATCATAAAATCACTTCAAATTTTCAAAATCCATAGTAATTTTTAAAAAATAATTTATTTTTCTCAAACCCTAGTTGCATCTACTAGGTCCCATTAAATCAAACACTTTCCCATAAATTTTTGAATTTTTTCTTGAATACTTAACTCATAAATTCAATTTCAATTTCAAAAATTCATAGTATTTTGCCAAAATATTTTTGAAAAATCCCTAGTTGTATGTACTAGCTCCTACTTTGCTTCTTAAGATATCACCTTACATCCATACTCAAATTTAAAAAATGATGATCATATATTTACAAAATTTTCTTACATTTCTTGTAAATAATAAAGAAACCATAATGGGCCCTATCATGTATATGAGTGATGAAGTCTATCATATGTTAGTACAAAGCTTCGTCCTTTGTATTTCATGTTTATGTTTCATTATATGGGATGATATTACAAAATTCATTGCAAAAAATTCACAAGACTTCAAAATTCTTTTTGCATATTTTATTTTGCTCATACAAAATAATTACCAACTCCATTTTGCTAAATGCATTCAAAATGTTATGTTACATGTCAAAATTTTATGTCTTTATGCAAAAATTCATGTTCTCTATCCTCTTCTTTCTATTCCTCACATGGAATTTTTTTCAAGCTTATCATGATAAACACATTATAAATGTCATAACACATGCCAAATTTTCTTATACATTCATGCACAAATTCATGCTTTCTATCACTTGCTTTCTATCTCTCATGTGATTTTTTTTTCAAGTTTATCATGCTAAACACATTATAAATGTCATATCACATATCAAAATTTTAAATGTATTCATGTACAATGTCATGCTCTCTATTACATACTTTCTCTCTCTCATGAGGAAATTTTTTCAAGACTATCTTGCAAAACACATTATAAATATCATGATTCAAGTCAAAGTTTTCTATGCATTGCTCTTTATCCCTTGTTTGTTATCTATCATGTGGAATACTATTTATAAACATATTATTATACATGGTTTCTACTTGGATGTATCTAACTATTTGGCTACTTTTAAGTATCTCCCTATCACTACTAGACACAAGCAAACACTAGTGGTTATAGCTATCCCTCCTCTCTTCAAACTTGGTTCATCTAGCTTTTATACCACACCTACTACCAATTATATGCCTATAGTAGATTATGCGATACATGCTATCACCCAAGTTTATGAAGATAGGTAGGTTGATTACAACCATGGTTATAGCTTTGTCACTTAGGTTAGCACCCCTTTTTATCTAGTTTTAGCTCCTCTACCTATTACAGTTCTTCCTCCAGTCCAAATTTAGCCACAGTCGAGACCTTCATCACCAACATAGAGATTTTATACACCTACACAACCTTAGGATTCTAGATAGCTTCCAGCTACCATATTCACACCCATAGCTGTTTCATTGAGATCTTATGCATCTACACATAAAACATATGTTCAAATAGCTTCTCCTACTTCCAGATGGGTCTTTAAGATCCCTAAAATTGGATCCACATCTTAGAGCTATAGAGGGACCCCAAAATTAGTTTCTACTTTAGATATTTTAGAGCATTTACAACATATACAACTTTTAGAGCCATAGTCTCAACATTTATATCATGCTTCACGATCATGCACAATCCTTCTTCTTGATATAGGACAACATGATAGGGAGTCTCCCTTGAGACTCATCAGTTAGTATCATTTCTTTGCACTATTACTTATACATAATTCCTTTTCAATTTCTTGTACATAGTCTGTCTTGCTTGATTGTACATAGTTTGAATATTTAAAAATACAAAAACAATATAACATTTCAAAAATCCAAAAACATTCAAATATATCCAAAACACAAAAACATTTATATTGTATGCATCATCCATGCTTTACATTACTACTACTATGCTAGACTTACATTTACTATTCTATGCTATTGTTTGTTGATTTATCTACATTACCATGCTTCACTTGATCTTCTTTAAGTGTGTGTAGTGACATCTAGATCCTTGACTACTTCACCCTACTCATTGAGGGGGCATCCTACTTCCACATATGAGAACACACATTCATATATATACCCACTAGGGGCATCTTATATATGACTACACCATCCAGGTTATGTTATTCCTATACTACACACCCCAAGCTATCGTGATGATGTACATTACTTACTAGATTACACAAATTACTATATCAACATTTCACTAGTATCTAGCACTTGTGTATCTATTTAGCATATACCTAGTCTTGTATTAAACATGTCTTGCATACTTTCACTCTTGCTTTAGTTAGTTAGATGTGATTCTATATTTTTAGTTATTACTTACTTTCTCTTCTTACTTAGTGTAGCTTGTTAGATTGCATTTATAGTTCTACTTGTCTCCTATGTGTGCCTTAGGAAATTTGTTAATGTCCTTTGATTTTATTCATGTGTGTGTACCTTTGAAAATTTACCAATGTCCCTTACTTGTACTCTTCTATGTGCCTATGGCCCTCATGCAAATATTTCTTGTTCTATGATATATGTATGTGGAATTTAAACATGCCTTGTATGTTTACTTTCCAATATGAGTGATAGGTGCCCATGTCCCTTGTTTGTTTATTCCCTTGGCCACCCTTGTATGATTTTTGCTTCTTGCTTTGTATGCTTGTTTCTTGATTATTTGTCCTTATTTACAAATTACATGCTCCATATCATGTATTTCCTTGATTTCTTGGATGCCATGATGGACATCATGCTCCATCCCTCCCTACTAACAACTAACAACTAACAACTAACCCTTTCAATTTTATTTTAGTAGATTTCACATGCTTTTACATTTTTATATCTATCTAGGCATACCCCTATTGATCTAATAATCTCTCAATACAAATATTGTTATATCTCAAGATATATTATTGACTGCCATTACTATATCATGTATATTTCCATATTAACACACTTGTAGGGATATCTCTTATGAGGGTAATCATTACAGGGTCTTCATTCCTCCCCTCGAAAGAGGGGGAAACAAACAAGGGTTTTAACATAGAGATAAGAGCTGATAGTGGTCAAAAAGCAATTTTTAGAACACTCAAAATAGAATCCAGACATTAGACCAGGTAGAACAGACTAGGCAAACAATAGAAAATCTAGAACAATCATCAGATTTGGCTTTAGACAATAGTGGTAAAGTTGGACTATAATGTTGGACAATAGGGTGTCCTATTTTTGGTGTTCCTATCTAGATGATAGAAAAATTAGTTTTTCTAGAAATAGATAGAAAGGTGAGTTCAGTCATAGGTTTGTTAGTACAACATAGTCTAGATTTAACATGTTTTAATATAGTTTTTCTTAGAGAATTTAGATATAGGGGCCATCATGCATGATATGATGGCTCTCACTTCTTGTTGAAAATTAGGTAGTTGATATAACTTCTAGATTAGAATCCATGTTCTAGACATTATTTATTTGGGGTAATGTGCATGGCACATTGGTCCTCCTCTCTTTTCAAGTTTAATTTATTTCTTCCTAAGCATTCTTAGTAGTTTCATGCCTTAATCCATTTGCAGGTGGTTGACATCATTTTTTAAATGTGGCTTTCATACAAGCTTAACTTCTCAAGTACCTGAGTTCTCAAGTTGGCTTCCATATAGGCCTATTGCACCAATTTTGGAGTGGATTTCATACAATCCTAGTATCCATGTTTTGAAATGGCTAAGAGTGGCCTAGTTTCTAGCATAAATTTGGTTATCCATGCCAACATTGTCAGATTATAATACATTAATGAGCTTCAAGAGCCATATCATATGACATGTATTCCATAATAGTATCACTTCATAGCTTCACTTCATAGGTTAATGATGGAGCCAAAGGAATAACTAGCCTTTGTATTCTTGAGTCACCTATTCAAAGGGATTGGACACATAATCCAAACATCAATTGACACACGCATGATTCATTAGCTTCACTTAGTAGGCAATGATGGATCCAAAGGGAATACCTTTAGAATATTGAGCCACTTATAGGGAATTGAGCACTTAGTTCCATTAATGATATTACTTTTGGTACAACATACACCTAGCATAATTCAACATCACAACATGTTTTGTATTGGTTTATGTACCTGGTGAGGTGTATTCATTCCTTTCTCTTCCTCTCTCTCTCACCCAAATTTTGTACATTTTTATTTTAGATATAACATATATAGTAAGAACTTATCTAGTCTATGTTTTTCATTACATATTTACACTTCACATCATGCTTTCTCTATGCACATCTAGCATCACACAACTTCATGAGCTTCACCTTCATAGGTAAGTTTAGGTATGATTTATTTATTTTCCTTTATCCTAGTATTTTGATTTGTTACATCACTAGAATAAAGGTGGGGGGGAAAATATAGTCATATGAAATGCAAAATTTTGTTACTTGAGTATGGCTAATGACACCCAATCTATATGTCCTCCTACTTGCTTACACAACCCTTTTAGGCTTTTATTTCATTGATTCCCAGTCATCCACAACGTTCCAAACTTAACCCTTATAGACCTAGATAAATCTATTAGGCCTTGATCCATCCCCCTAAGTCTCATTCCCTTTGGAAAATATCACCCAAGTTGGATAGGAGCACTAAAACCCAGGGTGTCTAATTTTTAGCACTGTTATCCAAGTGTACTTTTGGTCCTAACGATCATATTTTATTGAATCCTTATCCTAATTCATGTTAGCCTAATGAAAATTCATTTAACCCATGATCATTAAATACCCTACAAAAGGACATTCAAATTCCATTTAAAAGGGTTGGCACTCATTTACAAGAGAGAAGCAAAAATACAAGCAAGACTACTCAAGCACTCTTCCTTATTATCTGCATACAACCATATAACAATATTTCAAACTTATTCAAACCTTTACACTAGTCCCTAGTCATTCCAAGTACACTCAATTTCACATTTACTTGCATTTTCATCACACTATTGCACCAAGCACTTCAATGAGAGAATTACATATAGATTGATCCCTCCTCAGAGTATTAGTATGTAGGCAACATTCCCACACATGGGGTGTGGAGTGCATCCAACGTATCCTTTAAACACTAACCCATTTTACCTAGTTTCCAAAGTTCCATTTAATTGCATAAAAGACATAAGCACATAAATAATAAAATTTACAAGGAGTTATATTGATAGAGAGGATATAAAATTTGGTACACAAGCTCACACATATGTTATGAAAAAAACACAAAAAAATCATATCTCTATGAGTAGTTTGGACAAAAATAGAAAGACCAAGACTACAACATCAAAAAACAAGGTGTCCTATTTTTAGAGGTCTCATCCAATCAAGAAACAAACTCTAGATCTTAGTTTGTGACAGTGTCTTAGTCCTGTTCCTCTAGTATCAAACTCTATCTCAACTATAATAGCTTGGAATAAAATAAGTCATATTTTCTCTCACTCATTATTATTTTTTAAAAATGAAAAAATACAACATATTTAAATAAATTAGTGACTTAATTATTGCATATTATTTACTAATTTTATCTACTCAAACCCATTTATTATTTGGGAATTAAACATCTAATTTACTAAGAATAATAAATTAGTCTACAACATCTCTAGAGTCCCTTAGGTTCATTTGAAATTTCTTGAACCCATTTGCTCACCCTACCTAGCCTAAACCATCCCTTAGACACCCTATCTCAGCTCACTGTCACCCTACAGTCACATATAGTTGATTGTATAAAGTCTTGCAAGTGGCTATTATCCTCTTTATTGTGCTATATATCCTTTGAAACCTTTTGCAAGATTAAATAAATCTTTCCTAGTGTGATGATCATGTCCAAAGGTATATTATTTATCAAGCTCATTTTGAGAGATTTATGAGCATATACAGGCAGGTTGTAGGTGTGCATAATAAGTTTTGAGAGTAACTTAGATTCATCATCAACTTCTCCTAGTTTTTAAGGATCCCTAAACTCATTTGAAATATTCTTACCTAGGCTCAAACACTTACATTCATCTTTGAAGCTTTAAATATATTGAATTGCTACTCCAAAGAACTTTTCATCTCCATATAACTATAGGCATATATTTCAAGGCTTAAGACACCCCTGTAGGTGTGAATGGGAGATATAACATAGAATTCCAACCTTCTTTACATAACCCTTGGACTAAAAATTCTTCTTTCAACCATATAAAACTATTCAGTCATAGAAACATGGTTTGGTATTACAACATTAGATAGATGAGTCTCTTATAGCTTAGAACTATAGATAATACTAAGTTTAGTGCATAAATATGCAACTTTATGATCTTCAATAACCACGTTCCATTAGTCATCTTGAATCTATCTCTTATAGAGGTCTTCTATTATGTAGAGGCTACTAGGTTTGTCCATTTAGATTCCTCAAAAGTCCTTATAACCCTATTGTATTCCATTAACAAAATGGCCCAGGCCTCTATTTTATTAATTTAGGGATTTGATCTCTAAAACTATAGTCATCATCATTTGGAGTTAATCCCTATGTCAATATACCAATATAACATTCCCAATATGTATGCCATGCCCCATTAAACATGTTAGGAATCCAAATAGGGATCCAAAACTTGTTCAACACTTTTAAACAAGTATCTTCATGCTTTGTTAGGCCACATGTAGGTGGTTATTCTAATGTGCATAGGTAGTGAAGGAGAATGTGGACAATGTGCATGTTTTTAGTATAATGAGTTTTAAATATATCTCAATGCTTGTAAAATGATTTTAAAAACATTTAATGACATAAGATATATGTTTTCATTTTTTTCATGTGATCTTATTCCAAGCACCTGTAGGTGCATTTTCATGGCAACAAGTGTAGAAGTATTACACTTAACTACAACAACACTTTCTTTTTTATACCATATGGAGGGCTCAGTTGGTTATTCATGTTTTAATGAGAGGTTAAAATTGTTAAAACCCTTGTTTTATCCATTAAAGGGATAAAGTCCATATTTTAGTTCACTCAGTTGCCTGCACATGACAGTCATGGAGCAAATTGGCTGCATCATGTTTATGACTATAACCCATGAAACATTTATTGGAGAATGAGATTGAAAGGTGAAGGGAATTGGGAACACATTTAAAAAATGTAAAAATGACCTATCATAACCATTTTAAAACATTTTTAAATCATAAATCTCCTAAAAATGGTGGGAAAATACCTAACATCCCAAATGAGACTAATCTGCCAACCTGAGATGGTTTGCTCATCAAAACACCATGACACATGAAAATAAGCATGGAGGGAATTTGAAAATAAATAATTTTTTTTGGATTAAACATAATTAATTGGATTGTATAGACCTATCCAAAATAGAGCAAAACCTATAGGGTATAGGAAGCAATGAGCAAAAAAACATAGTCAACTTGTAAAGGATGGTTAATAAATCATGGTTGACCAATATTCAAAATATTATTATGAAAATGGATCTCTCTAAGTTTAATACCACCTCTCAAAAGTGTTTGACCTAAAACCTCTTTAACTATTCATACCAAGCATAAACTTGTTGGCCACTTCTATGTGTTTAGAAAGGCAAATAAGGAACAAAATGGTTTTAGCTCAAAAATGAAACTTTAAGATCATGTAAAGCATGGAAATGAACTTGATGAAGATGAAGATACATTACATGGCCTTCTCCCATGTGTCACCTTCCCTCATGGGCTATATAAGTGCCAAACTCCTCTTTTTCAGTTGATTACTTGATCTTTAGTTAGATAACCTATAAGTTTCAGATGAGACTAACATTATTGATAGGGAATATGACTTATTATATGTTTGGAAAGAAATTATGAAACTTGTACACCTTAAATACCATGCCACTTGCATTTATGGCCCCTAAAAGCCCTTTAAATGACTCAAAGTGACATAGATTAAAAAGATTAAGACCAAGGCTAATATAGAATTAAATAACATAAAATGGAGTATAACATACCCTAACACCTAAAACTCAATTTTTTGTCTATAGGGTCCCCAATTTGACCTGCAAGGTCAAATTTGGTCAACATTAGCTTGTGGACATTTGATTAAATCACGTCCCTTTGATTGTGTAACATTTGAACTTGCCCCTTATTTGAAGTCTCTTTGGATCATTGTATTTTGATTTGATTTTGAGTACTCTTATGTGTAAGATTAATTACTTGTTGATATTTTACTATTATTATCTAAACTCTAAACACTATCATGATCTATATCATGCATCTTAGGGCTTGATGTGATCACATTATGCATGCTTTAATGATATATCTACCTCAACATGTTTATCTTATACGATACATGGTTTATACACAAATTATAAAATTATCTTATCATTTTGAGGTAAGGTGAATACTAGTTTTTACTTCCCCTAACCTCAAAAGGGGGGAATATTAGTGGGGTCATGTCATAGAGACATGGATTCCATATTTTTCATAATTCATACACTAGTACAAAAAAATAATATATGATTAAAAAATTACTAAAAACTACATAAAAAATAGTAAACATGATAGCATGACCATTAGAAGTTTATTTCCAGTCATTTATAATGTGACCAAATTGATGACTAAACCATTTTAAGTCATTTATTGGTTATTTTGATTGATCAATTTCATAGTATATTTAGTCATTAATTACTATAATCTGGTCACTTATTTAGTCATTTTTTATTCACTAATATATTTAGTCATTAATTGTTGTTAACGATGTTGGGTGAATTTTTTGTCACCAGCTAACTGATGGGCAAAATAGGTGTTTCAACCATAGCATAATGAGATTTATTAGCCAAACGTGCAAGTCGACCACATCAAAAGGGGACAAATCTCTCCTCTCATAAAGGGGAGGTTCCTTATAACTATAAGGTGCTATATATATATACATATATATATATATATATATATACATATATATATATATATATATATATACATATATATATATATACATATATATATATACATATATATATATATATATATATATATATATATATATATATATATATATATATATATATATATATATATATATATATATATATATATATATATATAAGCATGAAATAACACTCAAGGGTAGGATAACACCATCCATCTCTCTTTTTTTAGAGGTGATGTTCATAGACATAGGATAATTTTAGTGAAAACACTGAATGTACTTCTCTTCTTTTAGAAGTGATCTACAACAAACAACAAGAATTCTTTCTAGAAAGTAATTGATAAGTAAATGTAACAGGGTGCAAAAACCAACAGAATGAGGTGTAGCACAAAGCCTCCACCTCAACTACCAAAGAGTGAAATATGAAGGACAATGGGGGCACAAAGTCATCCCAAGATCCTTTAAATATAAATAGAAAATAAATACACTAAAGACAATTGTGGCAGCTCAAAATCTCTCCACAGTCGACTTCAGGACACCTTCCTAGTTACTTCCACTAGTTTTGCTTATTTAATTAAATGGACAAGAGCGCATTGAGGAAATAGACATAAGAACAATTTTCTCAACAACATAAGCTATTCCAGCACAAAGTCTGAAAGGTCACTTACTTTCTCATTTAGATGATAAAATATGATTAACAATCTGAGCTCAAAGTCTCAGTAATGCCTTTCAATTTGGGTAGAGTTTTGCTTATGATAAAAAAATATCTCTTTTGCATAAAATAAGAGATTACAATATATAGCACTCTAAGAAAGACTTGGGGCACTTTTTTTTCATGGACTGGCCCATGTTGCATTCAATGCCTTGAATGCATTTTTAGTTCTATCAAGGGGCCATGCTAGAATAGGGCATCGGCCTTAACTGTGGTGTCCAAAATTATCTCGAAAGTCTTCTCCTCAGCATAGGTCATCTAGTCTATTTCCAAATATGTACGTGGCTGTCCACTCACTTTTATTAAAAGGGAGAAAAATAGGCCACACTTTTGAATGTTTATGCACTCAGATGTCTACTTAGTGGACTGTTCCACCTACTGGAATAATTCCCATATAGATATTTTAGTAATCTTATAGCTTTCCCTCTTTCCTATTGCAATTTGAGCTCTCATGATATCTTCTTACCTTTAGCAGGCTCTTTTGGCTTTCTCTTCAACTGTTTGCCAATTTTGTTCTTCAGGTTCCACGCCATATTTGAAAATAAATAGGCATTTCATTACCCTGAATTTGATGTCTGCAAAGATGTCACTGGTCACTTGGTCATCTGAACTACTTTGAACCTTTGAGGTGCATCGATTCAATGGTTTAATAGTTTAGGCGGTCCTATCGACTCCTTGGTTCAATCGCTTCTTTGGTTCAATCGCTTCCTTGCCTCTTCGATTGAACCATCTCTTCAAAGTTATCTCTAAAATATTCTGCTTCCTTCCTTCACTCAAAGCTTCCTTGAACCTTTGAACTTCTTGAACTGGTTGAACGCTTTGAACTTTTTGAACCTATGAACCATTTCGGTTCAAAGTTCAACGGTTCAACAATTCATCCTCTTTCTTTAAATCCTTTGAAGTTTCAAACTCTTTGGATTATTTTCTTTTTTGTTGAACTCATTGAACCTTTGAAATTTGAATTCTTTTGGTTTAAGGTTTAACGATTCAATGGTTCATTCTTTTCTCTTCGAATCCTTTGTTCTTCTAAGTCTTTCAAACTTTATTGAACTCATTGAACTTTGAACTCTTTTGGTTCAAGGTTCAACGGTTCAATAGTTCAATATTTCTTCTTCAAAGTCTTCTTTTGTTTAAGTCTTTTAATCTTATTAAACTTGTTGAACCATTTTGGTTTAAAGTTTAACGGTTCAACAGTTCAACCTTCACTCTTTGAAGCCTTCTTTTCTTTAAGTCCACCGAACTTTAATGAACTTGAGAACTTGCTGAAGTCTTCAAACTCGTTGAACTCTTTGAAGTGGTTGAACTTCTTTGAACTCATTGAGAACTTAACTCTTTTTAAACCTTTGAACTCATTGAACCTTTGAACCTTTGAAGTGGGGTTCAATGGTTCAACAGTTCAATGGTTCATTCCATTTGTTTGAAGCCTGCCAATGGACCTTTTGGTTGAACCTTGGCATTGACCCACCCTTAAAAATGCCTAAGTGTTGGAACTTCTTTTTGAAAAAGCCTGCCTGTTGAACTTATGAGTTCTTTAGCTAAGAACACTTGAATAATTGAAGAATTTGAATACTCAAAACATTATGAAAAAGGAAAGGAACAATTTTGGTCATGTAGGACCAAAATAGTTGATATGTTGTCCCAAAAACAAGTGACAGATTTTGGGAACAACAACTGGCTCTAGTTGGGGAAATTCCATCAATTGTAAAAATAATCAAAGGGAGTAAAATCTAGAATCTCTAGTGCCTTTAAGTATGCCATTCAGCTACGGAGTCATGCTACCCAAAAAAAAAGGTGCTAAAAATAAATGAAAATGAAAAGCACCAAACAGAACTAAAGACTATATAAAAATTATACATATGTACAAGATGATCTTATCTGATACTTCAAGAATTGAAGTGCTTCAAATGGTGCCCACTATGAGGTAGTGAAAAGGGCATGCCATCTTGATACCTCAATAGAAAACTATTTTCACCATTGAGCTAATGAATAGTAAATGGGCCTCTCCATAGGGAATCAAATTTCCCATGCATTCCCTTTGATTCTCTTCTGTTGTCTCATAATAGAACTTGCTCACCAATCTAAAAATCATGGGTTTTTGATTTTTGGTTGAAGAAATTCTTCACCAAACTTTGATGCACAACAATTCGGTCCACCACCATAGTTCGCTACTCATCCAACTCAATCAAGCACATGATCCTCTTGTCAATGGAGCTTTCATATGTCTGATCTTTGATCACCTTTAAAAATTTCAATGCTGGTAATTCTAAGGTGATTGGTATCTCTGCATTAATACCATAAAAAAGTTGGAAAGGTGACATATCTATTGCCCTCTTAGGCATAATTCTATCTACCCATAAAGCATCAAATAATGCTTTATGCTAAGTTCGTTGGTTGTCATCTACCAGCTTCCTGATGATGGTCACCAGGTTCTTGTTGCTCAATTTTGCTTGACCATTTCCTTGTAGAAAATAGTTAGAAGAGTGGGAGAGGGTGATCCCATAATAAAAATAGAATTGATTAATCTCATGGGAAGAGAAGTAGGCTACATTATCTATCACAATCTTGGTTGGGACCCCAAACTTAGAAATGATGTTTTCTTTGAGGAAATTGCATACTACTTCTGAAGTAGCATGCTTGGTTAGAATAGATTCCACCCATTTGGTGAAGTAATCTATGGCTGTGAGAATATAATCATGTCTAACGCTTGAAGATGGGTTTACAGCACCAATGAAATCAATTCCCCATTGCTGAAATGGCTCTTCTATTACCATTGGCTTAAGAGGCAAAGTAGCTAGCTTGGGTCTTCAAATGAATTGTTGGCATAATTCACATCTTCATACCCATTTGTATGCATCTTGAAATAGAATAAGGTAGTAATACTTGTCTCACAAAATCTTATGGGTAGTTACAGGTGCATAAAAATGTCCTCTACAAGCTAAATTGTGGAAGGATTTTAGAAGTTTTTTCTATTGCACTTTATCCACGCAGAAAAAGAATACCCCATCAAGGTTCCTCTTATACAACCTATTGTCTTACAGGACAAAGTTGGTAGCTTTCAACTTGATAGTCCCCTTTCCTTTATAAGACAAGTGAGCAAGACACTCACTGTAGGTAAGGAAATGAGTGACATTCAAATACCACTCATCCAGAGTGGTGATAAAGAGAACTATTGGTATGTCTCCCACTTTTATTTCTTCATGCCCTGTCCCTTCTGGTCTGTTATCAACAATCAATTGGCAGAGACCCTTTCCCCACAAAAGCTTCATTGGTTTGATAACAAGATAAAACTCCTAGATTTTAGCAACCTAATTTCCCCTTTTGGTTCTAAACTCTTGTTGAGTTAATATGGATTTGACTATGGTATCAAGAATCAAAGCAATAGTGTGTGAATTCAAGATGTAAAAAGGGAAGTGCTTTACTGCCTTTACCATTGCATAAGCATGCTTCTCTAGATTTGAATATTTTAGTTCATGAGCTTTGAGAGGATAGCTCATGAAGGATATGGGAGACTCCACACCTTTATTCTGTTGAACTAGAATTGCTGAAAGTGTGTGCTCAAAAGCATAACTATACATTGTGAAATCTTTGGTATAATCTGGACAAACCAAAATTGGGGCATGGATGATAGCTGTCTTGATGTCTCGAAATGCCAATTTGCCTTCTTCAGTCTAGCTAAAAGTGGCCTTTCCCTTCATCATGTCCACAATGTGGTGAGTCTTTTCAGCAAACTTAGGAATGAACCTTCATAAAAAATTCATTTTTATGAAGAAAGAGTGAACTAGTCTTATTTGTGGGCAGGGTAAGCTCATGGATGGATTTGACTCTTTCTGAGTTGATTTTTATGCCTTCTTAGGATATAATGTGTCTAAGAAGTTTCCCTTCTATTACTCCAAAAATAGACTTCTTGGGATTTATAGAAATGCCATTCTAGCGACATCGTTCCAACACTTGTTGCAAATGACACACATGATCAGGATGATGCTTAGAAAATATTTTTAAATCATCAAGGTACACCATAATGAACTTACCCATTTCATCTTTGAAAGCAAGGTCCATTGCTCTCTGAAAAGTGGCACCAACATTTATCAGGCCAAATGGCATTCTTTGATACGTAAAGGTGCCCCAAGGTGTGGCGAAGGCAATCTTATGTTGGTCTACTTCACCAACTTCCACTTGATTATACCCTGAGAAGCCATCCAACATTGATAACATCTCTGAACTAGTCACCATCTGAAGGGCTTAATCCATGATGGGCAGAGGTTAATTATCCTTTAGGGAGGATTGATTCAAATTCCTAAAATCCATGTAGAGGTGAATTTTGCCATTCTTTTTTCTCACAGGAACTATATTTGAAATTTATGTGGAATGATGGATTGAGAAAATTATTCTATCATTCAACATTTTCTATATTTTAGATAGAATATTACCTGATATCTTTGGATTATACTACTGGGATTTCTACTTGTAAGGCACCGAATCACTCTTGAGAGGAATTTCATGGCAAATTTTTTCAAGTCTAAGTGACTTTAGATCATTATAGGAGTATGTTAGGACATCCATATACTAGTGAAGTAGGGTAGTAAATTTGAGCTTCTCCTCTGGAGTGCAACACTTCTCAATGTTCACCATCTTGGGATTTTCCTTGGTACCCAAATTTACTTGATCAAACTCCTGGGAGGAGCTTGAATCCATTTGTTGCTGTTTGATGAACTTGTCATGCTTTTCAAATAGTTTCTTGAGGGAAACCAATTATTTGAGAATTTTATTTCCTTTCAGCTGTAGGAATTCTTCACTTGTGTCTAAACTTATTTTAGAGGTTGATTCAAGTTTCTAGGGCTCACTGCCTTCGAAGTGAAGCTGTTCAAAGTTGTCTTTTTATTCTAGAAAAGTGATGATTTAGTTTTCACCATTGAACACTTGCCAATGATTAGTATTTTTAGGCACACTTAGTTGAAAGACCAGTTTGCTAATGTACTTGTCTCCCTTAAAATCTTAGTGAGGAACCAAAAGAGTCACCAAAATAGCTAATGCATCAGCTCGATCATTGAACTCCCTAGGTACTACAGAGATACTAAAAACATCAAAGCTTTTAATTTAATCTCAAAGTAGATTGTGATAATGACAAAATCTTCCATTCTTGGTTTGATATAGGTTCCTCACCTGACAAACCACTAGCTCAGCATCTCCTTTAACATGAAGGAGTTTGACACCCATGTCTTGAGTGGCCTTCAATCCAAGTAACAATGATTTGTATTCAGCAGTATTATTGGTGTTGATGAACTAAAACTTGTATGAGGAAGGAAAAATATCTCCTTGAGGAGATATCAACATAATCCTAGCTCTAGAACTGGTAGAGGAATAACTACCATCAAATTCCAAAATCTAGACATCATCAGAAACTAATTTTTTCTTAGATTTTTCTTCATTTGGAAGGGAGGATTCTTCTGCACTTGCACTGCATTCTACCAATCCTTCCACTATTTCATCTAAACCAATTTTCAAATTGTCATTTTCAAAAGTTTCATCAACTAGGACATGAACATCCTCTATAGTTAGGAAGTAATTACCCACGCTTGAAGACTCAAATAGAATTTAAGCTTCAGGCACTGATGTTTGAGTGACAATATATTTTGCTTCCTTCTCAGGGAGTAATATCTGCATGATGCCTTTGATCGGGATCCTCACTTCAGATAGGTCCATGCTCAACTCACCACTAACATCCTTGCAAAAATTTCAAGCAAGAAGAAGGTCGTAGGAGACTGGGATGTTAGCCACTAGAACTATCATCTTAATTCTCTTGTTCAAGAATGCTACAAATGCAAATTGGGTGTCCTTGATTTGTCCCAGCAATGGCACTTATTTTTTCTCCATGGAGAAATCTTGGTTAGTGTGAAGCCAAGAGATTTTACCACTTTGGTAGGGATGACATTGTCAGATGCACCTGAGTCTATGATGCAATTGTTCAGCTGGTGAGCGTTTATCAATAGGGAGACATAAAATGATTTTGTCTTCCTAGGAACAGCATGATGAGTAATGACAAGGTTATTTTGGGTGGATGTGGGAGTCACTTTTGGAATAACTAGTCCTATAGGGACATTTTTATTCTTCACACATTCCACTAACTTATCCAACTATTTAGGGTTAGATTGGAGGAATACAAATTCAAACATTTAAATTTTGGTTTGCTTGACATGGTCAATTATATCAAATGTTAGAAACAAATTAAGAATAGGGGACGATAGTTCATCCTTCTAGTTTTTAGGAGGGATGGTACTGGTCTATGAACTTGAAGTTGAAGATGAAGGAATGCTTGATGTACTCACCTTTTTAGCGATCACTAGGTCCTTTGATTGAAAAGGTAGAGTGGTTCCCCGCTTAGTAATTGAAATTGCTAGTTGAGAATGCTCCTCTATTTTTTTCTTATCAGCTTGCTGGGTTGGCTGGTTTTAGGATTGGGTGAATACAACGTATGATCCATCAACTACATCTTTACTTCTAGGTTCATCTTGGTAATTTAGGAAACTAATGTTGGAGTCACCAGCTAATTCTTCTTGGTCTTCTATAAAGAGATAAATATCATTTTCTTGGTTCAATTTAGGCTAGAAAGAGAAATCAAATTCTATTTCAAGATATCCAACTGTTGAATTAGTTGGAGGTGCTTCAATGTCAAGCTTCCCATATGGGGGAAGAAGATGATTTGGTTACCCTTGATTTTGGGCAGCATTGCCTTGGTATGACTAGTTGGGAAATGTCCTCCTTGGTATATCTTGGTATGAAAGAGTAGACATACCTTGTGCCATTTGCTTTTTGAGAGTTAGCAATTAATTTTCCAGCTTTTACACCATTGGATCAGTGGTGCCTATAGATGGATATTCAGAAGATGAAAAATATTTACCTCTGTTAGGATCTCTCCTTATCTTTCCTATCAAGATAAGATCATCTTCCACCTCAGTGGCCAAATCCTGAGCAGTAGCAAGGTCTATGTGGCTAGCATGTCTCAATAGGAAACTCACTTTAGGTAGCTGAGAGTTGATGAAGAATCATTTGAGATTCTCAGCTATTGGCTAAGTAACTATAGGAATCCTATTCCTCAACTTGTCAAATTTGGCAATGAATTCCCTCATAGATTCATGAGGCTCTTTCTTCATTTGTGTGAGATGAGCTAGCAGGGCATGCACATCTTTTAAATTTGGCTTTGAGGGTGTTCCAGTCAGTCATTGACCGAGCCTATAGATGGTAGAACCATTCTGCAGTAGCACCTTGTAATGTATCTATGAATAAATTGACTGCTACGTCTTCATACTTCACACCTATCACACCATAGGCTATGCTGAAGGTTGCAATATGTTCATCAGGATGAACTCTCCCATCACCAAAGAATTTGGAAAAATTCTTCCTTAAACTACATGGTAGCTCATGTAGAGGTGGAGTTAAATTGAGTGGGCTAAAAGAGTTACCCTAGAGGCCTTGAACTGCCATTATTTGACTACTAAAGGGAGGGATAACGAATGCTTGAGGGGTATGTATTGAAAAAGCTCTGTTAATAGTAGAAATGAATGCTTTGCCTGGTAATAGAGAAATAAATTTTGTAGGAAGAAAACTCCTGGTTCACAAAAGGTGAGATGGAGAAGGAAATAGGTCAAAATCACTTTACTGTACCAACTTGAATACAGAGTCAACAATACATTTAGATCTCTAGCTTCATGTATATCATGGATCTGTCAGAGTGTAAAACAAAAAATGGAAAAGAAATGACACTGCTTCAATTTGAAGCTTGAGGCTTCAAACTACGTGTTCTTCCCTAGTAGAGTCACCAAAAACTATTGGGTGAATATTTTTTCACTTGCTAATTGATGGGAAAATAGGTGTTTCAACCACAACATAAGGATATTTATCGACTAAATGTGCAGGTTGACCACATCAAAAGGGGACAAATCTCTCCTCTCATCAAGGGGAGGTTCCCTATAACTATAAGGTGCTATATACTATATATATAAGTAGAAAATAACACTCAAGGGTAGGATAACACCATCCATCTCTCTTTTTTTAGAGGTGATGTTCACAGACATAGGAGAATTTTGGTGAAAACAATGAAGGTACTTCTCTTCTTTCAGAAGTGATCTACAATAAACAACATGAATTCTTTCTGGAAAGTAACTGATAAGTAAATGTAACGGGGTGCAAAAACTAGTAGAATGAGGTGTAGCACAAAGTCTCCACCTCAACAGCTAAAGAGTGAAATACAAAGGATAATAGGGGCACAAAATCATCCCAAGATCCTTTAAATAGAAAGAAAAAATAAACACACTAAAGACAATTATGGCAGCTCAAAGTCTCTCCACAGTCAGTTTCAGGACACCTTCCTAGTTACTTCCACTAGTTCTACTTATTTAATTAAATGGACAAGAGCACATTCAGGAAATAGACATAAGAATAATTTCCTCAACAACACAAGCTATTCTAGGACAAAGTCTGAAAGGTCACTTGCTTTCTCATTTAGATGATAAAATATGATTAATAATTTGAGCTCAAAGTCTTAGTAATGCCTTTCAATTTGGGCATAGTTTTGCTTCTGATAAAAAAAAGATCTCTTTTGCATAAAATAAGAGATTACAATATATATCACTCCAAGAAAGACTTGGGTGCTTTGTTTCATGGAATGGCCCATGCTGCATTTAATGCCTTGAATGCATTTTTAGTTCTATCAAGGGGCCATGCTGGAATAAGGCATCAGCCTTAACTGTGGCGTGTAAAATTATCTCAAAAGTCTTCTCCTCAGCATGGGTCATTTGGTCTATTTTCAGATATGTACATGGCTGTCCACTCACTTTTATTCAAAGGGAGAAAAATAGGCTATGCCTTTGAATGTTTGTGCGCTCAAATGTCTACTTGGTGGACTGTTCCACCTACTAGAATAACTCCCCTATAGATATTTTTTTACTTCTATAGCTTTCCCTCTTTCCTATTGCAATTTTAGCTCTCAGGCTATCTTCTTACCTTGAGCAGGCTCTTTTAGCTTCCTCTTCAACTATTTGCTAAGTTTGTTCTTCAGGTTCTGTGCCATATTTGAAAATAAATAGGTATTTTATTACCCTAAAGTTGACATCTGTAAGGATGTCATTGGTTACTTGGTGATCTGAACTACTTTGAGCCTTGAACCTTTGAACCTTTGAGGTGCATCAGTTCAATGGTTCAATGGTTTGGGCGGTCCTATCAACTCCTTGGTTCAATCACTTCTTTGGTTCAATCACTTCTTTGGTTCTTCGATTGAACCATATCTTCGAACTTGTCTCTAGAATCTTCCACTTCCTTCACTCGAAGCTTCCTTGAACCTTTAAACTTCTTGAACTGGTTGAACTCTTTGAACCATTTAAACTTATGAACTATTTTGGTTCAAAGTTTAATGGTTCAATAGTTCATCCTCTTTGTTTGAATCCTTTGAAGTTTCAAACTCTCTGGATTCTTTTCTTTTTTGTTGAACTCATTGAAAATTTGAACTTTGAACTCTTTTAGTTCAAGGCTCAATGGTTCAATGGTTCATTATTTTCTCTTTGAATCCTTTGTTCTTCTAAGTCTTTCAAACTTTATTGAACTCTTTGAACCTTTGAACTCTTTTGGTTCAAGGTTCAATGGTTCAATCTTTCTTCTTCGAAGTCTTCTTTTGTTTAAGTCTTTTAATCTTATTAAACTCATTAAACCTTTGAACTCATTGAACCATTTTGATTCAAGGTTCAATGGTTCAATAGTTCAACCTTCACTCTTCGAAGCCTTCTTTTCTTTAAGTCCACCAAACTTTAATGAACTTGAGAACTTGCTGAAGTCTTCAAACTCATTGAACTCTTTGAAGTGGCTGAACTTCTTTGAACTCGTTAAGCACTTAACTCTTTTTGAACCTTTAAAGTAGGGTTCAATGGTTCAATAGTTCAGTGGTTCATTCCATTTGTTTGAAGCCTACCGATGGACCTTTTGGTTGAACCTTGGCATTGAACCAGCCTTGAAAATGCCTAAGTGTTGGAACTTCTTTTTGAGAAAGCCTACCTATTGAACTTGCAAGTTCTTTAGCTGAGAAGGATCGAATAATTGAAGAATTTGAATACTCAGAACATTTTTGAAAAAGGAAAGGAATAATTTTGGTCCTTCAAGACCAAAATAGTTGATATGTTATCCCAAAAACAAGTGACAAATTTTGGGAATAACAAATGGGTCACTTATTTATTCATTTTTATTCACTAATTTCTATCAATTGGTAGTGTATTTAGTCATTAATTTTAATCATCATTTTGATCAATTTGCTAGAATATTTAGTCATTTTTATTCACTAATTTAACATTATTCATTATTGTGTCCTGATCACATTTGTTATGATTATTTCCACATCAAATAATATCAATATCACACGAGGTAACCTGAATCTTTTAAGGCATGTTCTCACATGATAAATCTTAGCAAGCTCTTTCACATGTGCGATCATTATAGGATTAGCCTAGATTTTACTAAAGATTGGGTATGGGATTTGAAAGCTTTTAGATTTTTTGATTCAATTTTTGTTAATCCTTGGTGGTGGTTCACTTTGGTCTAGGTCCCTTTTCATTGATGCAATAATTTGGTGAAGCTTTCAGTCATGGGAGGAGAGAAAGTTAGAACTGAGCTGTTATCATGTGATGAAACCAAAGTAGATGCTATGCTCTAGAGTATATGTTATGAAGGTGGAATTTATCATTTTTTTAATGTTTAAATGGATATAATGAGAACATATCCATTTAATTTTCTTTGAGCTAGGATGGTGACTGTAAAGTTCAAGTTGGAAGCATAGAGTTTGTTGTTAGTGAGGAGTCGATTGCTAAGCCATGAGGTTACACTACTAGGGTAGAATATTGAAAAGACTTGCCAAAGTTCAAGAATCAAAGGGGCTAAAAAAATTATTCATTGAAGGAGAAGCGTTGGTGAAGTTGTAGGGAGGCTTTGATAGAGAGAGCTTGCTTAACCCTTGGGATAAAGTATGCTTCACCATCTTGAAATATTTTACCATTGAAGGTCATTTTAAGTGATTTTAACATTACCATTTCACTCTTTTTAATCACTTTCATCACAAGGTGTTGGTTAAGTTCCCCTTCTTCCTCCTATCATCCCTGAAGATGTCTATTAAGTCTATCAAAAATTCCATAGAAAAAAACCTAGTTGCCTCCACCATTATTCTCCACCAAGGTCTTATATTCAAGCTTTATCACTTTCACCTTGCATTGTGTCCCTATAAGCCTTTAAAAGTGTAGTTGTTAAATGGTTCCCATAACAGTGACCTTGATGAATATCACATTACCCTGAGAGTGGGTCCCTGTGGTTCCCTACCCTTTTCCAAGAACCTTGTTCCCCCCTCTTCAAACCTATCCCCTAAGTTTGAAATCTTTTCCTCTCTCTGATTGGGCTCTAGTTATCCCTCCCTGATAGCTATGAATTATAT
Source organism: Torreya grandis (assembly GCA_037957365.1). Taxonomy (NCBI): domain Eukaryota; kingdom Viridiplantae; phylum Streptophyta; class Pinopsida; order Cupressales; family Taxaceae; genus Torreya; species Torreya grandis. The sequence goes on from JARHVA010008467.1 coordinate 435,591, forward strand.
ATCCCCTAAACCTTCTCACTCTTTAGTTGTTAAAGGGCTATGGGAGATGAAAAATAACCCTTCCTTTTCTAGAAATAAAAAGAGGAAATTGATTATTTGGATATTTTGGGAAGATCACTCAGGGAAAGAATAAGAACAAGAAAGTGGTGGGGGTAGAGCGTCAAAATTTGGCCAGTGACAAAGATCACTTGGAGGCCCAGGTACAAGGTGAGGAGGCTACAGAGGAAGGGTCTAGTTTTAAATTTTAGAGCTATACAAAAAGAAAGATGAATATCAAGATATCTAGGAGACTGGTAGGGGGAGAAATTTCATTGATAAAGACTATGGATGATCCTTCAATATTGGATTTGGTGGAGGAAGAAGGTAAATTAAAATATAAACCCAATCCTGATCAACAATTAGAGAAGGAGGGAACCAATTATTTGGAGGAGCTGAATGACTCCACTTATGATTTTGACAAGGAGGATTTCATGGATACCAATGAATAAGAGAGCCAAATTAAAATTAAGTTGAAAGAAGTGAATAAGGGTTTTTGCTCCCTTTAGAATAAAATGAAGGTGCGAACCACTATTTGCTTGAATGTTTTCCACCATGTGGTTTCTTAATTATTGATTCTATAAGACCTCCTGGAAGAAGATAAAGATATAGAAGGAAGAATTGATAGTATGGAGGACCTTCTCAAGTTCATCAAAGAATCTTGGAAAGATTTGATAAAAAATGAATGTTTTTGTTATGGTTAATCCCTAGTTTGTTTGTTGTTTCCTATTTTGCTTTTGTCTATCTACTATTTTTTAGCTGTTAGTGGCCTTTGGCCTATTTTTCTACCCCTTGGGATTTTTATACTTGGGTACACCCTCTTTATAGACTTATAATCAAAAACATATAATTGATGTAATTGTAAATGCTTACTTCTTGAAAGAAGAATTTAGAAAACCTTCAATATGGATTATAAATGATGATTACAGACACCCATTACACTATTTTATTTTTTACATTCTACAACCAGGGGTATCTTTTTGGCTTCCATTGGTTGCATAAGTAGTAGTAGTAGTATAGATGTTTTATTTATATCTATTTAAAAAATGTAGAGACATGTCAAAATTTAGACTCCTATTTTAGATTTGTCACATACCATACTGATTATGACTCAATTAACTTCTTCATTAATTTATAGATGATAAGAGTATGAAAAAAATTAAGTCAGTACAAGAAAGACAATTCCAATTAGGTTGAAAATTGCTTAAGTCACCTCTAATAAAGTGATAAGAGAATCTTAAAATTAGGCACAAGAAAAGTAGCTGCAATTACACTAGAAACTAATTATGTCACCTCTAATACAGCACTAACAATAGTCCTAGATTCATGTGTCTATGAGACATTTAAATGACCCATGCTATATGGTAGTGATCCTTAATTTTAATCATAGGCCACATAAAATGTATAAATATTATTTTGCTCAATATGTAGAGCATGACTATGATGAATCCATGCATATTTCTCATGAATCAACATTTACAACATTAGGGAATATAGCTTACTCTAATTTGAAACTCAAGATGAATTAATAACTATTTGGGTATTAGATATATGTGCCACATAACATATGACATAATGATGAGACTTCAAAATATATGACATAAAACACAGAAAAACATAATCAATCATTCATTTGCACATAATGAAACAACTATTAAGAAGGCAAAATACTAAAATTTTATTGAGAAAAGGTGTTCTTACCACATATACAAGATATAAATATGTGTCTTTGCTTTGAGAAATGTATTAATAAGAAGTGTGTTTCTCAGTGCTGTGACTGAGAAAACTGAGTTATAATGCCTTTTTTTGTTATACAAATCTAAAATAGACAAAAACACTAAGAATATCCTTGAACAACACATTCAAACTATTGCATAAAGTAGTGGGCCAAGCTATCTAACAATTAATACATGACAAACATCAACTATGTCATTTTTTTCAAAGATTTTAATGAACACCATGTGAAGGTCCCTTCTTTCTCTTTCAGATGGACAAATCCATCTATTTCATCTTCATAAGTAAGGGGTATGTTACTGTGACCTTTAAAATATTTACATTTGCATCTCCTATTCCTTTCATTTGACTCCATGTACAATAGATAGTGAGTGAATTTTCCCAATGCCCATATAAGCACTATCAAATGTATCCAACACCTGAATTTATCCCCTTCTTGGAGTTTATCAATAAATGTCTACAAAAAAAAAATACACATTATATTGAGATATAAAACACACATTATATTTTAAAAATGGAATGGGGTAATGGTCACATACATATTTGCAGAGGAAATTTAAACCGATTATGGGTTCTTCAAGAAGAAAATGATGACCTAAGGATAGGGGATTCATAAGGTGTTGATGGAAATTTAGGATATGGCAGAGTTGAAATGAGTCAAAGGGAGGAGATATTGTCTGTCAATTCTCTTTTGAATGCTAGAGGTAGCTATGCGTGAAGGTAGGATGGAAGAGTGCCCTTCCCAATGATATAATGACTTTATTTCAATACTATCCCAATATCAAAAGACATTCTACTTATCATTTTTTATGGTTTATAAGTCCCATACTTCTAATTTGGGAGCTCTGGAAGGAACAAAACAAAAGATTGTTTCAAGATAAGGAAATGAGTCTCAAATCCCTCCAAAATAAGATTAAATAAAGTATTATGGAAATATTTAACAAAAAATTAAACTCTATTAACTTAAAAGAACATTTTAAGCATGAAGAATGACAAAACATTGGGATAGATAACTGACAACTATTATATTACCTCAACTAATTCAACACAACTATGATGATTGTGCTACACATTCTTGTCCAGTTCATCATGATCACTATCAATATTGACATCATGAAGGCATTTTTGTTTTCTTACTATTTTTATAAAATTATTCTTCATGTGGTTTAACCATCATGCAAAAAATATAAAAATCATTCAATAGTCAAGTAAAGAATGTAAGCTATAAATTTGTCCAAAAGAACATTTTGTAGATCACTTCAATAATAAAGAAACTAGGTTGGATTCTCCTACTCTCATATTTCAATAATCTTCATATTAAGAGGAATTGTATACAAAATTTCTAAATAAAAATAAATGAGAACAATAGAGCCTCTTACCTTAGTTGTATCCATGGATTTATGCTCATTCCATGCAGAAACTATAGGGTTAATGGAGGAAACCAACTATGAAACTTACTAAGTGAGATTGAATATGAAACTCATTACCTATTGGTACCCTTAATTTTAGTTTATATGATATAGAGAGGCTCCTACTAGGCATTTAATAGATGGCTATGAAATCTCTGTTGACGAACTAGATTTCCACTTCATCCCACTCTTAGATTTACTAGGTCAATCTAGTGCTCATATAATTGATAATATCTTCTAAAATTTCTTCTCTATTACTATTTTCCACCTAAAATATAATGTCAATTTAAATAAATAGTTAGTTCAATATAAAATATAAATAAATAACACAATGTAAATTGAACCAAAAATCCATACACTTAATATAAATCTGTCTATTTTGGCCTGCAACCCACCTAGACCAAATGTATATCTAGTCCTCACATTATCTCTTGCTCTCTTGCCTCTATTACTCTTTGTCAAATATTCTTTAGAATGCATACTTTATTTCAATGCCTCCCACTATTTGGGAGATAGAGTGGATTCTAACCTTTCTTTTCCCTCTATGATTGTTTATCTGCAATTGTATCTAAAATTGTTCATCAAAATTTCTCATCTTTTTCTTGTAATAATTTCTATATATTTGTCTACCAGTAGTCTCAAAAGCATTTTCCATATTTTTTATAACATTTTCCATAGTTCATGGATCTTGATATGTAAAACTTGATTTGCAAATATCCAAATGGGCCCTACATCTTACACCCAACTCAGAGGCCCACTTTGTGGTATTTGGCCCAATGGGCTCACTATCTATGTATACCTCAACCAAGAATGGATTCTTGCCTTCTAATTTTATTTATTTTTCATTCCTATTTATATATATCTACAAATCTTGACTGAATATTTGTCTTTTGATAAAAGAAGACACATCTTCTATTAAATCACTACCAGTATTTCTAGATGATTCACTAGTTCCATCAAAAGTTCTAGATGCAACAGGTGCACTTTGAGGCACAATGGATGCAAGAGATATCTATTTATGACTTTAATTAACTAAAAATTCGTGCTTCTTGGCCACATCAAGTGTGGCATGAGTAGGTAGATCAATACCCATCTCCATAGATTTCACTTCAAACATATCTTTTAATGTTGAATAAATCATCTATAGACCTATTGTTCTTTTACTCTAATTTTTTTCAATAATATATTTTAGACTTTGTGCTAAGAGATCATCATGACATTGCACACCACCATGTGCTATATCAAGCTACACATCACCATGTTCTATATTAGGCTACACATCACTATTTTCTATATCAGGCTGCACATCACCATATGCTATATTAGGTTGCACATCATCACAACTATTATTTTCACCAACTACATTTGTTGAATCACAAATGCATTGGCTTCTATGAGATGGTGACACAATATATTTTCTTTCCTTTTATTTTTTATCTACATTTGTTGCACTCTTTTTATTGCCTATAAATAAAAAAAAATCATATTATGTCTTATATACATAAATATCTTGCCTATAAAATTTTATTAAACACTATTAAAAAAATAATATACTACTTAGTGGATTTACAAATTTCCTATTTGTCAAACTAAGACATGATAAATATTCATTATTCTTGACCACTTTTTCTCTATGAAAGCACTCATAATTTGTCAATGCAATTTAAGCATTATGATCACTATCATCGACTAATTTGTCCCTTACAATATTTTCCCTCATTTCCTAAAGTCCAAATAAACAATAATGTATAAATAAACAAATTGAATTATTAAAAAATTATTGAGTTCATAAGTTAAAATGGAAACTTAAAATAGAATTTAGTTTATAGATTAAAAAAAATTTACAGTAAAAAACCAAGAATATGTTTACAATTACAAGTATCAGACTATCGATATGACTATCCCTTGTTTCAATTGGATATTGACACTTATGAATCCTAATCACTCTTATCTTCATCTACTTAATTTTCTTCCTCATCCTCATCTATGACATGCAATACATTGTCTCTCCCAATATCTTCACTGGTAATCAAAATCTCTTCTTTAAACACTTCATCATCATCTTCATCCACTTCTTCGAATGTTTCTTGTAAATTAACATATTTCCCATCAGGCATTATATTGAAAACTTCAATGAATTTTCATTTGGAATGAGACTCTATTTAAATGACATACGACTAGATGGGCTTTTACATCATAAATTATAAATGATTGGTTCATATAAAGAGGGGAAACATACGGCTCATCCGTCTCTGATAAAAATTATCCTGTATTTGTGCATACAAATCCTTACTCATAAAATTATATTATGTATGGTAAAATCCACTTATATTTTAATAATATAAGACTATTTTCACCAAAATACACTTGAATAATTTCTTGGATGAATCCAACATAAATTTTCTTCTCATTTTTGTGAAGAAATTCAACACTAACAACACAATCACAATTTGTCTTTCCTTTGTCTTTTTATTCCACTCTTAAATGACTACCATAGGCCCACATTCCACTAAAACACATAACCCATAAATGTGGAGATTGTGAAATCTCACTTTCCTCCATTGTTATATCTTGACCTTCTTCTTTTGCATCACTCACTGCATTAGCAATCCATTTTTTAAATTTTGGAAAATAATCACCTCCAATCAAATAATGATGTATGTGATTTTGAGGTTGATGTTGTATCCAAGCTTGATTCTCTTCTTCATATTTTCTACATAGAATATTAATGTATAAATAGTAATATTAATAATATAAATGTGTAAATGCAATTGAGTAAATAAATTATTGTGTAAATTTTTTTAAGCTATGCCACTTATCAAATGAACATGTGTTTTGAAGAATATAGGCATGTATCACACTTATTTCTTGATGTGATAGCTTGAAGTGTCATCCATTTCATTCTAATAGTTCACCGGAAACTCTCTCATGTTCATCATCATCCCATACATGTTGATTGACATTTTAAAAATCCTTTATATATTCTATACAAAATCCCATGGCATCTTGCATTGAATATCCCTTAGACATGCTACCTTCCAATTTTTCCCTAGTATGAACAATTTTTTTTAAAACCTTCATATATTGTTCTATAGGATACATCCATCTTGTTCTTATTGGGCCATAATGTTCTAGTTAATATTCTAGATGTATCAAAAGATGCATAGAAATGTTAAAGATTATTGGTGAAAATTCCCATTATAATAGACAAAGGACTTCAATAACCTCATCCCTCAAACTATCAAATTTCAAAGGATCTAATACATGTAAACTCATTCTCTTTAATATTAGGCCCAACTTTATAATTTCCAATCTTGGCCCTTTTGTCAAACTTGATATATTTACCACAATAGGTAAAATATTCTCAATTATGACATGATAGTCATGGGTCTTGAGGCCTCTTAAACCATTAATGTCAATTTGGCTTCTAATATTACTACTTACATATCCAGTGGGAAAGCAAGTCTAAGACATCAACTGTAAGAATTGTGCACATTGTTCCTTTGTCTAGACATAAGGAGCACTAGGTTTTCTATATTTTTCATCATCACATTTTTCAACCCAAATATTTTGTTGAATATTTAGTTGTTTAAATTATTCACATGATGAAATAGTATCAAAAGCACCAAAAAGAGTTTTTATAATAACATAGGCTATATTTTTCTTAGTATGCAGAAAGTTAACAATATGCCTAATGGTTATATCCTTAAAGTATGGTAGCTTATAGAATATGCACAATTATTTTACACTACTTTCATTACATGGATCATATCTACTACCAACAATCCCATCATTTTCAATAAATGACATTATTTTTTGTCCATTCTCAATAATGTAATCAGTCGTTATTAGTAATGGTGCTTCATGATTCTCTTCTTGACCATTGAAACATGTTTTTTTATCGATGATATGGATGATCCATTTTAAGGTAATCATGATGTACACAATAAATACACTTATGCAAACTTCTTGAGTGCCTCACAAAATCCTTAAAGTTACAAGCATGACATCTATGGTATCCATGAACATTGAGACCAGATAATGTGCCATATGCATGAAGATCATGAATCATAAGTAATAAGGAAGCTCTTAAAGTGAATATGAATAAATAACCATCCATTAAATATTGAATTGCTTCAATTCATTTCCATAATTCCATTATCTTACCATATAATGGCTCTAGAAAAGCATCAATTACATTTGAAGTCACACTTTTCTTTCCTGGTATAATCAATGATAACATTAAGAAAAATGGTTTAGTTGCTAACCATGGAGGCAAGTTATAATTTATTAAAAACACTAGCCAAGTTAACCATTTAGTAATTTGACCTGAGAATGGGTTCACCTTGTCTAGAGGTAAACCCAACATTATATTACTAGGATCTTGAGAAAAATAAGGCTATCTACTATCAAATTCCATCCACATCTTAGAATTAGGCACATGTAATTATTTTCCATCAGTGCTCTTATTTTGGGCATGTTATTGCATACTTTTAGCAATGTCTCTACACCTATACATTTATAGTAATCATGGGATTATCAAAAAGTGGTAAAAAAACTTTTTAAGAACAACTAATTTTAACCCTTGTCTATACCTCACTTCATGACATTTTAGACATTCACCCTCACTTGCAAGATTATTGCAAAATAATACATAACCATTCACACGTGTGGATGTTTTCATACCCTAAGCCTAGATTAGTGATTTGATTTTTACATTGACTTCATATTGTTGGCAATATAATGAACTTGATAATGCCAATAACTAATCTACACTCTCATTTGTCCAACCAAACACCTCTTGCAAGTTAAGAATTTGAAGAATTGTTGTCAAATAACTTAACTTAAAATTAACATACACAAGATTTAAAACATCCTCCATCAACTTGGCCCAATCATCGTTTAGACCCTCATTCAACATTTTATCAACTTCAAACCCTTCATCTAACATTACTACCTCTTCATCTATGTTTGGTTCCACTTCATCTATGTTTGTTGCCTCTTCATCTCTCACACTCATTAATTGTATCATATCTTCATAATAATTGTAATCCTAAGGGATTATACCACTATGCCCATATCTTATCATATGTCGATAAATCAAATTTATTTTTCTCACCTTTCCACTAAGACAGTCATTACATGGACATGAATATTTATCCATGCCCCTCTCATCAGCTACTCTCTCATCAAATGCATGGTATTGATATGTAGTTAGCCTTTGATGTTGATCCATCTATAATTTTATACACATAGCAACAAAAATATTTTGGGGAAAAATTGGCAAACCAAAAGTTCAAGATTTTTTAAAATTACCAGGAAAAATTAGATTTAAAAAAAAAGGTGAAAAATTATAGACTAAGAGACAAAAACTATTTTTTTAATTCAAAGGCATTTCCATAGCAATAGAGTTATAGAGAGCAAATAAAATAGAGAGTTTAACTAATGAATTGTAAAAAATAAGTTTTTGTATTTTATATTCAAATTACTGATTACATTACATTACACATCTTTCAAACTCAAAGCATTACTTCACATTGCATAACTAATAACTAGATGCTGATAGATGACAACATTTCAATTACAATATAATTTTTACAAAGTCAACCTAAGCAATTATGAAATTAATTCACATTGCATAACTAATAACTAGGAGTAGCTACTAATTGCATTTTCTTGTCATGGCATTCTATGAGACCACATTTATTTAAGGCATTTTTTCAAATAGTTTATAGCCTTTTCTATGCTATCACATTTTTCATACATGTCTAACAAAGCATTTTATCAAATAGTTCACTACCTTGTTGCAATGGCTAAAATCCTAAAACAAGTGCTTTTGAACAAGCTATGGATGCTTGGAAAAAATCTATCAAAGCAAAATAGTAAGCAATAGCATAGACAAGGTAGTGAATTGGTTGAAAAAATGCCTCAAGGAAATGTGGTCTCATGGTGATGGAATACCATGACAATCCATAATAATTTTATTGTCATGGAATTCATCATATCATTCCATTACCATGAGACCACATTTATTTGAGGCATTTTTTCTAAAATTCATAAAATTCATCCTATGAGTCTATATTCCTTTTATAATTATTCTAGGAGTCATTCATAAGCATCCCATATCATGTCCATGTAAAATACATTTGTATTTTGATTATTTATGTATTTTGTGTCTCTTACTATAGCCCAAAAATACATTCAATTAGCTTTGGTGGGTGTTTTGGAACCAAATAAAGTGAAAATATAGTTATCACTTCCCTACATCATGCATAAACTTCACTTGTGTTGTGGTATACAGAGACTAGTTATTGTGACCCCGTGGAGGTCTCAAAAGTAATTGGTGGTTTGGCAGCAAGAGTTTAAGTAACATATAATATAAATAACTCAAATAAATGTGGTCTCATGGTGATGGAATGACATGAAAATCCATAATAATTCACTTGTCATAGCATTCATCATGGCATTCCATCACCATGACACCACATTTGTTTGATGTATTTTTTCCAAAATTCATAAAATTCATCCTAGGAGCCTATATTCCTTTTACAATTATTATAGGAGTTATTCATAATCATCCCATATCATGTCCATGTGAAATAGATTTGTATTTTGATCATTGATGTATTTTTATCTCTTACCACAGCCCCACAGTACATTCAAATAGCTTTGGCAGGTGTGCAGGAATCAAAGAAAGTAGAAAGATAGTTACCACTTCCCTGCAACATTTAGGAACTTCACTTGTGATGTTATGGTATATAGAGACTGGTTACCATGTCCCCACATAGGTCTCAAAAGTAATTGATGGGCTGACAACAAGATTTTAAGTAGCATATAATATTTCACCATGACCCCGTGACAAACAAAATGTTGACCTACGGTGATGCCGTAAGAGCAAAAAATAAATGTTCACTACAACCCCGTGGTTGAAAAAAAGATAAATGGTGATATGGTGGTAAGGGCTAAGCCAATATATAACAAATACTGCAACCCTATGATAGTTTAAAGAAGGTCTTGTAAGCTAACAGTAAGTGGTAAAAGTTATATAAAGTATGTCCCGTGCTCCCATGATAATTTTCTATACAATTCCCATTTATTTTGATATGTTTAAAGATGGATTATTTTAATTTTTTTCAAATACATTTAATCTATTTTATAATCTCATCTATTATCCGTGCACTTATCGATCCACTTGATATTTAATTGATTAATATTTTTATATCACCTTCTATTATTACCTTTGATTGGACTTTTATGAAATGAACTTGAAAACTATATTTAATTGGGGATTGGTGGATTGGGTGGGGCTGGTTTAGGATATTTTAAAATGGTTCCTTAAGTTTTATTTATATTTCTATATGTATACTCAATTTTTTAAATTGAATGATAGTAGTATTGTGGTTGATTTTTAAATGTGGAGACCACCTTTTTAAAGTTTCATAACAGTTATTATGTAATTTTATGTTTTTGGTATAATAGCGTATAATCTCATAGCATTTTGTAACCTTATTTTATGATCATTTGTCATCTATTAAAATTATCAAATTTGAATTCAAAGTCACTTATAAATAGATAAGTGTTGTAACTCATTTCACACATAAGCATTATCAATTACACACTTAACTTTGAACATATTCGTAATATATGAGACACATATTTTGTGATTTTAATATTATCATCAATTTTATTATTCTATCACATAGTGTCTCACTGTTAAAGGGTTAGTCAATGGACATCAACCACCGAAACCATAATATACATAGTTAGAGATATTAACTCTCTAGAGTCTGTACTCTAGATTTTTCATATATTTTCCTTGACACTCTAAGTCAAAAATTTAACTATAGAAGGTACATATGAATTGAAATGAATGAATTATATACTTGAGAGCCCTATTAGGAGCATTTTTTATGATCATGGCAACCATCTCCTACTAAATCCAAATGTTAGAGAAATAATAATCACAACTGTAATTGCACATGTCTAGGGTCATATTTTTTACATAAATTTTATGTAACACTCTATATAATATATATTATTTATATCTATTTTCATATTTTATAGAAGGTATTGTGGGCTAGAGGTAAGTGGTAGAAGTTATATAAAGTATGTCGCATGCTCCTGCCATAGTCAAATCCAATGCTTATAGTGATATGGTAAACAATGAAGGGATGCCAAAGGATCCCATGATCTCATGATGGTTAGATCAAAGGTTGGTGGTAATGTGGTATGAGGTATAAGGGGTAACATGTATCCTACCATCTTGAAATGATGTGTATCAAGGCTTACAAGGTGGTGATAAGTGGTGAAAGATGCAATATAACCATCTAGAAGCTCTCATAGGCCCATGATAGATCTAAATAGGTCTTACGATGATGTGGTAAAGTATTAAATGCTAAAGTGACTATATCACCACCTCATAGTGGTTATCATTGATGCTTATGATTGAAGTACCTACCCAACCATTAGATTGGAACAAATCAATGGTATATGTTAGAAATACTTGAATGCTAAGATTTGTTGATTTCATGGCATGAACTAGAGTAATGGCAAAATGACCGACTCCATAGAAAAATAAAATTTGTAATTTCTTTGTATTTTTTCATTCAAACAAATTTAGTGGTGATTGTAGATGGTGAATTCAAGATTTGTGTGCATCCTTTAGCCATATTTTAATTGGGTAAGTCTACCTCATCACTCTATTCATAAAATTTGGTATTTAGTTTGTGTAGACATCCAATTCTTAACACCATTTGTGTTGAAATTATCAATCTTACTCGAATTGCACTCAAATGCACATTTTAGGTCAAAATCCATAAAACACACTAAATGGTTTGAACTTGTCATGTACAAGTGCCAATTTAGGTCAAAGTATCCCTAAATAGGGCAATGCAATTTATGGGTCAACCAAATTTGATCAATTCATTTCTAGTCAAAATGACAATTTTACCTTTTATGCTCTGGATCACTCTTTTCTCTTAAATTCATTGGTACACACCACGCAATTTTATTATTTTGTGTTGGAAACATCCTAAATGGAACTATTGTTTTGATGCATCTAACATCACCTTTTAATTCTTCTTGAGTCAAATTACAACTTAGTAATATGACTTTCTGACCATTTTGATTAATTAAGAGCCAATTTTCAAATAATTGCATAAATGTTGATTAACCTTATTTAAGGCTAATTAATCCAAATCAAGAGATGAAGTGGATTTTAAATGAGATTTGTTGAATATTTATTTTTGAAAATTGATTCCTATTATCTGTATCATTAGGTGACCTCATTTCTTAGGAAGACATCCCTAGGCCATAAATGCCACAAATATCAGGATTATGGGTCACCCATGCCTAGTTAATGCCTCTCATGCCTCTTCAATTCCCCTTTTTCCAAGGTCATGATGAAGATAATAATTTATTTAATTCCAAATATAAGGATTATCCATGGCCACACATCTCAATCTTGAGATGGACGATCATGGTTGATCCTGACCAATCTTAAAAATCTATAAATAAAGAGGCCATGTATGTGAATTTTAAGCTATTTTGGTGAAAATTTGTTATTCTTAAATATATTCAAAAATATTAAATATTGAAAAGTTATAATTTTAAATTGTTTCCACAAGGTTTTGCTTTTTATCATAGATTTTTCTTGCAAGCTTCATTGATAGGCTAGTTTAGTGATTTGGAATCAAGAGCCTAGGTTTTATGGAGTATTCTTGAGGCATTGTAGGAGCTTACCACCATTGTTGATAAAGACAAGGATGCTTGATCAATGGAAAACATGTTTTTGAGCCACATGGGTATGGTGAATCCATTTGGGAAGGTAATATGATGTTGCTTTCTTTCATTTGCTTTTTGCTATCCTTTATAATTCTCATAGGAATAGATAGGCTTAGTTAGTTAGTTCTTTATGCATGTTTCATTATTTATGGACTAATTGTTGACTAACTTGCTTTCTAATCCTCTCTATATCTTGGCATGCCCGATGGGACAAGACACATCTCACACCTGAAGGAGATTATTTGGCAACTCTAAAATATTTATTTGAGCCTTTAAAACTCTTGTAAATTGATTTTCTAACTTTATTTTGCCATTTTTGTTTGCCACAGTTTTTACACAGTAACCAACATCGATAAGAATACCAACATTAGTTACTTGCTAACCAAAGTTAGTTAGTAAAATTAACATCAGTTAGATCTTGATTAGCTAAAGTAAATGTCATTGGTTATAATAACTGACATCAACCACTGTGTTTTTTTTTAAAACATAGACCCAAGAGCTATTATCCAAAGTTCATTATTTCAAGCTAAAAAGAGATTCAAAGTTAAAGGACATACTAAATTTTTTGCTACAGGACCAAGCTTGACATTTAATAAAAACATGATTAAATCACCTTTTTCATGCTTAAAAATAAATTAGGAACTTTATTTTGGTGTTTAACAAAGAGTTTATATGTTTTGGTGAATATTTTCAAAGTTTGAAACTAAGACCAAAGGGGTCAAATGAACACCACCAAATCTTTCATTTTGGTCTTAAAATTGAACAAACTTGTCAATTTTTGTTTGCAATAGTTGTTTAATCAAATCTTTATTTGGAAAAAAAAAGGAATGTTGTGTGTATGCTCTTCTATTTGTCCCCTATAGGGAACCCTTGGAATCAAAAGTTCCATTCCTATTATAAATAGCCTAGTCTAAGGCTTAGAAAGAATGTCATCTAAAGCACTCCTAAAAAACTCATCAAAGTTTGGGTGAACTTGAAAATGACCCTAAAGTATTTCTATTTTAGTATTTTATTGTCATGTAAACTTGGCTTGCAAGGGGGACATCATTACCTCCTATGAGTTCTTTAGGGAAGCTTTGACCCATGGTTTCATCTCCTGGCATTGACTTCACTTACTCCTTCTAATTTGCACACAGGATGTATTTACATTTGGACATCGCACTACACTAAGCGAACAACATGATGTAGTGGTTATATAAAGGACTAGACCTTTTTATAAATAGCCAATTTCTGTGCTTATCTTTTACATCATTTGATGTGAAAGTGATTATGCAATTGATTCCTCTAGAATGATCAAAACCTTACTAGTTTAGTAGACCCCACTTTGCCATACCTTGTCAGTTTAGACTTAAGACATTTGTTTTTTGTCATTAGCTTACTTGGTCTTGATTTGTGTATAAAACTGATTGTTAACTCAATGAACTTAACCAAAACACATTGTCTTAAATCTTCTTGAGTAAGGGAGGCATTACACTATCCAAATGGAAAATTCATCTTTTCTTTATTCAAATTGTTATCAAAATCTTTGTGTCATGTCATCTACTTTGGTGTAGTCATGCTGCCTAATTGAGTCTAGATCTTTTACCCAATTTCTTTAAATCCTTCATTTATAATCCACATTTGAAATTGAACCTTTCCAGGCTTTAAGGGTTAGTGTGTCAAAGTGGGTTCACCATTTTCACAATAGGCTTGTTTTAACTTGGGTTTAATTTTCCATTTGGATTGAAGGTCATTTATTAAGACTCAAAATCACATATCATCTTGGTGGACTCAAGTCATCTTGTGTATTTCTCACGCTTTGATTCCTAGAATATAGTTTATCCTACTAGAATGATGTGGCAATGTTATGATTCCTATTTGGTCCTAGCTTTATACTTAGTGATTCAGGTATGTTTTTACATTTTGAATTTCTTAGTTCATTTTGTCTTCTTCATAATTCAAAGAGCTTTCTTTTGAAATTCTAGGGTTGACTTGTCAAAGTTGAAGCTAGCTTTTATAGTGTGGGTGTATCACAAAGATATAGGCTTTGGTGTACTAGTTTCACCTTAGGTCTTTGAGTTACCTTACTCTCTTTTGATCTATATGATTTCAACTTTACCAAAGGTTGAGTAAACTCGTGAACTAAATCTTCTAAATTGTGCATGGTTTTCAAACCACCCTCCCTTATAGTTTCATTGGTACCTTGGTTATTTGTTTAAGAGAGATCCAAAGCATACTTTGATTGGTTGCTGAAGCATTGGTCCAAAATTAGTCAAAAACATAGAACAACTCTTTTTAGACATGACTCAAAGGTTCACTCATAGTGGGGCCTCTTATGGTCTTACTTATGAAGATGGGCAATTTTGATGGTCAAAATAACCTCATTGTTTTTGATGATATCCGAATAATAGTAGGATCAAAAGATGATTATAATAGATATCAACCCCAAGAAGATCAAAATGAATCCCTTCTTAGATTGATAGAATCATGTGCTAGACTACCTTCTAATTTTCCTACAGAACAATTGCATACCTTAGTTAGAGAAGGAGAACAATGATGAAAAGAGAAAGCTTTTGCACAAATAGACATACCTTCTTCCTCTAACAAAGGAAATGAAATACAAATAGAGTCAAAACCAATAAATCTGGATTTTCTAGCTAAGTCAAGATAATAAGTCAATGATATATAGATCAACTTATCACAAACTTGACTGACTCTCTAGTTTCCACTTCAATTCATAATAATGCTTCAAAAGAATAAAGAAATGTGGTTGAAAGTATGCAATAAATATTGGATGAGGACATTACCATATTGGATTAAGGTAATCTAAATGAACATCTAAATTCACAAGAGACCTTAAAAAGTGTTCCATTTGACACGAAACATACATTCTTCAATCATCAAGAACCTATTTTTACTTTAAAAATTCAAAAACCCAAACATTTAGTTTGAATTGAGGAAATACCTGAAGATAATTTGGCTAGTTCTTTTCAACCAACCTGAAGATTGGTAAATAAACATATAAATTTATAAAATCAACAAAGTACAAAATGACCAAATTTAAGGAATGTTTTACAATCCAAGAATCAATGGCCTATGTTCTCAACTCAAGCAATAAATCACAACCAAATCATGGATCAAAAGGTATACACTCCCTATAGATCTACACAAAACTAGGGGCACATTCCACCCCAACACTAACAAAACTAGGAGCACATTCCACCCCAACAACAATAAAACCAGGGGCACATTCCACCATAATAGAAATAAAACTAGGGGCACAATCTACCCCAAAAACATCTTATATAATCCAAAAATGCACCAAACATGCAAGAATGGAATTCTATGAAGGAAATTGTCCAAATATTGGAGACGAATGATAGGGTCAAAAAGTACAAATTTGATGAGATATGTCTATATCCATTTGACTTATCTATTCTCCAAAACCCCTTTCCACCTCATTTTGAGGCACCCAAATTTGACAAACAAAAAGGAAAAGGAGATCCACTCAATCACATATAGACATTCTTCATCCTATGTCAAGAGGTTGCTTATAGTAGTGAGTACTTACTATGACTATTTCTATGAAGTTTAGCAGGACAAACTCTTGATTGGCTACTTAAACTACCCAAGGGATCAATTATGGATTGGAATGACTTATCAAAAAAGTTTGTTAACAATTTATGATATAACATAGAACATGAATTGACCATTATTGACTTATGCAAAGCCAAGAAACATGATGGTGAAAGTTTTTATGCATATCTACAAAGGTGGAGAGCATTGGCAGGTTGCTTTCAACATAATTTTCCAAACAAATAGTTGGCTGATATCTTTGCATAGAATTTGCATCCTAAATTTATGCATAATCTATGATTATCTTATGCTAACTCATTTGAATAAATTATTGACAAAGGAGTGTAGATTGAGAAGGCTCTTATTGTTAGGGCCTTGTTAAGATCTTTGTGTAAGGTCAAGCATCTAATCAGACTAAATCACCAGCTCCTCAAATAGTTATGCAGGATAAACCTAAAGGATTTAGCAAAAATAAGAACATGGTTGGAAATGGGGTGACAAAAATAAGACATGTACAAATGGTGCAGGTTATGTCTCCTCTAAATGTACAATTAACTCCCTCAAATCCATTACCTAATTTGTAAAGAAAACCTCCCATGAGGACATTTCATAACAATTTTAGAGTCTTTATAAAGTTAGGAGAATTGGTTGAAATAGTGTTACAAAATCTCATTACAACTAATTTAATTATATGGCTAGTATCAAGGCCATTTCCTCAAGATCAACCAAAACTAGACTGGTACAAAGAGAATGAATGGTGTAACTTTCATCATGTTGCTAGTCACGGTGCATATCATTACATTCAATTACAACATATTATTGAGGACTTTATTTAAAGTGGTGAACTAGAAATTAATTTGGCCCCTAATCAAGACACAAATCAAGATATGGGAATCTATAAAGACCCCTTTCCTCGACATGATCCACCAACACAAAGGAAAAATCAAAATGGTCACAATCAAGGACAAAGGTGGAATTAGAACCAACAACAAGGTCATAATTGTAATGAGCATAATCGAGTTCATAATACCCACACTAATAATGTGGCTTATAACAATGTACCTTATGACTATAATAACACTATGGGATGCATTTATGCAACCCACATTACCACTATTACTATGAAGCTACATGGTCAATCTCATGTTCCTCACAACATGGGACCCATCATTATAGGGTCAATACCCTCTCCCCTAGTAATACCATGTTGAGTTCACATCATCATGTTGCTACTCTATTTATATAGGTTACTAATCTTAAAAAATATTACCTATCTTATAAAGGCTCCTTACTAACCCAAAATTATAGAAATATGGTTAGTCACCCACAAATCACCATCCAAGGCCCTTTGCCTCCATCTTCTAATTATAATAACTCCTTTCCACCTCTAGGTTGTGCAATCACAACTAGATGCCTGTGAGTTACCAGTTAGGGCCCTTCACCCACTTCTTTCCATAAATCCAATGTGAATATTGTACCAATGGTTCCAAAGCCAAATACTATCAAAACAAAGACTAAACTAGTTCAATCCATAGTCAAAGGCCTTATAGTCTAACGGATCAATTAGATAAAACCTCTGCACAAATTTCCATATTAAAACTCTTGAAAACATTTGATGTTCATAGAACCATTTTCAACAAAATTTTACAAGAGTCTATTGTGCCTAATGATATAAACCTTGATCAATTTTAGAACCTAGTTGGACATTTGTCTTCATTTTGGCAAATCACATTTGATTAAAAGGACATGTCCACCCTCATCCCAAAGCACAATAACCCACTATACATTAAGATAATCATTGTAGTTCAAAAGATCAAGCAAGTTATTTTAGATAATGGTTCAAGGTTGAACATCATATCTCTTAAATTGGTGTGATGATTGGGTTACATGGATAAAGACATTCAACCAGAAACTATTACAGTCAAGGCTTACAATAATGCTAAGAGGGAGTCATCTGATATAATTTGGTTGCCAGTCATGGTTGGGTCTATTTATCATCACACATTATTCCATATTATGGATAGTGAGCTTCCTTATAATATAATTTTTGGTTGTCCTTGGATCCATGAAGTATGGGTAGTTCCATCTACTCTTCACCAATGCCTTAAGTTTCCCCATGATGGGATCAAAGTTACTATTCCTATTGATCAATAGCCATACCATTATTGCAAACATATTGAAGTAAAGTTTTGTAATTATAACTATTGCCTAGGTTCTATATTCATTACAAAGAAAAATAAAGACATCATTTCACATCCCTCTCCATCTAATTATATAGATCCTAGTGATCTAGCCTCCACTTCGAATGATCCATTTCCTACAACTCTAGCCAAGAAAGTTATTATTAAAGATGTCATATCCATGTACCATCTAAAGGACATCCTCCATATTGTAAAATTACAAAAATACCCTACAAAATTTGGTGAGCCTAAAAGTTCCAAAACTCATAATAGACCCGATCAGACTTGGCAATAAAAGAAGAAGCAACCAAAACCACTTATGGTTTTTGTACCTACAATTGCACCAAAGAAAGATTGTGAGGCTTTTATTGAGGGAGATTGGTTATATTCTAAAGGCCTTGCTGATTATTTTTAGAATCCAAAGTATCCTATCCCTAATAGGATAATGGATAATCTTGACTATATAGGGAAAGTCCTTGGCCCACAGGCACAAGGAATTTTAGAACCCTTATCAGCTAGAGTTGTCAGTTGGAATCATGGTCTCAAATTTAAACCACCAGAGGATGCCCTCATAACATTTGGTAGTGACTTTTCTAAAGTTACTAGTAATGAGAATCCTAGTAGTGACATAATGCCCCATTATATCCTTTTGATGAGCTTGCTAATTCAAATTTGTTTGATTCAAATGCCATATTGACCATAACACCTATTGGAGCTTCCCATCCTGTAGCAAAAAGCCATCATAGTGGTGCTTCCCTTCTTGAAGTAGGGCATTATATCTTTACAATTAGTGCTTGTCATCCTAAAGTAAATCCTCACTGTAACCTATGCCTTTGCCATCCTAAACTCATAGATTGGGATCGGCAAAATTTAGTCATATGCCTTGATGAGTTTCAAAATGAAGAATCAATTGCAGAATACATGGGCCTATGAGATACATTCCCCATTGGTGATCATAAATAGGGTTTTGATTTTTTATTGAATTCTTTTACCTACTTTGGAGAGCATGTAAAATTTCTTGGTCATAATAAAGAATAAACATCAAGATATTTAGGTGAAAACTTCTTCAAGGCACTTGTTGATCAGGGAAAAAGTAAAGAAAAAGACAAGACTTTGAGTGAAAACCTATTTTAGGCACTCCTAGGTGGGAAAGTTTGCTCATCCCATAAGGACGTAGAAAGTCCATTTAGCCCAAGTTCCATAACTAGTACAAGCATATCTTCAGAATAACATCAAATATTTGAGCATCTTTCTCTTGAGTTTTTAGAGGTTTTTGCCAATTGGCCTTTACTTTGAGAAAGTAGATTCTAATTCTTCATATTATCTAGATCTTTGGGAAGAACAACAAGAAGATGAAGTAGAGGATGATGACCATACATTGCCTATAATTCTAGAAGATGGATCCACATTCCTTATGGAGAGCACAACAAAAGTAAATTTGGGAACCCATGAGGATCCTAAAATTGTTTATCTTGGAGCTTCCCTTATTGAAGTAGAAAATGAACATATTATATCTATTCTTAAGGATTATATAGACATATTTACATGGGCATACTTTGACATGCTAGGCTTGGACCCATATTTAGTTGTGCATCATCTTGTTGTTCACCTTGATACTAGACCAATCAAGCAAAAGTTGAGAAAGATGCATCCATGCATCACCCTTTTGGTTAAGGCCAAGTTAGAAAATTTGTTATGAGTCAATTTTATTAGACTAATGGACTACTTTGAATGGATTTCTAACATAGTGCCAGCAAGTAAAAAGACCCCAGACATACTTGTTTGTACTAATTTTTGTGATATCAACAAAGCATGCCCAAAATATGATTTTCCTCTACCCAACATTGACATGATTATTGACTCAACTGCTGAGTATGAGATGCTATCCTTAATGGATGGATTTTAAAGTTATAATCAGATCAATCTAGCCCCTAAAGATTAGCATAAGACCATGTTAACCACTCCATGGGGGACATTTTGTTACCAAGTAATCCCATTTGGTTTGAAGAATGCTGGATCCACATATCAGCATGTAATGATTATCATCTTCCATGACATGATGTATGACATTATCAAGGACTATGTTGATGATATACTATCAAAATCAAGAATAAGAGCTAGACACCCTGACATTCTATGAAGAATATTTGAGAGGCTTCATTCATATAAAGTTTGGTTGAATCCTAATAAATGTGTCTTTGGAGTCACATCAAGAAAATTTCTAGGGTTCATTGTATCAAAATGAGGGATAAAAGTTGACCCTATAAAGGTTAATGCTATTATAGAAATGCCTCCACCAAATAATCTTAAATAGTTATGAGGTCTACAAGGAAAGGTCCAGTCTATATGTAGGTTCATTTCTTAATTGGTAGATAAGTGCCACCCATTTACCCACCTATTAAAGAAAGGGATAATGTTTCAGTGGGATGAATATTTTCAGATAGCATTTTCAAAGCTTAAAACATACTTGGCCAATCCATCAATATTATGACCTCCAACACAAGGAAAGCTACTACTTCTTTATATATCAGCGACAGAACATACACTAGGGGCACTTTTGGCTTAGCATGATGATCATGGTAAGGAACATGGGGTTTATTATTTAAGCTAAACATTGGTAGCCTATGAACATAATTATATGCCTATTGAGAAGGCATGTTTAGCTATGGTGTTTTCCACTCAAACATTGTGACATTATATGCTAAATAACAAAACTATTGTTATCACCAAGGTATATCCTCTCAAGTTCCTTTTATCTAAAGTAGCTCTTTAAGGATGCATGGCTAAATGGATTATGCTCCTTAGTGAGTTTGATATTGAATACCAGAATCAAAATGTAATCAAAGGATAGGTTATTTCAAACCAACTTGAAAAATCTCCTATTATGGCCACTCAACCTCTAAACTTTGAACTTCTAGATGATTCTATCATGATGATAGAATAAGCATCACAAGAACCGAAATAGTGGATGCTCTATTTTGATGAATCCTTCACATCTTGAGGATTTAGAGTTGATATATTGTTGATCATGATACAGGGGAATTTGATCCCCAAAGCATTCCATATATAATTTTAGTGTACAAATAATATGGCCAAATATGAGGCATTGGTTACAGGGCTTCATCTTGCCATACAATGGGACATTCAAAGCTTAAAGGTCTATGGAGATTCATGGCTAATCATAAATTAGACAACTAACTAGTATCAAACAAGGGATGATAAGCTTGTTCCTTACAAGAAAATTATTGATAACCTTAAAACATATTTTCAATCTCTACAGTTTGAGAAAATTCTATGAGTCAACAACAAAACTTTCGATGCCATGGAAATAATTAGTTCCATGATTCAAATGCATGATAGTGCTAAAGAGTATTAGTTCCTAATTGAAAATATTCTTTAGCTGGCACATATTCTATCAGATTTAGAGAGGATAGGCACCATTGCTGATCCTAATCTCTCACCTGAGCTACCATGGTACCAAGATTATCATAACTATTTCCATAGTCATGTATTTACTGCCAACCTTTCCAACAACCAACAAAAACTTTTCCTTCATCACTTAACATGTTATATCCTCCTTGGAAACATGCTTCATCAAAAAGGCTATGATGGAATCCTTCTTCATTTTTTATCTTTGGGAGAATCCAAGCTGACACTAGAGGAGGTTCATGAAGGAATGTGTGGGGCCCATACCAATGGTGTATTCCTAGAAAATAAAATTCTTACAATAGGATATTATTGGCCCAAAATAGAGAAAAATGCTTGTAATTATGTAAATAAGTGTGTTCCTTATCAACATAATGGAAAATTGATACATGCACCTTCCTTACCATTGCAACCGATTACAACACCATGGTTGTTCTCAACATGGGGTCTCGATCTCATTGAGAAAATGAACCCAACATCTTTAGATGGCCATAGGCACATTTTGACTACAACTAAGTACTTTACCATGTGGATTTAGGCCATTCCTCTCACTTATGTTACTGGGAAATAAATAGCTAAATTCATTCATTACTATATCATCTATTGATATGGCATCCCAACCCGTATTATATCTAATAATGGTAGATCCTTTGTGAACCAAGACATGAAATATATTTATGCAAAATTCATGATAAAGTATAATAAATACACTCCATATAACCCACAAGGCAATGGACAAGCTGAGGCATCAAATGAAACCATTCTAGCTATCTTAAAAAAGATTGTCAATGATGCTAGCCATAATTGGCACTTGTAACTCTTTCCAACCCTCTAGGCTTATAGAACTAATCATCACACCCCAATTGGAGATACTCCATACTCCCTTGTTTATGGAACTGAAGCTATCATCCTGGTCAAAATTGAGATCTCATCATTAAGAATATCACTAGAGCACATTGAAGATGATGAAGACTATAGAGCCTCACAATTGCAAGAACTAGAACTTCTTGATGGTAAGCATTTGGCTTCCATAGAAAACTTGTAGGAATATTAGAACATATTATGGAGAAGATAAAAAAAATGCATTATCCCTCAATAATTTGAGATTGGTGACATAGTTTTGAAAGAGAACCAGAAGAACATGAATGTTAAACCTAAAAAGAAAGGCAAGTTTCAGCCTAATTGGTTACGACCATATATTATCATAATAAATTATGGATCAGGAGCATATAGATTGGCTAAACCTAATGGTGAATAAATTTTAGAGCCCATGAACATCATACACCTTAAGAGGTTGTATGCATGAATAACTTTGAACCATTTTCTATAAGACCCTTGACTTGGGGGCAACTTGTGCTATTGTAATTTTATCCCACCCTTTTTATCTTATGCTGAACACATTTTATTCTACCCTAGTCCACTTTTCATGAATATTGATAGTAAAGGCTTTGAACCCTTGGCACTTTGAATACATTCTTCATCCCATTATGGATTTATCTCTTTTGACAGGCATATTCTTTATTTTGTCTGGGACATGTTATAAACTTGAACATTTTTTATCCCTTGACCAATTATGATCTCAATTATGTCTCATGAACATTATGAACATATTCAGTAGTAATTCTACAAAGTAGTTCAACCAGGACAGTCTTGTGCAGTTTCAAACAAGTGAACAAATGCATCCTCTCAGTTTAAGTATTTTCTACTCTTTATTTTTTTGTCAAGAACCTTCCTCTCACTGATTTGTGAGCATCAGCCATTGTAGCTATTTTAGCTATCTTATTGGAACCTCTACTCTTAAGATGTGCATATCCTCAAATAGATGGTCCCACCTTGTTCATATTTTATCCCAAAAACACCAAAAACATTCAAAATACTTTGAAAATACCAAAAACACAAGAAAATGATCCATAAAATAATAAAAAAATTATTTCATGCTTCTATACATTTGTACATTCCCATTCCACCATCCCACGCTCTCATCATTTTATGAGCAACTGTTAAGTTTGAATGCTCTTGCCATTTTACAAGCATAGAAACACCAGTTCATTTAATCTTGTCCCATGTTCTTGACATTTTGTAAGATCATTCTTTCTCATCTCATCAGCTTCTTGTTTGCCAAACCATTCTCATTTTTTTTTTTGTATCTTCCATTTCTTCTATAACATTAATCATGCTGGTTTGATAATCATTTTTCTTTAATCTCATTTTCTAGGAGAACTACATTTGGCATGAAGTTCATGTTGGAACATGCATCCATGAAACTATGTAGACAATGTCCACTTGTCTTATACATCTAGATTCAGCTTGGCCAACCCCTTATTTTTATTCTCTTCCCCCATTTCTTCTTTCATTGTTACTCTTTAATTAGGGAACAATTGCCATGTCATTGTTCTTTATTATGATGTGGTAGAAAGTAATGCCTCTATCACACATGCATGAACATTTGTCTTTAAACATCATACTTGGTTTTTGTTTGTGTGTGTTTTTTTGTGTTTTCTTGGTGTTTTGATTGTGATTTCACACCTCTCCTTTTATTTATTCTCCTTCTCTCTTTTTATTACTTCTTGTCTCATCTTGGTCTTGTGTTTCCTTGATTATTTTTTGCTTATCTCTTTTGTGTTTCAGAACATCTTGATGATTCACATGGATCTCGATTGTTTATATCTTGATCTTATGTTATTAAGTTGTTATCGAGCCATTTTGTTTATTTGATTGTTGTTGGTGTCTTGTTTTTTTGTTTGATTTTGCTTTTCTCTTTTGTGTTCAAGAATGCCTTGATGGTCCACATGGATCTTGATTATTCATATCTTGGTCTCATGTCATTAAGACATTCTTACCTTTTATTTTTAAACATTTTGTTCCTACTTAAGATCATTTATTGATTTCAATAAAGGTTTATTTATGTTTATTTTTTCTTTGTCTTTGCTTTTTTGTTTAAATGTAAATCACTGTAGCTCTAATTTTGGTCATCATTTTACCATTATCCTTAGTTATAGGTATTCACATTTGAACTGGCTCAGCACAATTGGAATATTATGTCATTCTAAGTTATTCATACTTATGATGCCTAATATATTTTGTTATAGAAAAATTTTTGTGCTCAAGTCTAAAAGTCTTAAACATCAACATCAGCTTCGATGAATGATTCTCAAGAACACTTTTCAAAACCTAGGCTCATGATATGGAATTAGGATTCTAGGTAACATGCATTTTAGGATTATTTGTCTATGATTGGATGTGAATCTCTTTGCATACATTGTGATTTTAATCAATTCTAGATCATTTTTCATCATTCCTCATTCCTTTCTCTCCCAAACTTGGGTGAACTACATTGGCCTGGAGTTCATGTTAGAACATGAGTCCATGGAACTATGTAGGCAACACTCAATTTATATTAAGGTAAACTTGAATATCTACATTCTTATTTTCATCTCTCTCATCACTTTGTGCATTCTCATATTCTTGGTTTTATATGGCCTACTATTACACCATTGCATGTATATTTGCGCCTACTCGCTTTAACCTATCTTTTGGGTTATATCCTTGAGCTATTTTGCTTGCCAATTACCCATGATAGGGCCCAACATATAAACCATGTCCAAATAAAATCATATCTATAGGGGAAAAATCATTATTTATTCTTTATAAATGGTCAAAATTTTCCCTACTGGGGCAAAACCATCTTATCACGATCAAATCGACTCTACTGGAGTACTTATTATATTCTCTTTAGGGACCCCATTCTAGTGGTGCTTCCATTATTGAAGAAGAAAATTATATATTTCCCTCTAATTCCAAGCTCTCCACATTAAAGTCCATGATTACAATATTTTGTGTGCAACTTATCTCAAGATTGATCAATACCGTAAGCACATAGCTTATACTCTCAAATTGGGTATGTTTACAATGTGTCCCTTAGATTTATGGATTATATCTTTCCCATTCCCCCTATCTATATGGACTATTATAATTATAATTATATTTTGATCAATGATGGTAATAATGTGTGCAAGCATTAACTCATTTGGATGTGATCTATTCCATGGGTTAACCTCTCACTTTTTCTCTTTTCGAGAGTCCATCATTTTCTTCCATCCTAGTATGTCCTCTTGAGGGAGCATCATGGGTCTATTCCAATTTATTATTGAAAAATATTTTCATTAAAAATGTGTTTGTTCACCTGAATGTCTCAGTACACCTTCTCAAATATGGACAAAATGTAGACATCTAATTCCTAACACCATTTGTGTTGAAATTGTCAATCTTACTCAAATTGTACTCAAATGCACATTTTAGGTCAAAATCCATAAAATGCACTAAATGGTTTGAAATTTTCATTTACAAGTGCAAATTTAGGTCAAAGTATCCCTAAATAGGGCAATGCAATTTATGGGTCAACCAAATTTGATCAATTCATTTCTAGTCAAAATGACAATTTTACCTTTTATGCTCTGGATCACTCTTTTCTCTTAAATTCATTGGTACACACCACGTAACTTTATTATTTTATGTTGGAAACATCCTAAATGGAACTATTGTTTTGATGCATCTAACATCACCTTTTAATTCTTCTTGAGTCAAATTACAACTTAGTAATATGACTTTTTGACCATTTTGATTAATTGAGGGCCAATTTTCAAATAATTGCACAAATGTTGATTAACCTTGTTTAAGGCTAATTAATCCAAATCAAGATCTTAAGTGGATTTTCCATGAGAGTTGTTGAATATTTCTTTTTGAAAATTGATTCATATTATCTGCATCATCAGGTGACCTCATTTCTTAGGAAAAAATCCCTAGGCCATAAATGCCACAAATATCAAGATTATGGGTCACCCATGCCTAGTTAATGCCTACCATGCCTCTTCAATGCCCCTTATTTCAAGGTAATGATGAAGATAATTATGGATTTAATTGCAAATATTAGGATTATCCATGGCCACACATATCAATCTTGAGATGGACGGTCGTGGTTGATCCTGACCAGTCTCAAAAATCTATAAATAGAGAGGCCATAGATGTGAATTTTAAGCTATTTTGGTGCAAAGTTATTATGATTAAATATATTCAAAAATATTATATATTACAAAGTTATAATGTTAAATTATTTCCACAAGGTTTTGCATTTGATCATAGATTTTTCTTGAAAGCTTTATTGATAGGCTAGTTTAGTGATTTAGAATCAAGAGCCTAGGTTTTATGGAATGTTCTTGAGGTATTTGAGGAGCTTACCACCATTTTTGATGAAGATAAGAATGATTGATCAAGGGAGAACATGTTTTTGAGCTCATGGGTATGGTGAATCCATTTGGGAAGGTAATATGGTGTTTCTTTCTTTCATTTGCTTCTTGCTATCTTTTGTAATTCCCATAGGAATAGATAGGCTTAGTTAGCTATTTCTTTATGCATATTTCATTATTTATGGACTAATTCTTGACTAACTTGCTTTTTAATCCTCTCTAAAGTTTGTGATTTATTTTTAATTGGTTTGGTAGAGTAAGTGACTATCAAAACCTTAGTTCATAAAAGCATCAAACTATGGAACCTAAGAAATTGGAGTCTACAAGTAAGAGCATTGAACCCCTTGTTCCAAAGAAGTGGTCCATTCAATAGTCACTGTTGGACATTTTGCCAAATTAAATTTGTTAAGGTGTGGAGCTAAAAGCTTCACCAATGAGCAGATGTTGAAGTTGCTGGATTTACACAGTCACCGACGATGGCAAGGAGTCGACTAGTAGCTGCCGACGTCGGTCATGTATCGGCCGATGTCGGTCATGTGTAGGCAAAAAGGGACTAACGTCGGTCACCTGTGCATCCATAAAGTCTATTTTTGTGGATGGAACATATTTTTTGCATGATAAATTTAGCTGTTAGTTTTTAAGTCCGCGTCTCTATCTTTAGTATGACTATTTTAAGCCTTTGATTAGGAGGTGTATCTAATGGTTGTGAATGCATTGCTCATGATCCCTAATCTTATATAATAGGGATAGATCTTCATAGCTTGTATGTATGAGAACAATACAAGACATATTTTAGATGTGTGTATCAATCCAGGTTGTTGGAATTGATTATAAACTCTTGAGGGAAATAGATCTATACATCTGAAAGGTGTGAGGAGAAAGTGTGATTTTCTTCATTGTATTTCCTTCTGGAAGAGTTTAATACAAGTTTTTAGGGTGGTTTCTTGTATCTCTTATTCTTTGCTATTTCTGATTCTAGTTACTTATTATTCTAGTTTAATTCCATGTTTAATTGCTCACATAAAAGTAATCAAGTTTGTTGGTTGATCCCCAACAAGTGGTATCAGAGCTTAGGTTGACTAATAGGTGTTTTAGATCTGGTTAGTGTTTGTTGATTACAGGTCACTCACAGGGGTTTCTGTTTGAGTGGGAGAAGCAATGGTAGAAGAAAGTAAATTGAGAATGGAGAAGTTTAATGGCAAAAATTACCAATTATGGAGAATACAGATAGAGGATTATCTATATCAGAAAGATCTGTACTTACCGTTGGGTGGGGTTGATAGAAAGCCCACATATATGGAAGATGAAGAATGGGAAGTTCTTGATAGAAATGCTCTTGGATCTATAAGATTGAGTCTGGGATCTACTATGATTTCTAACTTGTCACAGGCAAAGACAATGGTAAAATTAATGGATACTTTAGCAAATTTATATGAAAAGCCCTCAGCTTCAAATAAGGTATATCTTATGAAGCAATTATTTAATTTGCAAATGCAAGAAGGTGGATCTGTATCTAATCATCTTAATGATTTCCATGGAATTGTAAATCAATTAAATTTAGTCAAAATAGTTTTTGATGATGAAATTAAAGCTCTTTTAATATTATGCTCTTTACCTAAAAGTTGGCATAGTTTAGTAATGGCAGTTAGTAATACTGCATCTGCTACAAATATCTTGAAAGTAGATGATGTTGTTAGTGTAATCCTGAATGAAGAGACTCGTAGGAAAAACACAGGGGAATCATCAGGTAATGCTTTAAGTATTGAAAGCAGGGGAAGGCAAAGAGAGAAGAGCAAGCAAGGGAGATCAAGGTCTAAGTCAAAGATGAACAATAGATCCAAATCTAGAAATGAAAAAAGAAAGATAACCTACTGGAATTGTGGAAAGAGAGGACATGCAAAGAAAGATTGCTGGTTGAAGGTTAATGAAGAGAATCAGCATGAAGGTAATGAAGAAGCAAAAGTTATAGGTATTGTTGCATAAGATGCTCTTTCACTTTCTTTGCATAATAAAATAGAATCTTGGGTTTTATATTCTGGGGCCTCTTTCCATGCTACTCAAAATAGAGAATTTTTCAATGATTATGTCTAGGGAGATTTTGGAAAATTTTATTTAGGGGATGATGAGCCTTGTAAAATTATTGGCAAAGAAAAAGTGCAGCTGAAATTGCAGAATGACAACACATGGGTATTGAAGGATGTCATGCATGTCCCAACCCTAAAGCAAAATCTAATTTTTGTAAGAAAGTTGGGTGATGAGGGTTGTATAGTAACTCTCACAGTTGAATCTTGGAAGGTTACCAAGGGGGCACTTGTATTAGTCAGAGGTAAGAGAGTAGGTACTCTCTATTTATGTAATTGTATTACTGATTATTCTCCTTCTATATTATCTACTTCAGATGTGGATGCAAAGTTGTGGCACCAGAGGCTTGGCCACATGAGTGAGAAGGGAATGTCTATTCTTAAGTCAAAAGGTAAGCTTTCAGATTTGAAAAGCATAGATCTAGATTTCTATGAGCATTGTGTTTTTGGAAAACAGAAGAGAGTAAGGTTTGTTAAAACTGGGTCAACAAAGAGGAAGCACAAGTTAGAGCTTGTTCACACAAATGTGTGGGGACCAGCTCAGGTAGCTTCTATTGGAGGATCACAGTATTATGTTACTTTCATTGATGATGCTATAAGAAAGGTATGGGTCTATTGTATAAGGAAGAAATCTGATATTTTTGACACTTTTAAGATTTGGAAAGCTTTAGTTGAGAATGAAATAGGCAAGAGATTGAAGTGCCTTAGATCTGACAATGGTGGTGAGTACTGCAGCAATAAGTTTAGAAGTTATTGTTATATGAATGGAATACATAGGCAAAGGATGTTTCTAAGGACACCTCAACAAAATGGAGTTGCTGAAAGGATGAACAAAATAATATTGGAGCGTGCACGGAGTATGAGATTGCATGTTGGTTTGCCCTTACAGTTTTGGGTAGATGCTGTAGATACTGCAGTTTACTTGATTAATAGAGGACCCTCTATAGCTCTGGATGGTGGAATTCCAAAAGAGGCATGGACAGGTAAAAAGGTAAATCTTTCATTTCTAAGAGTTTTTGGTTCTAAAGCTTTTGTGCACGTTGATAAGAAAAATAGAAAGAAGCTGGATGCTAAGTCTATGAGGTGCACATTTATTGGTTATGGCTCTGGAGATTTCAGATTTTAGTTTTGGAATTTAGGAACTAACAAAATAATTAGGAGCCGTGATGTTATTTTCAATGAAAAAGTGATGTATAGTGATCAGCTCAAGAAACTAAAGAATTTTGAGCAGGGCCATGAAGATTTGGACGAGGTGACGATCCAAAATGAGCTCGCGAGAAAGAATAATCACAGACAGAAAAACACAGAGACCGACGTCGATTAGACAGTAACTGATGTCAGCAATATAAGAACCGATGTCGGTCAAACAGTGACCGACGTTGGTTAGGAAGGAGCCAGCGTTGGTCATGTGGAACTGACGTCAGTCAGTTACAGGCCTGGAGATTACTGAGATTGGTCACTGTCAGAGAATTTGGGCAGAAAGTGTGTTGTGAATGAGTCTCAGATGCCCATCAGGAGGTCAAAAAGGGTAAGTAAACCTCTAATTCGATATTCCCCTTCATTATTCTATTTATTGCTCACTGATAGTGGAAAATTAGAGTTTTGATGAAGCAATACAGGTGGAATCTAAGAATCAGTGGGAGCTTGGCATGAATGAAGAAATTGATTCCTTGAAAGAGAACCAAACATGGGATTTGGTTGAGTTGCCATTGGGAAAGAGAACACTGAAGAATAGATGGATCTATAGGTTAAAGGAAGGAGAGAATGGACAGATGAGATATAAGGCCAGGTTGGTAGTGAAAGGATTTACACAGAAACCAGGTATTGATTTTGGTGAAATTTTTTCTCCAGTAGTAAAAATGACTTCTATTTGGACTGTATTATTTTTAGTTGCTATTGAGGATTTTCATCTTGAGCAGCTTGATGTTAAGACAACATTTCTTCATGGAGATTTGGATGAAGAAATATATATAGATTAGCCGGAAGGATTTGAGGTCAAAGGTAAGGAGAAACTTATGTGTAGATTGAAGAAAAGCTTGTATGGTCTCAAGCAAGCTCCTAGACAATGGTATTTGAAATTTGACAAGTTTATGACTGAGCATGGTTCAGTAGGTGTCAATATGATCATTGTGTTTATTTTAAGAGATTGGGTAATGGTAGATATATTATCTTGTTGCTGTATATAGATGATATGCTAGTTGCAGGTTCACACATGTAGGATATATCTGAGCTTAAGGTGAAATTAGCTCACACATTTGCCATGAAGGATTTGGGAGCAACAAAGAAAATCCTTGGCATGAGTATCAAGAGAGATAGGAAAAATCACAGGTTGATTTTGTCTCAAGAGGTTAATGTGAACAAGGTGTTGGAGAGGTTCAATATGCAGGATGCAAAACTGGTAAGTACACCTATGGCTGGACACTTCAAGTTGAGTAAAGAACAGTGTCCTAATTCACATGATGAGGTAGAGTACATGATTAGAGTTCTATATGCTTCCACAGTTGGGAGCTTAATGTATGCAATGGTATGTATTAGACCAGATATTGCCCAAGTAGTGGGAGTTGTCAGTAAGTATATGACCAATCTAGGGAAGGAGCATTGGAAAGTAGTTTAGTGGATTCTCAGATATTTGAGAAGGACCAGTAGTAGGCATTTGTGCTATGGAGGGTCAAACACTTCTCTACATGGTTATGTAGATTTAGATATGGCAGGTGACTTGGATGGCAGGAGAAGCACCACAAGATATGTTTTCACTATTGGTGGAATGGCAGTTAGCTAGATTTCAAAGTTGCAAAAGGTTGTTGCCTTGTCTACTACAGAGGCAGAATACATTGCAGTCATAGAGGCTAGCAAAGAGATGATATGGATGACACGGTTCATGGAAGAGCTAGGAAAGGAGCAAGAGAGTTGCAGATTATACAGTGATAGTCAAAGTGCAATTCATTTGGCTAAGAATTCAGCCTTTCATTCAAGAACCAAACACATACAACTTAGGTACCACTTCATAAGATAGGTATTGGAGGATGGTGAGTTGAAGCTAGAGAAGATCCATATGGATGAGAACCTTGCTGATATGTTAACCAAGCCAGTAACAAAGGAGAAGTTGAATCTTCATTCAAATTTTGTTGGTCTTCAAGATTGATTTTGAAGATGGAGAAGCTAGAAGATGTTGCTGTATAGGTACTGGTGCAGCTATTTATCTCCAAGTGGGAGATTGTTAAGGTGTGGAGCTAAAAGCTTCACCAATGAGCGGATGTTGAAGTTGCTGGATTTACACAGTCACCGACGATGGCAAGGAGTCGACCAGTAGCTGCCAACATCGGTCATGTATCGGCTGACATCGGTCATGTGCAGGCAAATAGGGACTGACGTTGGTCACCTGTGCATCCAAAAAGTCTATTTTCGTGGATGGAATAGATTGTTTGCATGATAAGTTTAGCTGTTAGTTATAAGTCCACGTCTCTATCTTTAGTATGACTATTTTAAGCCTTTGATTAGGAGGTGTATCTAATGGTTGTGAATGCATTGCTCATGATCCCTAATCTTATATAATAGGGATAGATCTTCATAGCTTGTATGTATGAGAACAATACATGACATATTGTATATGTGTGTATCAATCCAGGTTGTTGGAATTGATTGTAAACTCTTGAGGGAAAGAGATCTATACATCTGAGAGGTGTGAGGAGAAAGTGTGATTTTCTTTATTGTATTTCTTTCTGGAAGAGTTTAATACAAGTTTTCAGGGTGGTTTCTTGTATCTCTTATTCTTTGCTATTTCTGATTCTAGTTACTTATTATTTTGGTTTAATTCTGTGTTTAATTGCTCACATAAAAGTAATCAAGTTTGTTGGTTGATCCCCAAAAAAATTGAAAAAGGGTATAAAAAACTATTCAAGGATGTAGCAAAGGGGTTTTGGGATGCTAGAATCCCTATCTCAATATGGAACCTTTTTTGGTATTTTTGTGAAAAGCAAGATGGATAGGGACTGGTTGCAAACCCATAAAATTTGAATTTGGCTAAGCTTGTGGTGACAAATGTATTTATTGATGTGGATTTGATCAAGATATTGGAACAACACTATCATTCAGCCACCAAAATTGTCAGGTTTCCAAATGGGTCACCAGTAGTGGTTGTGGATAGAAATGCAATCATTGATTGCTTTATGCCCAACAAACAAGCCCTCACAAAAGTTGACTTGATGAAGAGTGAACAAAAATATACCAGTCTGAGAAATACATATAGGAGTGATGATTTGACCATGTACATGATGAAAGGGGCCAATAATAGAAGGATTTCAATCCCAACCACTGTAGTTGAGCCTTTTCTAGTTGATGACTTTGTTGTTATTTCAAAATGACATATTTTGATTTGTGTCAAGTGTTAGGAATTGATATTGAAGATAGAATGCCAATTGGCATGATGATGATGATGATGATGATGACCATGAGAATACATAACCTAGAGGTTAATGTTGAGTATGATTTTGCATCATTTATTGAGAAGAAATTGTATGATGGATTTTTGCAAATAAGGGAGAACAAGACACCTATGGAGTTTAAATATTATTCTTTGTTATGTCATTTAATTTTGTATCAAAACATAAGGAATTGGTCTAACAAGATGGACTTAAGCATGACTAATCAAAAGAGAAAGAGATTGCCTACATAGTGCTGGTGTTATAAATGGGACACTCATTATCAGAACTATAACTATGTTATGTTCCATGATAATTTATCAGTCATAATAATGAATTCCCTTGGTGGCCTTTTTGCTAGTTTGACCAAAGAGGTCAGAGAAATGTTGAGGCCTCTTGCTCATAGGCCAGAATAGGGTCACAAATATAAATTTGATGATTGTTATTTCTTTCATGACCATACTATAATAAGAGTATATGGGTCTACTTAGCCACCCCATGTGTTACCTAAATTTATGCCAAACAGAATTGCTTTTCTTAAATTCATGTGGCAGATGATCTGGATGGAGAAATATGTGATGAAAAAGCAAAATAAGGGCACATTTATTCTAGATTACATAGTGTTTGGTGAATGGTACATTAGTGCAAATAACTTGGAGGAGTTTTAAGCCTATTTTAAGGCTAAATATTCTTTGAAATCAAAGACAGAAAGGGTTTGTGATCTAGAGGGTCACATGAAATTTTATAGACAAGTCATCCTTACTAGGATGGGGATATCCCATCAAATCAATTTTGATGAGGATGTGATAAAAAATAGTGTCACTTTTGAAGAGGTATATAATAGGAAAATAAAATTGGAAAATTTGAAGAAGATTAAGGATGATAAAAGAAAACACAACCCTATTTTTTTAGGATTTTTTGTTGAAGAGAGGGACCCTTTGAAAAGAATAGATCTGGTAATTGATAATTTTGAAAAAATATATGGCAAGTCTAAGATGTAGCCTACAAAGGCTACCAGACTCCCTATCAAAAATCCAACAAGAGTTGTGATTCAAGAACCTAATCTAGATGTAATGTCAATGCAAGATCCAATTGTTCCTAATTCACCACCTACCAAAAGGCAAAAGACTAATGATGTTTCTCCACTGGTTCCATATGAAATGACTGAAGGAGTTGGTGACTCTAAAGAGGTGGGTAGTAGTTTGAGGCATATAGGAGAGGATGAGGAAGTTGATCAACCCCTTATTTTTAAAGAAATAGAAGCATACAAACTAGAAGAAAAAATGGATGAACATGCACAAGTTGAGCCTGAACTATAAGAAAATGAAAGGGTTGTGGCTTCTATGAGGTTCATCAAGGATGATGATTTCATCAATACCCAAAAATTCAAAGATTTTTAGCTCAAAATAAAGATGAAAGAATTTGAAGAAAAAGTGCAGATAAATAAAATGGGTATGAATGAATCATCAAATTGTGACACAAACATTCAAGGATTTGAAAATTGATGAAATAAATGTCAGCCCTGATGAGGTTAGAAAAATGGTTTTGAAGAGTAATATGTTGATCATCCCTGGCCTTGAATTGAAGAAAATGTTTTTTTTGGACTGAGTGAGAAATCAAGATGACCCCATGATGGTTTTTGAGTTTGATTATGAAGATGGTGTTAATGGTTGTGGGTTTAACCAAAAGACAAAAACTCTAGTAATATGGGCCACATAGGAGAACACCAATAAGCCAAGATTTCTTGATGTAGTCTAGGAGTTGAGGGGAACAATTGTGGTGAAAAAATTTTAGGATACATCAGTGCTTGAAGCTACCACCCTTACTGTACACTCTATAATGTTCACACAAGATGTTAAGAAGATGGAGCAAAGATTGCTCGACTATGAAAAAACTCAAATTGAGATGAATGATGAAGTGAATAGGCTATATTTGGAAAATGTCAAACTAAAGTAGTAATTGAAGGGTGTTGATTCTCAAAGCCAAGCAATTATTCCATATCAAGCCCCTATGCCATAAATAACTGGTGATAATATAGTCCCAATTGATCAGTTGAATGCATTGAATTTGAAGTTGGATAAATACATTGAAGATTTGAAAAAGCAAAATGAGAAGTCAAAGAATGAGGCCAAATTGAAAATCTTTGAGGTGTTTGAGAAGATTTTGGAATACAAAGTAAAATTGGTTGTTGACAAGTTGGGAGATGTGCATGAATGCTATTCTTCCTTGTCTTAGGCCATTGATCAGTTGAAGGTCAATATTTCTATTTTGGATCCAATATACAAGAAATGGAAACCTACACATCATACATTTCTAACCTTATGCAAAGTTATACAAAGAGATATAGGTGATTTGACCTCACTCAAGCCAATAGAGAAGATAGTGAAAATGATCTTGGATGAATTTCAGTATGTGAATGGTGAGAACTTAAAAATGTAGGCAAAGATTGATTCTTTTGTTACCTTTAAACTCCAATTTATTCCTTCCATTTTGATAGAGGATAAAAAGATCAAAGGTTTTGATTTATGGAAAAGTGCATATGGTCAAATAGTTTCTCAAGTCATTGATTTCTTGAAAAAAGATCAAAACATGAATATTCTTAGTTTCAATGTCATTTTGGATAGAGTAATTACTCTAGATGATGGATATGCAAAGTTTATCATTGTTGTCAAAGTGATACTATAAAAAATATGGAAAGATCATGTGGCCAACTTACTCCAAATCCAAGAATATAAGTGGCCTAATGATTTCATAGTGTACCAATGAGAGAATCAGTATTTGACAATTGAAGAATAAGCAAGCCAAGTATGTAGAGGAGCAATGAGCATCAAGCTAGTGTCAATATGGCACCAAAAAATATTGGACGTCCTCCTATTTATATTTTTCTTGTTTTTATGATTTCCAATATGTATTCAAAATATATTTGGCAGTATTTTTAAGACTTGTCAAAAGGTATATGTTGTAATAGGTCATATCAAGGGGTGGGTATATGAGAAGTCATTTTTTAGAATGTGAAAGGTCTGAAGCTTGTAACTTCCTTCACCCCTATAAGAAGAAACCAAGACCTTGAGAAATGTCTCTAGGAATTTGATTTTGGAAAAAGACATTGTAATGCCTACTCTTCAAAGATATATCAATAAAAGCAAAACACATTTATCTGGTGCCATATATCTAGTTCTCAATTTCTTGTTGAATATTCATGTTATACTTTATCTGGTTATCTCTATTTTTGTTTCTCCTTATTATTTTAATTAAGATATCAAGTATATGTTTAGTTATTCAAAACACATTTGCTATTTTTGTGTGGTTTATCTAATTGGGTTTCCTCAAGTAGTGATTAAATTTAATTGAATAGATCACTTTAACTTGGAGGATTCAATTTAGATAATTAAGAAAAGCCAGGTTATAATAATCTTGCATGTTTATGCCAGTCATAGATAATCCCATGCCAAGTAGTTTGAGTTGTGGCTAGATAGAAAGCAAAAATATTTTTGTAAACATACCCTGTTACCCAATTATTGAGAAAGGCACCAATCAATTCTTTTCTAGAATAATTTCCTTGTATCATATTCAAAAATTCCAATTTTAATTTTCTATTTTGTAAGAGTAGGAGTAATAGTAGAATATCAAAAAATCTAATTCAAATCATATGCCAATTTGGATTAGGGTGAATTGGATGATTCAATTAAAAAAATTACATACATTCCTTAATTTTCTCTGAAGTCACCAACAAATTTGAGGAGTAATTAATCATTGGTGAATATAAGGTAACACCCACTTGGGAAAATCAGAGCCTAAAGTGTAGAGAATCCTAACCACCTGGGTTCATTCTGTTAGTTGGTCAAATTAGTTGCATAACCTAATCATAAATATTGGAATCCTTTTAAGGTTTTGCATACTACAAATTTGAGAACCAATAGAAAACTTTGGAAATTTTAAGAAAGGAAAATCACATAGATCTATGTGATTCCCATGCATTTATCAAGATGGCTGAGTTATTAATATTATCAGACCCAAGTACAACATATATTCTCTTAAGATGCCAAAGTCTCTTCTAAATAAGAGCATAGAAGAAGTACCCATTAAATTTATAAACAACATTTGGGTTCTTCATTTTGAGCATGATGAACTAGAGTTGGCTCAACAAAATTTTTTGGAGGAATTAGGAAATGATGTTTTTCCTCTACATAAATCTTTGTGGTCAATTTTGTGCATTTTTTGCTTGTAGGATTCTCAAAATTAGTGAAAAAGGTAGTGTTAATGAAGGAATGGAAATTATGCATAGAGCCTCTGAAATATACCTGTACTATGAAATGGCATTAAATCATTTAGAAAACCATTTTTTCTTCATAGGGCAACATTTTATTGTGGATTATTGAGATAACTCTTGTTTCAATTGACCATCCTCTCATGAAATATCATTCATATTATAATCTTACATGATATTATCATAGTAAAGATGATTATGACACCACTGGTAGCTACTACATGGCATTAGTTAAGGTAAGCTAGAGGCCATAGGAATTTTTGGACAAGTTCAATTGAAGTTGGGAGATCCTAAGATTTCTCTCTCAAAATTTGAAAAGGTTCTGGAGGTCTACCTTGAGAACTATAAGAGCTTAAAAGTTATAGGCCATATATAGGCTCAAAAAGGGTAGGCAGAGAAGGCTATGGAAATTTTAAGAAAGGCAACTCATATTGATCCATGTGATGCCCATGTATTTATCAATATGGGTGAGTTATTAATATCGTTAGACCTTAGTGCAACCTTAGATTCTCTTAAGACAACAAAGTATCTTCTAAAGAAGAGTAGATAAGAAGTTCCTATTGAATTTTTAAACAACATTGGGGTTATTCATGTTGAGCATGATGAACTAGAGTTGGCTCAACAAACTTCTATAGAGGCATTAGGAAATGAAATTTGGGTTGAATTTATAAATAAAATCCCTAGTGCCAATTCTACAGTTTCTTTCTATGTGCTTTAAAGATATGGAATTCTTCCAACGAATAGAAGAAGGTGGTGTTTCAATTGAGTTACAAGTTCAATTCCCATATGCTCCAAAATGTGTAGAGGAAACTAATGAAAAAATAATCCCCTAAACCCTAAATTGCGTATATGTTTATGGTACTTAGTTGCCTATGTAACTACTGTAAGTTTCCAATCAAAAAGCTATAGATTTTGTGTTTAATGTAATGAGGGTTTTGAATTACCTTTGAATTCACTATAGAGGGCATCCCCAAATTTGAATTCGTTATAGAGGACCTCACTAACTTCAAATTCTTTGCATCAAACTCTAATTTCTTTACCCACCTTTTCAAAAGTCTCTAGGTCCTCTCCATCAAGCTTTATCACCCATGCAAGTAGCTAATGTAACCCAAAATGCCTCAGTGCCAAGATAATTACCAACTAATGAAATGAGGAAATATTTAATGAATAATTAATCACAAGTAATACACTCCCACCAGAAATATTTTTTTAAAATTTTATCTAATTTGTATTTGTGTGAGCAACTATTTAGTAATTTTTATTTGTATGACTAAATAATTTTTTAGTAGATGACCAAATTAGTCATTTATCTATTCATTTATAGTTGAGTTGCAAAAAATTAGTATAATTAAGACATTTTTAGTTGTTGTGACTAAAATTTTTAGTCATGTAGTCATTTATTTGCCAAATTCTACTAGTGATAGATTCAGATATATAGTGGGGGAATGTTATGAAAACACGTTATCCACATTTGTCACAATGCAAAAATTTAGATATACAGTGGGGGAATGTTATGAAAACATGTTATCCACATTTAAACAAACTCTCAATTTAATATTTTATGGGGGCATGTTTTGGAAACATGTTCTCCACACTTACACAATTTTAAATTGCACAATTATATGATTTAACAATACATTTATGGAATAATTCTATACATTGGTACCATTTTTATACCTAGGTTTTATCATGAGACATATATAAGGTGAATATGATATGAAAATATCACCTAAATTACAAAATCAAAATTAGTTTCATATTTGAAAATAATACTTCTATGAACTTTATCTCACTAGGTTAGATTGTTATAGACCGTTCTTGATCTAATTTATTATAGTCATTAGTTCAATTTTTATATGGTTGAGGTGATTAAATAAATAAATATTTCCAAGTTTATAGGTTGGACTTGATACATCATCCAACCTCACTAAATTTATAGTGTGGGTTGACTTGGATCAACTCATGCTCACCAGGTTATAAGTATGATTGGGTTACATAGTTGAGCTAATATCAACTACTGGATGGCAACTTACTTTTTATCAAAGGTTGGGGGAATTTTTTTATTTTATCTCCATATATATACACTTATATATTTAAATTTTTTATAATCTTAATTTAAATGGTTCATAATGATACATATTTTCAAATCAAGTTGCTAAAAAGGAAGGCGATTGCATCGATACACAACTGTAATCCTAAACCTTGCTATTTATATTTCAATAATTTTAATGTTTTTGATTTTAGAATTTATGAATTTATATAACATGCTCTTGGTTTTAATATAGTCACCAAAAAAACACTCAGGTTTGGTTCACATAAAGGCAAGGTGTGTTATACACACCCAGGTACACATTTCCTTTAAACTAGTAATTTCATTACTAAATTAAAGGGGAGAAAATGTAGACACTAAATCTAAATTATATAGCACCTCAATGTTGTACACTTATAAAATACATATCATGGATGTACCTTCAACTTTTAAAGCTTCCCATTTTTAAAACACTCACATACACTATCTCTCTATGTGAAATCACTTATCTTTTAGTCTAACCACCATTGTTTTGATGACCAAGACTTATATCATGCTCAAAATTCTATAAACCTATTTATTATCATCTTTTGAAAGTTTTGAACTTGTACCAATTTTTTAGCATCTTGAACACTTGTTTCCCAATCAAATGCCTACATTGACACAAGTGTCTTGTTCCAATGCAAGTGTTTAGTGCCATAAAGCTATAAAATTTACAAATGAAATATATACTTATGGTTTTCCTAAATGATTTAATGTGATATATTTATAAAATGAATTGGTATATATACAAGACCAATATTTATTCATTCACAACCTACCATAAACCTAATAACTCACATAGTAACTTACCAAAAACATTCAATCAAACATTCAAGTGAGTAAAGCTTCCCTATTTTCTAATATTTCCATATCAATCATAGGGAAAACACATCTATAGGTCTAAAGTACTGAAGGAGAAGCTCATGAGTCCTATTTTATAAGTTACAAGCTAGGTCATTGTTATACTTTATATCCACATATTGCACCCTTATACACACACATAAGAGAACACATTAGGGGAGAAATACATTAGTTTAAGGCCCTCTTCAGAGTACTAGATGTGTAGGCAACACCCACTAGCAAATGGGTATTTGGGGTTAGCTTGACATTGTAATCCCACTAACCCATTTTTTCCATAGTCACTATGAAGATCCAATGATCCCATGATATAGATATGAACACACTAGATCAAAGGCAACATAAAACCTAGAATATTCTAGGTGTTTACATCTAGATCTAATAAGTATTCTATATTGGACACTATGTCCAAGTTAGACATAAGTGTCGATGCAACCGTTTAAGGTCAATGCAAGTATTTGATGCCATAGAGGGAAATTT
The DNA here is from genome assembly GCA_037957365.1 of Torreya grandis. Classification (NCBI taxonomy): domain Eukaryota; kingdom Viridiplantae; phylum Streptophyta; class Pinopsida; order Cupressales; family Taxaceae; genus Torreya; species Torreya grandis. The sequence goes on from JARHVA010008467.1 coordinate 477,132, forward strand.
ATAGAATTTGATGACTGATCCAAGGCACCAATCTAGTCTATTCCTAGTTTGTTTCATGTCAGATATACATGCACATAGTAAAATAACTAAGTACTCTTATTATCATCCCATTTCTATATCAATCAATAATTATACTTATTATTTTTAACATATCTTATTATTTAAATTCAAAATATTATTTATCTGAGTTTATAATTAATTGCCCTACTATAGAAATATTTATCACCCTTGTGTGTATTCATATCTATATTATTAACCCTATACTATATTGAAACATCTCAATAGGGCTAAATAGTGTGCAACATTTTAACATGCCCCTTATTTGCAGTCTCCTTAGACCCCTCTTTATATGATATCTGAGTACTCTTGCATGTGTGATTAATTATTTGTTGAGATTATTATCTTCTATACATGAACATGATTTATATCACACATCTTAGGGATTTTTGTGTATGCATATTGTGATATTAATTGATATATCTAATTTGACATGGCATTACTATATGTTTCTTTACTACATGATTTATACAAATATAATATAGTTATCTTATCTTTTTGAGATAAGGTGATTATCAGTTTTGCAATCCCCTCACCTTAAAAGGAGGCATATCAGTGGGGAATGTCATATAATACATGAATTCACATACATATAGTTAAAAAAAGGGCATAATTTGATTCCATTTACATGATTTGAATATACCTTTAGGATGGAATTCTCTGCATTGGGCACAAATTTAGGACATATATTTTTAGATTTATGATACATACCATACACATATTATAGATTAGATGTTAATTTTTGACAAAAAATTTAACTTGAAACATATTCATGGTGCACATGCACCAAATTATGGATACACATTCAGATTATACACATATTTATGCATTGATCTTAGCAAAAAGCAATGTTTGGGATTTTATCTATCTATAATAATTGGCTCATTTTTATGAGTTTAATCATTTTTTTCACCCTTAATGGACTTGGAACTATAATTCTACTATTGGTTTTGGTTTATTGATATGGTTACACCATTTGACTCGAGTGATATTGGCTATATTAGATAGATTGGTTATACTTGAGTTGTGTAATAGAGATTATATGATCTCAATGAACTTAGAATAATTAATCCTTTTTATGGGATTAGTGGTATGATCACCTTATAATTCCCCTCTTCACATCTCCATGGTTTAGTTGTGAATATCTCTCCAATGCTTCAGTTAGGAAGCATCTCTACCAAGATAAACTACCAATGGGAAACATGGTTACATTAACACACGTGTAGTCCTTTGCTCTCTTTCTTTCAAGCATTTTTAAATTATTCAATTTAAGATTATATGCACTAATTACACCTATAATATGATATTGGTTTTAGGTAATTCACATACAACAAACTCAATTGGGCTCAATTAAAGACAAGATGTGTTTTACACACCACATTACACTTTATTTCTTTTAACCTAGTAATTTCATCCTTATGCATTACTATATTAAAGGGAGGGGGAGCTAAATATAGATGTTTAAATCTAGATTTATATTTTAAACTAGTCTTGTATACTTGAAAAATATATCTCAAGGATTTAACCTTTAGTTTGAACTTCCTTGTAGCTGAAAGGTTCACATTCACCACCTTATTGGGTTTTAGTTACTTATTTTTCAGTCTAACCTTGATTACTCTGATTATCTAGATCACTTGTAACCATAAAATGCCTAACATCTGATATATATCCTTCACTGTCAATTACTAAACCTCAAAAACTTTCCTTTTTCTTGGAAAATTACATTTAAGACATGATAATAGCATTGGCAATATTATCCCTGCTCTAATACAATTATCCTTGCCCTAAAAACACTCAAATTTGCAAATCTTTTGATATGTATGAGTTATCCTACAAATGTCATTTTGTGAGGATCATTCAAAAGAACTAGTATAAATATAAGTCAAAGCTATTTTATTTAGATCATCAAACAATCACCTCTCAATCTTAGACATACTACTAAATTTTAATGCACACAACTAACTTATTCTACCTTATTCATCCATATTTGCATATTAGTTATATGATTAATCATAATACAAGTCTGAAGCACTCAAAATTCAGCCCATGAGCCATATTTTTCAAGTTGCAAGTTGTAACATTACATGCACTTGCATATAGCATTATAAATTATTATTTACACACATACCAACACATAGGGAAGAACTGCATAATTTTGAGACCTTCCTTGGAGTATTAGCTATGTAGGCATCTCTCATTGACATAGGGGTGCTTTAGGTTAGCTTAACACCATGAGCCTACTAACATATTTTGGCAAGATAACCTAACCTAAGGTGAAGAAATAGGGTTTGAGATATAAACAATGATATAAAACCTATGCATAAAATCTAAATACATCAAATAAAAAGTAATAAAAAAGTAATAAAGATATAGGTGGTTTCATATTGATACATCAAACATTATGTATAGGCCAGTTGCATCGATATTCAAACAATAACATTGATGCAAGTGTCCACAGGTCGATACAAGTGTCCAAACAACTAGAAATAATATTTCCAAAATTTGATGATTGGTTCATGAACATTAGGTAACTTATTTCCATAGCTGTATGTTTTAGTTTTATCTATACACCATTTCATAAGTATTATTTCTTCTTCATGATTACATAATCAAACTATTGTTTGACATTATTCTTTCTAAATTTAATATTTTTCATAATTTAGCACTAAAATGGAATATCATAAACTAAATTAATTAATAAGTTTGATATAGGAATAGTTTTATCCACTCTTTAATATCCCATTCCTTAAAAACCCTTAATTCTAAAAAAGGTTAAAGAAAGATATCAATGGCTTCTTGTGTGCACAATATCCAAAAACCTATCTCCTTCTCCTTGAAACTTTGGGTCCAATTTCAACACTAGGTTTAGGCCTTCAAAAAGGGAATAATGATGGATTGAGATGAACCCAACCACTCCCCAATAAATGGCTAAGCACTACCTACATATCTAATACTCCTTAAAGGTAAGTTAAACCATATGTAGCTCTCCATGTTAGGTTTGTGTGTGTGCAATGACACTTCTTTAATTAATACATCATATGATTTAACTTTTGACACTTGGAAAATGACAAATTTGGATAAGTTTGAGTGATTAAAACTTTGGCTAAGACTTACTCATTATGATTGATTATTGAATTAGGAAGTTCAATGTAGTCCCTTTGAATGTGTAAGTGCTAAAATATTCTTGTTTGTAAAATTCTAGATAGGGAATGGGCCTATACCTATTTGTGTTTAGATGGGATTCATTAGGTACTTTATCATGTGACTAACATGAAAAATGTATGAAATGACCCATTTTTAGATACCTAAATATACTATTTAGTAGTTGATAATGATAAGCTTAACACATATTTACCATGCATGACTTGAGCACATAAACAAGATCATAATATGCCATTCTCATGCACTTTCATGCTATCTTATGAGTCAACCCTTATGTTATGTTGTTACACACCTAAAATAGTCTCACTATCTATTTCAAACCTACTAAATATCCTACATAGACATCTCTATACTCTTAATTTAGTTTGCCTATACACATGTCATTCTGTAAGATTCAATCAATATTACCAATATACTAACTTAAATTTATCAGTACTAACCCACTCACAACAATGAATTTTTTATAAAATTAAACCTATCCTTAGGGTCAAACCATTTACCTAGGGTGTTTATGGACTGAAAAATTACCCAATGGGACTCATATATAAACAAATCAATGTCTCATTCAAAAGGGACTTGACACTTATCTGGAACAAATCTACACACTATTGCACATTGAGATAATTTCCATATTCTTCCTAAATTAATAATTTATCACCAAGATCAGTCACAATCCAAGTATGAAGCACTCTAAATCCAAGTCAAGGTAAACATTTTTAGTAAATAATCCCAATCATTAGTTGTATACATATAGCAAAGGAGCACAATTACACACTCACATTAAGTAGGATAACTACATGTGGTTTGATTTCCCTCCTCGAGTATTGGATATGTAGGTAGTGGTCAATCATTAAATATGGGTGATTTGGATCAGCTTGGCCCATTATGCTTTCCCCATTTTTTATATGTTTCTATCCCTCACAAGCACACCTAAGGTTTTGAGGCAAAATATGTTGATTTGAAGAGCTATGTTCATCATGAGGGTTCAAGATCATAAATACAAAGAAAACACAAATAGTCATAAGTGATTTTAAAGTTAATATTCCTTACTTTCCATAGGTCATTACTGACCAGTAGGTCAATATTAATTAGTGAATTGACCTAACTAGTATAACTAACCCTATGTATAAAAATAATTGATTCAAAATTTGAATGAGCCATATGCTTGCTTGATTTTTTTTTTCACTTCCATAATACAATTATCATCAAAAAATACCTAAAAAAGCTAACTATTTATCCCTTTGTAGTACTTACTATAGTTAACATATGCCACTTATCAAATTAGTACAATTAATGTCAATATTTTACATTCATATGTATACTTTAATGCCATATCTTAATATCTATATTACATTACAAAGTTTAATCTTAATTAGATTGACTAATCCACCTTAATCAAAATTAGGATTAAACATATTGGTAAACCCATACACATATCGAATAACTTAATACCCTAGGTTTTCTTTAGGGTTTCATCCTTCTAAGGTTTCATATTTTAATTTTTTGATTGAAAATCACACTTTTATTAATGTAAAAAATATAGTACATCGTTAGTTATACAAAAAATGGGTGTAAAAGTCACAACCCACAAACTAGGTCACATTGAGCTAAAAAAACCTTAGGAATAGAATAACAAATAAAAGGGCCAACCCAAGGCCACTCAAACCATGAGTTACACTAACTCAAGGGCATATCCACAAAAAAAATCTAATAAAAACACAAACAACAAAGATCTAAACTAAACAAAAATAACAAACATGGTGACCAATAGAAGAGGAGGAGGTGAAGGAGAAGAGGGCTTTCCTTCCCACCCTCCCCAACACGGATCCAAACTAAGTAGAAACAACAAACATTGTGATCGATAGAGGAGGATGAGGTGGAGGAGAAGGGGGGTTTCTTCTCTAGCTTCCCTAAGTGGGAGGGTACTCATCAACATGTAAATGATCCCATCCATCATCTTTCTACTTTTTTCATCTTCTTCCTATCATGAGGGTGAAATGGAAAGGGCAAGCCATAAGAGCTTATCTTGTGGAGGGGAAAACAAAAACCCCCTCCATCACCAACTCTATTGTCTATTTCAAACCCATTGTGGTGTGGGGAGGATCAACGAGAGTGAGAATAGGATGATTTTCATTTTTGTTCTTGTTACACCAAAAAAAATGTCTCAAATTATTTGTCTTGGTGTTTCATTGATCTAAATTTTTATTTCCATACATAAAATATCTTTTCACCTTTGGCCCTTACTATTCATTAGGGTTTCATCCTTCTAGGGTTTTAGATTTCAGCCTTTTGGTTTTATTTTTAGATCTAATTTATGATTATTCCATAATAATACTCACTAATCATGACCATGTTGAATAAACATTAATGGTTAACATAAATAAGGAAGTTACTTTTTTTGTATTGTTATACATGGATAATGTATCTTATTTAGATCAGTTATGTAAGTATAAGGGTAATAAAGATAAAATATGAGAACACAAATAAAGTTAAAATAACCATTGAACAGTCCCAAGCCTTCCTCCAATCCTAATAGTGTAACATCTAATATGAGATGCCTATTATTACTACTAGACACCAAAGGGCATTCATGACTACCTTTGTTTCTCCTTCCCCAAGACCTAAAGGTCATATTAGCTACTGTACTACCCCAATTATTCATCTACAACTTATTTTAGATTCTACGGTTCATGTTGTAAACAATAAATGAGTTAGGGTTCCCCATCATGTGAAACAAAATAAAGGTAGTGAACATGCTCCTCCTTGACCCTTACACCTCTAGTAAGGCAAGCTAACTAACTTAAAGGATATGATATCATTGATCAACTAAAGAATACCCATTCTAAGATTTTTATCCTGGAGTTACTCAAAATATCAACAGTCTATAAAGACATATTATACAAGGTATTGCAAGAAACAACTCTACTTAGTGATACACAACCTGGATTATTTACCTCCATTATGATTAAATTCAAGGGTAATAACAAAGACATCACTTTTAACAAGGAATAATTACCTATGCAACATACAATAAATTAAAATTTTCCATTATTCATTCAAGTTAAGGTATAAAATAAATTCGTTAGATGTGTGTTGGTCAATAATGGTTATGGATTGAACAATTGTAACACTGCCTTCTTACAATTATTAGGGATTAACATGGATAATATTAAAAAATAAAATCAAAGAATAAAGGGATTCAATAATACTCCACATAAAATAATTATAACCTACTTATTGGATGTGATACTAGATTAATGTAGTACCCCTTGTATA